>CM074721.1:538803154-538908374 GCA_037306005.1 Rhinophrynus dorsalis | reverse complement strand
TTAATAGCTGGTCAGGCAGAAATCAGAAGGAGGAGGGGAGAATGGTGAAGTAGAGAAGGTAGAGTCATGTCAGCAGATACAAAGGGAAGCACACTGAGAGGAAATGACACTATAAATTAGGACACTGGACACATCATGCAGGGAGAAGAGGAAACGTACCTGGTTTTTGCAATGTCAACTGGCATAGAAGCCGCAGTGGTGACCAGACCACTGATCATACTGGCACAGAAATGGCACAGGATATCATCCCGGAAGTACCCTACGGGGAGAGTCACCAAACAAGCAATCAGTACAATTCACTTTAAATTGGTAACTAAACACAGATACCGATCACACCGCTCTGTATAATGGTACTGAGTATCTACACACTGATACTGATCACACTGCGCTGTATAATGGTACTGATATCTACACACTGATACTGATCACACCGCTATGTATAATGGTACTGAATATCTACACACTGATACTGATCACACTGCACTGTTTAATGGTACTGATATCTACACACTGATACTGATCACACCGCTCTGTATAATGGTACTGAGTATCTACACACTGATACTGATCACACTGCTCTGTATAATGGTACTGATATCTACACACTGATACTGATCACACCGCTCTGTATAATGGTACTGATATCTACACACTGATACTGATCACACCGCTATGTATAATGGTACTGAGTATCTACACACTGATACTGATCATACTGCTCTGTATAATGGTACTGATATCCACACACTGAACTGATCACACCGCTCTGTATAATGGTACTGAATATCTACACACTGATACTGATCACACTGCACTGTATAATGGTACTGATATCTACACACTGATACTGATCACACCGCTCTGTATAATGGTACTGATATCTACACACTGATACTGATCACACTGCGCTGTATAATGGTACTGATATCTACACACTGATACTGATCACACCGCTATGTATAATGGTACTGAATATCTACACACTGATACTGATCACACCGCTCTGTATAATGGTACTGAGTATCTACACACTGATACTGATCACACTGCTCTGTATAATGGTACTGATATCTACACACTGATACTGATCACACCGCTCTGTATAATGGTACTGATATCTACACACTGATACTGATCACACCGCTATGTATAATGGTACTGATATCTACACACTGATACTGATCACACCGCTCTGTATAATGATACTGAGTATCTACACACTGATACTGATCACACCGCTCTGTATAATGGTACTGAGTATCTACACACTGATACTGATCACACCTCTCTGTATAATGGTACTGAGTATCTACACACTGATACTGATCACACCGCTCTGTATAATGGTACTGATATCTACACACTGATACTGATCACACTGCTCTGTATAATGGTACTGAGTATCTGCACACTGATACTGATCACACCGCTCTGTATAATGGTACTGATTATCTACACACTGATACTGATCACACCGCTCTGTATAATGGTACTGATTATCTACACACTGATACTGATCACACCGCTCTGTATAATGGTACTGATTATCTACACACTGATACTGATCACACCGCTCTGTATAATGGTACTGAGTATCTACACACTGATACTGATCACACTGCTCTGTATAATGGTACTGATATCTACACACTGATACTGATCACACTGCACTGTATAATGGTACTGATATCTACACACTGATACTGATCACACTGCACTGTATAATAGTACTGATATCTACACACTGATACTGATCACACCACTCTGTATAATGGTACTGATATCTACACACTGATACTGATCACACCGCTCTGTATAATGGTACTGATATCTACACACTGATACTGATCACACTGCGCTGTATAATGGTACTGATATCTACACACTGATACTGATCACACCGCTATGTATAATGGTACTGAATATCTACACACTGATACTGATCACACTGCACTGTTTAATGGTACTGATATCTACACACTGATACTGATCACACCGCTCTGTATAATGGTACTGAGTATCTACACACTGATACTGATCACACTGCTCTGTATAATGGTACTGATATCTACACACTGATACTGATCACACCGCTCTGTATAATGGTACTGATATCTACACACTGATACTGATCACACCGCTATGTATAATGGTACTGATATCTACACACTGATACTGATCACAGCGCTCTGTATAATGATACTGAGTATCTACACACTGATACTGATCACACCGCTCTGTATAATGGTACTGAGTATCTACACACTGATACTGATCACACCTCTCTGTATAATGGTACTGAGTATCTACACACTGATACTGATCACACCGCTCTGTATAATGGTACTGATATCTACACACTGATACTGATCACACTGCTCTGTATAATGGTACTGAGTATCTGCACACTGATACTGATCACACCGCTCTGTATAATGGTACTGATTATCTACACACTGATACTGATCACACCGCTCTGTATAATGGTACTGATTATCTACACACTGATACTGATCACACCGCTCTGTATAATGGTACTGATTATCTACACACTGATACTGATCACACCGCTCTGTATAATGGTACTGAGTATCTACACACTGATACTGATCACACTGCTCTGTATAATGGTACTGATATCTACACACTGATACTGATCACACTGCACTGTATAATGGTACTGATATCTACACACTGATACTGATCACACTGCACTGTATAATAGTACTGATATCTACACACTGATACTGATCACACCACTCTGTATAATGGTACTGATATCTACACACTGATACTGATCACACCGCTCTGTATAATGGTACTGAGTATCTACACACTGATACTGATCACACCTCTCTGTATAATGGTACTGAGTATCTACACACTGATACTGATCACACCGCTCTGTATAATGGTACTGATATCTACACACTGATACTGATCACACCGCTCTGTATAATGGTACTGAGTATCTACACACTGATACTGATCACACTGCACTGTATAATGGTACTGATATCTACACACTGATACTGATCACACTGCACTGTATAATGGTACTGAGTATCTACACACTGATACCGATCACACCGCTCTGTATAATGGTACTGATATCTACACACTGATACTGATCACACTGCACTGTATAATGGTACTGATATCTACACACTGATACTGATCACACTGCACTGTATAATAGTACTGATATCTACACACTGATACTGATCACACCACTCTGTATAATGGTACTGATATCTACACACTGATACTGATCACACCGCTCTGTATAATGGTACTGATATCTACACACTGATACTGATCACACTGCGCTGTATAATGGTACTGATATCTACACACTGATACTGATCACACCGCTATGTATAATGGTACTGAATATCTACACACTGATACTGATCACACTGCACTGTTTAATGGTACTGATATCTACACACTGATACTGATCACACCGCTCTGTATAATGGTACTGAGTATCTACACACTGATACTGATCACACTGCTCTGTATAATGGTACTGATATCTACACACTGATACTGATCACACCGCTCTGTATAATGGTACTGATATCTACACACTGATACTGATCACACCGCTATGTATAATGGTACTGATATCTACACACTGATACTGATCACAGCGCTCTGTATAATGATACTGAGTATCTACACACTGATACTGATCACACCGCTCTGTATAATGGTACTGAGTATCTACACACTGATACTGATCACACCTCTCTGTATAATGGTACTGAGTATCTACACACTGATACTGATCACACCGCTCTGTATAATGGTACTGATATCTACACACTGATACTGATCACACTGCTCTGTATAATGGTACTGAGTATCTGCACACTGATACTGATCACACCGCTCTGTATAATGGTACTGATTATCTACACACTGATACTGATCACACCGCTCTGTATAATGGTACTGATTATCTACACACTGATACTGATCACACCGCTCTGTATAATGGTACTGATTATCTACACACTGATACTGATCACACCGCTCTGTATAATGGTACTGAGTATCTACACACTGATACTGATCACACTGCTCTGTATAATGGTACTGATATCTACACACTGATACTGATCACACTGCACTGTATAATGGTACTGATATCTACACACTGATACTGATCACACTGCACTGTATAATAGTACTGATATCTACACACTGATACTGATCACACCACTCTGTATAATGGTACTGATATCTACACACTGATACTGATCACACCGCTCTGTATAATGGTACTGAGTATCTACACACTGATACTGATCACACCTCTCTGTATAATGGTACTGAGTATCTACACACTGATACTGATCACACCGCTCTGTATAATGGTACTGATATCTACACACTGATACTGATCACACCGCTCTGTATAATGGTACTGAGTATCTACACACTGATACTGATCACACTGCACTGTATAATGGTACTGATATCTACACACTGATACTGATCACACTGCACTGTATAATGGTACTGAGTATCTACACACTGATACCGATCACACCGCTCTGTATAATGGTACTGATATCTACACACTGATACTGATCACACCGCTCTGTATAATGGTACTGATATCTACACACTGATACTGATCACACTGCACTGTATAATGGTACTGATATCTACACACTGATACTGATCACACCGCTCTGTATAATGGTACTGAGTATCTGCACACTGATACTGATCACACCGCTCTGTATAATGGTACTGATATCTACACACTGATACTGATCACACTGCACTGTATAATGGTACTGATATCTACACACTGATACTGATCACACTGCACTGTATAATGGTACGGATATCTACACACTGATACTGATCACACTGCACTGTATAATGGTACGGATATCTACACACTGATACTGATCACACTGCACTGTATAATGGTACTGATATCTACACACTGATACTGATCACACCGCTCTGTATAATGGTACTGAGTATCTGCACACTGATACTGATCACACCGCTCTGTATAATGGTACTGATATCTACACACTGATACTGATCACACTGCACTGTATAATGTTACTGAGTATCTACACACTGATACTGATCACACTGCTCTGTATAATGGTATTGATATCTACACACTGATAATGATCACACCGCTCTGTATAATGGTACTGAGTATCTACACACTGATACTGATCACACTGCTCTGTATAATGGTACTGAGTATCTACACACTGATACTGATCACACTGCACTGTATAATGGTACTGATATCTACACACTGATACCGATCACACCGCTCTGTATAATGGTACTGAGTATCTACACACTGATACTGATCACACTGCACTGTATAATGTTACTGATATCTACACACTGATACTGATCACACTGCTCTGTATAATGGTACTGATATCTACACACTGATACTGATCACACCGCTCTGTATAATGGTACTGATATCTACACACTGATACTGATCACACTGCACTGTATAATGGTACTGATATCTACACACTGATACTGATCACACCGCTCTGTATAATGGTACTGATATCTACACACTGATACTGATCACACTGCTCTGTATAATGGTACTGAGTATCTGCACACTGATACTGATCACACCGCTCTGTATAATGGTACTGATATCTACACACTGATACTGATCACACTGCACTGTATAATGGTACTGATATCTACACACTGATACTGATCACACTGCACTGTATAATGGTACGGATATCTACACACTGATACTGATCACACTGCACTGTATAATGGTACGGATATCTACACACTGATACTGATCACACTGCACTGTATAATGGTACTGATATCTACACACTGATACTGATCACACCGCTCTGTATAATGGTACTGATATCTACACACTGATACCGATCACACTGCACTGTATAATGTTACTGAGTATCTACACACTGATACTGATCACACTGCTCTGTATAATGGTATTGATATCTACACACTGATAATGATCACACCGCTCTGTATAATGGTACTGAGTATCTACACACTGATACTGATCACACTGCTCTGTATAATGGTATTGATATCTACACACTGATAATGATCACACCGCTCTGTATAA
Source organism: Rhinophrynus dorsalis (assembly GCA_037306005.1). Classification (NCBI taxonomy): domain Eukaryota; kingdom Metazoa; phylum Chordata; class Amphibia; order Anura; family Rhinophrynidae; genus Rhinophrynus; species Rhinophrynus dorsalis. The sequence continues at coordinate 538,902,241 of CM074721.1, read as the reverse complement.
TGGTACTGAGTATCCACACACTGATACTGATCACACCGCTCTGTATAATGGTACTGAGTATCTACACACTGATACTGATCACACTGCTCTGTATAATGGTACTGAGTATCTACACACTGATACTGATCACACTGCACTGTATAATGGTACTGATATCTACACACTGATACCGATCACACCGCTCTGTATAATGGTACTGAGTATCTACACACTGATACTGATCACACTGCACTGTATAATGTTACTGATATCTACACACTGATACTGATCACACTGCTCTGTATAATGGTACTGATATCTACACACTGATACTGATCACACTGCTCTGTATAATGGTACTGATATCTACACACTGATACTGATCACACCGCTCTGTATAATGTTACTGATATCTACACACTGATACTGATCACACTGCTCTGTATAATGGTACTGATATCTACACACTGATACTGATCACACCGCTCTGTATAATGTTACTGATATCTACACACTGATACTGATCACACCGCTCTGTATAATGGTACTGAGTATCTACACACTGATACTGATCACACCGCTCTGTATAATGGTACTCAGTATCTACACACTGATACTGATCACACTGTTCTATATAATGGTACTGAGTATCTACACACTGATACTGATCACACAGCTCTGTATAATGGTACTGAGTATCTACACACTGATACTGATCACACTGCTCTGTATAATGGTACTGAGTATCTACACACTGATACTGATCACACTGCTCTGTATAATGGTACTGATATCTACACACTGATACTGATCACACTGCACTGTATAATGGTACTGATATCTACACACTGATACTGATCACACCGCTCTGTATAATGGTACTGATATCTACACACTGATACTGATCACACTGCACTGTATAATGGTACTGAGTATCTACACACTGATACTGATCACACTGCTCTGTATAATGGTACTGATATCTACACACTGATACTGATCACACCGCTCTGTATAATGGTACTGAGTATCTACACACTGATACTGATCACACTGCTCTGTATAAATGTACTGAGTATCTACACACTGATGCTGATCACACTGCTCTGTATAAATGTACTGAGTATCTACACACTGATACTGATCACACTGCTCTGTATAATGGTACTGAGTATCTACACACTGATACTGATCACACCGCTCTGTATAATGGTACTGAGTATCTACACACTGATACTGATCACACTGCTCTGTATAATGGTACTGAGTATCTACACACTGATACTGATCACACCGCTCTGTATAATGGTACTGAGTATCTACACACTGATACTGATCACACCGCTCTGTATAATGGTACTGAGTATCTACACACTGATACTGATCACACCGCTCTGTATAATGGTACTGAGTATCTACACACTGACACTGATCACACCGCTCTGTATAATGGTACTGAGTATCTACACACTGATACTGATCACACTGCTCTGTATAATGGTACTGAGTATCTACACACTGATACTGATCACACTGCACTGTATAATGTTACTGAGTATCTACACACTGATACTGATGACGCCGCTCTGTATAATGGTACTGAGTATCTATACACTGATACTGATCACACCTGTCTGTATAATTGAACAGAGTATATACACACTGATACTGATCACACTGTACTGTATAATGGTACTGAGTATCTACACACTGATACTGATCACATTGTACTGTATGCTGACAGTTTAACGTGCATCTCACCAGAGTCTAAAAGGAACTGTTTGGATTGGGAGTAAGAAGCCAGCTGGGCTGCATTAACAACAACAGCACGAGCCATAGTGGGAATACAGCCCTGAAAGAGAGACAGAGTCAGTGTCAGCCCCTTTAAGTGCCCTCGCACACACACACTACTACACCATGACATGTATACACAGCACAGGTACAGTACAGGCAGTGGCAGTCTCCTCACACACACTACTACACCATGACATGTATACACAGCACAGGTACAGTGCAGGCAGTGGCAGTGCCAGTCTCCTCCACACACACACACACACACACACACACACACACACACACACACACACACACACACACACACACACACACACACACACACACACACTACTACACCATGACATATATATACACAGCACAGGTACAGTATAGGCAGTGGCAGTGCCAGTCTCCTCACACACACTACTACACCATGACATGTATACACAGCACAGGTACAGTGCAGGCAGTGGCAGTGCCAGTCTCCTCACACACACACTACTACACCATGACATGTATACACAGCACAGGTACAGTGCAGGCAGTGGCAGTGCCAGTCTGCTCACACACACACACACACTACTACACCATGACATGTATACACAGCACAGGTACAGTGCAGGCAGTGGCAGTGCCAGTCTCCTCACACACACACTACTACACCATGACATGTATACACAGCACAGGTACAGTACAGGCAGTGGCAGTGCCAGTCTCCTCACACACACACACTACTACACCATGACATGTATACACAGCACAGGTACAGTACAGGCAGTGGCAGTGCCAGTCTCCTCACACACACACTACTACACCATGATATGTATATACAGCACAGGTACAGTACAGGCAGTGGCAGTGCCAGTCTCCTCACACACACACACTACTACACCATGACATGTATACACAGCACAGGTACAGTGCAGCCAGTGGCAGTGCCAGTCTCCTCCACACACACACACACACTACTACACCATGACATGTATACACAGCACAGGTACAGTGCAGACAGTGGCAGTGCCAGTCTCCTCCTCACACACACACACTACTACACCATGACATGTATACACAGCACAGGTACAGTGCAGGCAGTGGCAGTGCCAGTCTCCTCACACACACACACTACTACACCATGACATATATACACAGCACAGGTACAGTACAGGCAGTGGCAGTGCCAGTCTCCACACACACACTACTACACCATGACATGTATACACAGCACAGGTACAGTGCAGGCAGTGGCAGTGCCAGTCTCCTCCTCACACACTACTACACCATGACATATATACACAGCACAGGTACAGTACAGGCAGTGGCAGTGCCAGTCTCCTCCTCACACACTACTACACCATGACGTGTACACAGCACAGGTACAGTGCAGGCATTGCCAGTGCCAGTCTCCTCACACACACACACACACTTCTACACCATGACATGTATACACAGCACAGGTACAGTGCAGGCAGTGCCAGTCTCCTCACACACACACACTACTACACCATGACATGTATACACAGCACAGGTACAGTGCAGGCAGTGGCAGTGCCAGTCTCCTCCTCACACACACACTACTACACCATGACATGTATACACAGCACAGGTACAGTGCAGGCAGTGGCAGTACCAGTCTCCTCCTCACACACACTACTACACCATGACATGTATACACAGCACAGGTACAGTGCAGGCAGTGGCAGTGCCAGTCTCCTCTTCACACACACTACTACACCATGACATGTATACACAGCACAGGTACAGTACAGGCAGTGGCAGTGCCAGTCTCCTCACACACACTACTACACCATGACATGTATACACAGCACAGGTACAGTACAGGCAGTGGCAGTGCCAGTCTCCTCACACACACACACACTACTACACCATGACATGTATACACAGGTAAAGTGCAGGCAGTGGCAGTGCCAGTCTCCTCACACACACACTACTACACCATGACATGTATACACAGCACAGGTACAGTACAGGCAGTGGCAGTGCCAGTCTCCTCCTCACACACACACTACTACACCGTGACATGTATACACAGCACAGGTACAGTGCAGGCAGTGGCAGTGCCAGTCTCCTCACACACACACACAACTACACCATGACATGTATACACAGCACAGGTACAGTACAGGCAGTGGCAGTGCCAGTCTCCTCACACACACACACACACACACACTACTACACCATGACATGTATACACAGGTACAGTGCAGGCAGTGGCAGTGCCAGTCTCTCTCACTCACCCTCCATAGTGTGGTTATTCCCTCTTCTCTTGACATACGCACTAGAGCATTAAATACATTGCTGTACCCCCTTCTCTGGTCAACAGGTAACCTGCAATGGTAGAAAGGAATTTTATTAACTATGAGTTCCACAGTGGTAGGCAAAGCATTGTTTACCCCTTGGTTACTCAAAGGGTTAAACTTCCTACACAAACTGCATTTACACACTTCACTTACCGTTACAGTAGAGGAAACCAATTGTTGGACCTTCAGCTGTTGGGAACCAAAACTCCCATTCCCCAGCCAGCCAGCACCTTCTTGGGGATTATGAGAGTTGTAGTCCCCTAATGACTGTCCCTACTTTTTTTTTTACTAATTTGCTCCCTTATTAATTGAACTGGGACCAACTTTACTCTCCATGTAACTGAATGTGTCAGATTTATGGCTGAACCGAACCGGTTTAACCGGTATGGTTAAGGTCCTTATACCTTTAAGGACCAGTGACGGTCATAGCACGTCACGTACTTTTTACTTACAGAGCTCTACAGGGAGGGCTGCAAGTAAAAACGGGGCCTAAAATTGATCGCTCCAAGACTGGAGTGATCTCTCTTAGGCCTCAAAGAGACGCACCGGTACCCGTAACAGGTCACGTGTACCGGCGCATCGGCAGGGATCAAAGCAGTCCTTAAGGGAAGGTAACTTCCCTGGACCACTGGTACTTAAGGGGTTAAGATGGCTCTATCCTTCCCAACCCAAGTGGTCACTAGAGTGGCCAACAGCTTCCCCTTGTATTCTGATCTCTACGCGCAGTCCTTACGGTCATCACTTACGTAAACGTTAATATTTAGAGAAGTTATCACAGATATGCCTGCAGATCCATGGATCAACCATCAGTTTTGTACAATGAAATGTCTGTCTATTACTCTGTTTAAAAAACAACAATTTGCTCAGGAACAAAAAGCGTGGAATTATAACCTTATGTGTTTCAGATGTATACCATCCTTGAAGGCATAGTAGTGTCTACAATAAAGTAGATCTCCAAGTCTTCTCTACTGTAAACATAACACTTTGTGCTATGTTTATCACCTTAATGACCCTTGACGGTCCTGGCACGTCATGGGTAGATTTGAGTTAAGGACCCATGACGTGCACACCATTCAGGGAGCCCTGAGCCAGGTGTAAAGAAAAAAAAAAAAAAAACCTAAAGAAAAGTAAGTTATTAACCCCTTAAGGATGGCCGTCACTTAAAGGGATAGTAATACTTTATTATTACTATCCCCCATATTGTACATATTGCAAAATAAGTTAATAGCTCCCAGGTTCATCTCTCAGACCTTTATGGTTTGAGAGATAACCAAAGGCAAAGTTCCCCCCTCCCTCCCCCTTCCCTGAAGTCAGCGTTGTACTGACTGCAGGGATATCCGGTCTGACTTTCATCAGGAGGCTCTGCAGCAGAGCCGAGATCCCGTCAGTGACAAAGAATTATTTAACTGAAACGGTCTTCTACATATGCATGCAAACCAAGCACATGTAGAAGACCGTTTCAGTGAAATAATTCTTTGTCACGAACGTGATCTTGGCTCAGCTGCAGAGCCGCAAGCCTATCATACGACAGACTTCCCCTGCAGTCAGTACAACGCTGACTTCAGGGAAGGGGGAGGGAAAATTTGCATTCGGTTATCTCTCAAACCATAAAGGCGTGAGAGATGAACCTGGGGGGTATTAACTTATTTTGCAAATACCTACAATATGGGGGATAGTGATAATAAAGTACTACTATCCCTTTAAGTGACGGCCATCCTTAAGGGGTTAATAACTTACTTTTCTGTAGTTCAAAATACATTCAATGTAAAAAGATTCCCCCTGTGTCACGCTTCCTCTATCTGTGGACCGGATGGATAGCGGCGAGGTACAAACTTCAGCAAGCAAAGGAAACTCCTGCCCTTCTTCCTCAAGTGGGACAGAATTTTCCTTATTCTTACTGAATGAAGTTTGTCCCTCTCTGCATCCGTCCGGTCCCAGGACCAGATTGCAGATCCAAGGGAAGGCAGGTAGAAGGGGAGGGAGGGGGAAAATTTATTAAACATAGCTCAAAAAGTGTTATGTTTACAGCAGAGAAGACTCGGAGATCTACTATATTGTAGACACCACTATCCCTTTAATCATAGGTTCAACACAAGCAAAATTCAAGTGCTTCTTTATATCCAGATCCTCCAACCAGAATACTTCTAAACGGTCACAAGTAAAAATTGGAAACTAACCAATCCTTGTGTCCTGATTAAGGCAAGCAAGTTAATTAGCTTACTATGATCACATCACCGTTCCTAATCACAAACAGCGGAAGCCCTTGTGATCAAAACAAAGGAAACTTGACATTTACAAAAATAAATAAATAAATAAATCCCTAAGAAGTCCGATTCCTAAATGTGCTTCGAAAATAATTCTATATAATAATTTGCTAATGTATGTTTGTCAGAAGCACCACGGCTGATAATGGAGTGGGAAGCTCCGAATTCAGACCATAGCCCTCTCTGAGCACCGAAGGACTACAGTCTGAATTTGGAGCACCCTGATCCATTATCTGCCGCGGCGCGGGCAGTCTCTATTGGGGATGACTGCAGTGCGGCTGTTGCTGCCCGGTACTGTGGCCCGTGTACACGGGATGTTCAACTAGTATAAAATAATCAACTTAGCTTGGAGCATTTATCGTACAATGTCATACCTCCCAACATTTCAAATGGCGAAAGAGGGACACTTCTGTTTTAGGTGGCGTTTCTGAGGGCGTGGCTGGCAGGCGGGGTATTTCCAAGAATTTTTAGGTTATTTCTTGACCCATCTGCACCTCTTTGTGTAACTGATAAATGATTTAGAGCAAGACCAAATTATTTTAATTACACATATTAATGTATAAACACACATACTGACAATTAACGTGAGTTTTATTGCTGTGGAGCAATGTAATACACACCACTCATTCTGATGTCCTAAAAAAAGAGGGACAAAAGGGTAGAAAAGAGGGACAGAGGGATTTGGGTCTCAAAGAGGGACTGTCCCTCCTAAAGAGGGACACTTGGGAGGTATGCAATGTAACTCTGAATTTGCACATGCAAGGTGACTTCAAATTGTTTATTTAATCCATTTGGCATCCTTGTAGCTAGGGTAAATATCCAATATCCCTCCCTCTATGTGAACGTTTACATACAAGGTCACCCCACGTATACCTGTTTTTATTTTATCTAAGCCTTCAAACCAACAAATCCCCTACAAGTCAAGTCATGTAAGCTACTAGTTGAAAAGCCCGTGTACAAGGGCCACAGTGCCACCCAGTGACCTCGGCTGGTGGCCGGATCCTGTTGCCCACGCTGCAGTCATGCGCAGTACTGACTGCCCAACCGTGACGCGGCTGATAACTGAGTGGGGCGCTCCGAAAGGGTCCCAGGAAGGTGCGTAGAGAGGACTACGGTCTGAATTCAGAGCGTCCCAATTCATTATCAGTCGCGGCGCGGGCAGTGTCCATTGTGCATGACTGCAGCACGCGCAGCCAGCTCCACTGCGCATGACGGCTTCTGACAAACATACTGTTAGCAAATTATTATATAGGATGTTCACATAAATAAAAACATAAGAATGCGCATATATAGGAAGATGACAAGACAAATATCCCCTCTTACAGAGTGTCCACACCACTTGAACCCAACAACAATATACAAAACAAACCAAAAATATCTATATATATAAAAGAATAAGCCTCATTGCATAATTTATGGTACCTCACACATAGAACATAATTTATGTCTCCTCAGAAAACAAACACACATTGAACAGAATGCCTCATTACATAATTTATGTCTCATTAGGAGACACAACTCCTATTGGGTGATTCAATGGGAACTTTACTGCTCTCATTGGGTGCTTCAATGGGGGCGTGTTTATCATACAGGGAGTTGGCCCGCCCCCTCCAGCCCGCCCACCACTATCCAACTGACAAAAAAAATATAGCTGCCACTCGCTCCTGAAGTAGGGGATATCAATAACTTCTCCTGGTCCACTCACACTCTCACTCAGGATCATGACCCCACAAACACACTGTGTCACCTCCCACAGATAACGGTAACCCTCCATACACACTGTGTCACCTCCCACAGATAACGGTAACCCTCCATACACACTGTGTCACCTCCCACAGATAACTGTAACCCTCCATACACTGTGTGTCACCTCCCACAGATAACTGTAACCCTCCATACACTCTGTGTCACCTCCCACAGATAACTGTAACCCTCCATACACTCTGTTTCAGTACGAGGGTGTAATGTTTCCATAAAATACAAACTCAGGGATAAACTTAAAGGGATAGTAATGTTTCATAATAAAAGCAGCTCTAATTAATCATCATAGTATTTGGACTTTGGAGAGTGTTATTTCAATGCTGTCAGAGTTGTAGTTCAAGAGTAATTCAATGACAAAGTATCCCCCTCCCGCCCCTTTTACTGATGTAACACTGCTCAGCCAGATCAGAAGGGAGGTGCCCAGGTAGACTGCAGAGAGGGACAATCTTCAATTAAGATAAGGGATAAACCTGAAAAACTTGTCAAGGGGGGCAGGGCTTTCATTGTTCTCATAGGAAGAATATTGTCCCCTGCTGTTATCTGTCTGGTCTATGGACTGGATTCCACATCTGAGAAGAGATGGCTTACACTAGGTAAAAGGGGCGGGAGGGGAAACTTTGCTTGTGAATATCTCTCAAACCATAAAGGTTTGAGAGATAAGACTTATATCGCTCTTCATGTTTTTTTAATGCCTACAAAATAAAATAAAGATAAAACGAAGTATTACTATCCCATTAATAGCAACCCTTTTATTTAACTCTTTTCATCTCTTCAGTCACCTCATTAACTGTCTGAATACATAGGATTATTCTATCTGCTTAAAGGCCTATTGTCTGTGTTTTTTTTGTTGGATATAGTTTGTAGCAAACATCCGATGTTTTCAGCTCCTCAATCTTCCATTTTTATTATTCATTTTTATTTTTATCAATATATGTGTTCTATAGTGGTAGGGATTATATACTACATATATTTAGTATAGTATTTCCATTTATGCACATGCTGGGCTCACGGATTTCTTTTAGGGTACAATATAGGGGATTTGTTTATTAAAGGGATATGTTGATTGGTAATTAAAGAGACATTTCTGCTTAGTGTACCGATTTTTACCATACACGCACTGTAACATATATTTGGTGTAAGTGTTTTTTTATTTCGCTAACGGATCCCTGTGATATATGGATTCGTTCGTGAATAGTAATACCTAAAATATATTTCATATTCTACAGGTAATTGGCTGGAGTGCGTGTCTGGTATTAAGTTTCATTGAATTATTATCACAACACATTGTGGTTGTGTGAGTTGACTGTTTTTTGGCAGGTTTCGATTGCCAGTTTCTCTGCTGATCATGTAGTACAAGACTGCTTTCACACTAGTTAAAGGGATAGTAAACCCCCCCAAAAAAACTGTTGGCGAATTGATAGGACTAATAAAAAACATGTAATTCCCTTATTCCCATCTCTCAAACCGTTATGGTTTGAGAGATGTAAGAAAATAAAGTCCTCCACTCCCACCCCCTTCTCATGCGTCTGCTGTACAGCGGACGTCATGAGATCCTGCTTCCGGGACCAGACGTCGACTCTTCAGGAGCGCTGTCATTGAGATATCTAACTATAATTACTTCATCGAAATGGTCTACAACGTGTGCCTGGCTTGCAAGCACACGTTGTAGACCATTCCGATGAAGTAATTATAGTTAGCTATCTGGATGATAGAGCTCCTGAAGAGTCGCCATCTGGTCCCAGAAGTAGGATCTCATGACGTCCGCTGTACAGCGGACGCATGAGAAGAGGGAGGGAGCGGAGGACTTTATTTTCTTACATCTCTCAAACCATAACGGTTTGAGAGATGGGAATAAGGGAATTACATGTTTTTTTATGATTCCTATCAATTCGCGAACATTTTTTTGGGGGGTTTACTATCCCTTTAAGCTGTAATGCACTACGGATCCACTGAGGGATCTAGTGACTCCAGATGCATTCTTTGCTATAACTGTGTAAGATCACAGCTGGATATTCACAAGTATCGGTTGTCACAACTGTGATTTTTGACGCTCTGGACTTTTCCAACAAAGCCATCAACTGTATGTATTATATTTTGTGATATAGTGGTATATTTTCTTCTTTTTATAAACACATCTCTGAATAATGGAGAATTAATTTTATCTTTAGGATTTCCGATTTCTTTTTTCCTGAAAAAAGTAGCGCTTTTGATATTTTTTTTTTGTATAAGGATGTTCACATATTGTTTCTCAGACGCCTTGTGTTTTTTCCAACATACTGAACATGATATATTGTACAAGTGACACAATAAATGACTTTCACTGTATTACAATATATATATATATATATATATATATATATATATATATATATATATATATATATATATATATATATATATATATATATATAAAAAGAAAATAAGGTGGGCACTCCAAAAAAAGTGATACAAATTAAATGCCTGGTGCTACTTGAACAAAATTGTATATAGGTACATGGAACGAGATATCCTCCTCCAAATACAAGTGCACTCAAAGGACTCTAAATAATATTTTATTCTCAAACACAGATCAACGGGCCTTTATCAAGGTCTTGATAAAGGCCCCTGAGGGGGTCGAAACGTTGATCTGTGTTTGAGAATAAAATATTATTTAGAGTCCTTTGAGTGCACTTGTATTTGGAGGAGGATATCTCGTTCCATTTACATACATACATATATTATATATATATATATATTTATTAGGAAATAATTTGCCCATTACAGGACAAACAATTAAGAAGCATTACTCCAAAAACCACATCTACTGCTGCACGCATAGCTTCCTTTAAGAGATAACCAGGTAAATTGCATTCGTTCTTAGGGTTATATGAGGGGCAATAGCAGGACCCCTCCTCGTCACAAAACTGCAGCCCTGATGCACTACTTTCTGCAACTGCACATCCGCCATCAAAGTTGGATGATGGCGTTTCTGTACTATACGATTTATTTAATTAAATTCTGCACTACAATTTGTACTGATGGCTATGTTATTTTATAGATCAGACTTTTCTGTTACCTTCAGATGATCACTTTGTTTTTTCTTACTGCGATCATCCACGGAAATAAGCCAAGGCACATGGAACTGAAGTATGGAAAAGGATTGCTGGTTCAACACAAAGTAACAGCAGGTATACATGGGAGTGACCTTTCAATTAAACTTTCACATACTGGATATTCACCCTATCTACAAACCCAGAGATATTAAATACACAATACTAAGTCACCATAGTATATGTAAATACCAAGTTACATTGTACAACAAATGCTGAAATCCGAGTTGATTCTTTTATATTTATCATAGTGTTGTTGCATATTCTTTATGAAACACATCCAGAAATGTCACGTTTCCTTTGTTTTGATCATGAGGGCCCCCTGCTGTTTGTAAGAGTGGTCACGTGATTGTACTAAGCAAATTATCTTGCTTGCCTTAAACTGGGGGAAACGATTTGTTCGTTTCCAATACATACTTGTGAAGACTTATTCGAAAATAAAAGAAGGACTTAATTTTTGTTTATGTTGAACTTATTATTAACCCCTTAACAGCCACGTGACGTGCCATGCCAGGACCATCACAAGGTTTTTTGCCTTAAGGACCGGTGACGGTCCCGCACGTCAAGTACTTTTTACTCACAGCACCGTAAGTAAAAACAGGGGCAAAAATTGACCACTCCAAGACTGGAGCGGTATCTCTCTGACCCCCAACTCGGAGCGTCAGTACACGTAAAAGGTCACGTACCAGCACGTCGGCAAGGATCAAAACGGTCCTTAAGGGAAGGTAACTTCCTGGACTGCTGGCCCTTAAGGGGTTTAGGACCATGCAGTCCGGGGTGGGGTGCACAGGAGGACCAGAGCACTTTTTTTTGGGGGGGCAGGCTGGGTGATCAGAGGACGCCATACAGGATCTCTATGATGACAAAATTCCATGACATGCCAGGACCATCACAAGTACTTATGACACAGACACTGATGAGGGTCTTGACATGTCACTGGTCATTAACACCTTAAGGACCATTGCCGTGCCAGGACCGTCACGGCGGTCCAGCACTTAAGGACCAGTGACGGTCCTGGTACGTCATGGAGTTCGGGGCTCCTGGTGAGGCTGCTCCTGAGGAGCCGCCACCTGGTCCCGGAAGCAGGATCTCATGACGTCTGCTGTACAGAGGACGCATGAGAAGGGGGAGGGAGCGAAGGTCTTTATCTTCTTACATCTCTCAAACCATAACGGTTTGAGAGATGGGAATGAGGGCGTTACATGTTTTTTTATTAGTCTTATCAATTCGCCAACAGTTTTTTTTGGGGGGTTTACTATCCCTTTAAGGACAGTATGGCTTTGCATATCGCTAGGTTAGCAATGTATTGGGTGCCAATGTTATTATCATGATCGTTCCACTTTAACTGTACATCTGGAGGTTTTTTGGTTAACACAACACATAGGCAGTTTTTAATGAAGTTTTCAAATATGCAAACTTGAATGAATGTGAACATTCCACTTAAATTTAACCCCTTGAATAGCAGAGCCCTCCAGTGCATCTGAAACCCTCTATGACGTTCCTGTATTCTACACAGCTTGCAGTGCAACCCTCTATCTGCTCCTCCTCCAGGCTTAAGGTCAAAAGAAAAGTGGAGTTATGTTAAGGGAAAACCATTTGCACTACGGAGATAAATAAAAAGCCTGTGTGTTATATCTGCTCCATGGTGCAACTGATTTGCACCCAAATTCCTCCTCTTTTCTTTTGAAAACAAGGCCCTAAGTGTGTATTCAGGATGTGTTAACTAACCAGACGTGCTACCGTGGCCTCGGTTATTTTACCTGCCGTCCGCAGTCATTCTGATCAAAGCAACCTCAGCCGGTGTTCCCACAAAGGCGCCCGTAGCCCCCGCCGTCATGCCGATAACCGCCTTCATCAGGAAGTTGGGAGGAGTCCCGTCCGCCTTGGTCAGTTTCTCGAACAGGATGGTGTAAATCCCAAGACGTGTAGTGGTGTAGGTGGCCTGGCGCAATAGCCCAGCAGATAACCTGTGTGGCACAGAGGTAAGATCAGTACCCACTGGCACAGTTTGTATGCCAATTCTATTAAAGGAGAATGAATAACTCTTTATAATAACTTCTCACTTAGCACACTACGGACATAAAAATATAATGGCCTTTATGAAGTTTGCCCTTGTGCATTGGTCAAGAGCCAACATCTGCAATCAGTCCTGATAATGATGTCCATCCATGGAGGAAGACATGACGATTAATGGCAGGAATGCTGACACAAACCCTGTCCACTGCACATGGTAAGACTAATCCTTCAAAGCAGAACTATCACATCGATATAAGTCACCCCCTATCCATTGTTGGTAGGCATGTAATAATGAAAATAGGGTAACAAAGTTTAGGTGTCATTTTAAATCCTAACTTTGTATCGGACCTTCATGAATAGGAGAGTGCGGCCACCTTGTCGAAGTGGGATCTGTAAGTCTGCACTGTACATCCCTGTTCTGTATTGTACGGTTACAATGCAACACCCCCCCAGGCAAATCCTTGTGAGAGACAGATCCTACTTCAACAGGATGGCCGCACTCTCCTATTCATGTAGGTCCCATACAAAGTTAGGATTTAACCCCATAACGACCCTTGACGGTCCTGGCACATCATGGGTTGTTTTGCATTAAGGACCCATGATGTGCCAGGACGGTCGTGGAATTCCAGGCTCCAGAACCGGAGGCAGAAAATATATTAAGAACGATATAAGTCTTATCTCTCAAACCTTTATGGTTTGAGAGATATTCACAAGCAAGGATTCCCCTCCCGTCCTTTTTCCTAGTGTAAGCCATCTCTTCTCAGATGTGGAATCCAGTCCATAGACCAGACAGATAACAGCAGGGGACAATCTTCTTCCTATGAGAACAATGAAAGCCCTGCCCCCTTGACAAGTTTTTCAGGTTTTTCCCTTATTTTAATTGAAGATTGTCCCTCTCTGCAGTCTACCTGGGCACCTCCCTTCTGATCTGGCTGAGCAGTGTTACATCAGTAAAAGGGGCGGGAGGGGGATACTTTATCATTCAATTACTCTTGTACTACAACTCTGACAGAACTGAAATAACACTCTCCAAAGTCCAAATACTATGATGATTAATTAGAGCTGCTTTTATTATGAAACATTATTATCCCTTTAAGGGGTTAAAATTATGCCAACACAAACTTTATTACCCTATTTTCATTACTACATGCATACTAACAGTGGATTAGGGGTGACTTATATTGACGTGATAGTTCCACTTTAAAGGACCAGAGAGACGTGCGCAAATTGTTGTTTCCCAATGTTTGGCACAGTCTGTTGATTAAAGGGTTAATTAGGCTCCAGCATGCTGCCAGCAACTGTCATGTCCGCCTTTATGGAAATAACATACAGGAAACGAGTGATGATGTTGTTATCTCTAGAACAAAAGATGAGACTCATAGGGGCCATTAAGATTTTCTGGCTGTAGAAAGGCAAGCTGTTGGTTATTAACAGGGGGTGTTACTTCTACTCCAATACATGACGAAGCCCAGAAAATAACCTGTGAGGCAAAGGGCATGAGTAGTACCCGCTGGCACAGTCAAGCTACCCAGTATCTATATGCCTGAGAAAGCCCATTGGCTGACCCAAGGGTTATCAACTGATGGACCTCCAGCTGTTGGTGATTACAATTCCCATCATCCCCAACCAGAGATAATGGGAGTTGTAGACTCCAATAATAAACAAAAATGACTATTTCTGGGCTTATCTGTGTGGTCCTGGTTATATGGTTCTATTAGGTGATTCTAGTGAACTTTAGGATATAAATACATCCTAAAATTAAGACTACTAATAGGGGCATATCTCCTTTCTTAGGGATCTAAATGTAAAAATCCCAACATTTGGGGAATAGGAGTGCAAATATGGTTTCACTTTCTCCTTATCTTTAACCCCTTAAGGACCGGACATTATGGGACATTTCCGTCCCATAACGTCCGCATAGGGGCACGTTGACGGGCCGGTACACGTGACCTGTCACGTGTATCGGCGCGTCATTATGGGGCTTGAAATAGAGCGCTCCGATCTTGGAGCGGTCTATTTCATGCCCCATTTTTACTTACAGCGCTCCCGGTAGAGCGCTGTAAGTAAAATGTACGTGACGTACCAGGACCGTCAAGGGTCTTTCAAGAAAGTTTACCCTTGACGGTCCTGGTACGTCAAGGGTCCCTAAGGGGTTAAGGAGAATTCTCTTTTGCAATTTACCTGTGTTACCACTGCACCCAATAGCCAACAATAAAATAGGGCAATAATCCCCCCTTAAAGTGTTAGTAATGTCTAAAAAAAAACAAACTTTTTTTGCATTTAGAAGATCTTAAAAAGCTGATCTAAATGCAAAAACCATATCTCTCAAACCGCTATGGTTTAGGCACACGTTTTAGACCATTCCAATGAAGGGATTCATGGTAAATAACGAGATTCCGGCACTTCTCAACTTCTTTACAGCTGTCAGTAGGAAACAGCGAACTTTAAAAGCCCGTATCTCTTAAACCATAGCGGTTTGAGAGATACTGTTTTTTGCATTTAGATCAGCTTTTTAAAGTTTTTTTTAGACATTACTAACACTTTAAATACAGATAGTGCAATCCAGACCATTTCATCTTGTTATAAAGCTGGTCTGCTGAATCCCAATATTGACTGAGAAATCCCAGAATCTGTCACTGATAAGACTTTAGGCTCATTATTATAGCCTTCTACCTCTCCCATGGTGCCCTGTTCAGCTCATACCAAGTTTACTGGGAGGCCATTCCATGTATCCACCCTGCAGGATGTCACAGACAGAAGAAAGCTACTCATATACCTGCCTGTGTCTACACTTGGTAACCCTAGTTGGTCTTTGTCCGCTCTCACCCTGTATAGATTCCCCGCAGGCCCTCATTGCGCAGGATACTGCCCACGGCATGGAAGCTGGTTTTGTATTCCTTGGTCTTCGCGCCTTCCCCGCTCAGCTGCATCCGATTCTTCACCAGATCGAGTGGCTGGACGAACACCGTGGCTCCCATCCTAGGGACATAACCAGACAACATATGAATATACGTGGATATTAACAGGCCTACATACACGCACACACATGTATCCAGATACTAAGCAAATAGGCAGAATGACTCGTGTGTACTGTCACGGACTCTTTAGGTGCCCAACACACTGCAAAGAAATATGCTGCACAGCCCTCTGGCACTCAAAGGGTTAAACGAGAACTAATATCTCCCCTGTGAAATGTTCCCTTACTCCTCAGTTCTTTGATCAGTTCTGGATTTGATGTCCATGGAGGAACTGAAGGACTTCACACTCTGCTCACTGAAAAATGGTATTCTTATCCTTTTAACCCCTTAAGGACCAATGTTTTGCCAGGACAGTCACGGCGGTCCTGCACTTAAGGACCAGTAGCGGTCCTGGCACATCATGGAATTCAGGGGACGCCACTCGGGGACCCCTGAATGGGATGCAGCCAAAAAAAAAATCCTATATAATAATTTGCTAAATCGCGTGTAACGCCGCGTCATGAGCAGTAGACACTGCTGCTCGTGCTGCAGTCATGCGCAGTAGAGACTGCCCTCACTGCAGCTGATACAGAGCGAGGAGCTCCGAAGGAGCGTCCGGCTCTGTATCAGTTGCGGTGCGGGCAGTCTCTATTCAGCATGACTGCACCGCGACCGGCTGGCTGTGGTACTGTGGCCTGTGTAACGGGCTCTTCAACTAGTAAATAAATAAAATGCTCCGTGATCCTTAACCACCGTCAGCTCAGCTGGTCGTTAAGGAGTTAAAGACGGAAGGGGTGTGCGACACATCTTGTTGTAATGTGCTGTGTACCCCTCTAGTCTTTTAACTACAGCTTTAACGATCCATTCTTGTTATGTCAGTGCGGAGTACAACCTCGTTACCATCCCAGAATCCCATGACGTGCCAGGGCCGCCGGCGATCCTTAATGCACAAACACCGACAGTGGTGCTAGCACGTCATTGGCATACCTGGGAACCCTCCGGTTTTGCCCTGGAGAATCCGGATTTCACAGTGAATTACCAGGTCTCCAGGGCAGTCTCTCAATCTCTGGGTTGCTCTCCATCCCGCCCCAGTTCCTCCCATTCAACATCTATTTTGCCCCCCCTTTTTTTTCCCCCTCACCCCCGCGTCTAAGCCCCGCTCCTTTTATGACGCGAATCGTGTCATTTCCATCCCCGATCGGAGCTGACAGGGCTGCCCTCCGGGTAGCCCTGCCTATCAAGTTCCCAGGTATGGTCATCGGTTGTTAAGGGGTTAACGAGTTACGTAAACTCATACACTTTGCCTGCTTCAGTGTGAAGAAACTGCTAGCATCTATCATGGCCGCCTCCGGCTGCAAGACATAGAGGAATTACTGAACATGTTATCTCTTGATCCAAGGAGCAAAGGCAAAGTGAAGAGGGTCCACTGTGATCATAGTAAGCGGGGCGTTATTATTAGGAGGTGTTAGTGATTTCTGGCAATGAAACCACTAACCCAGGGGTGTCAAGTTCAGTGCTCAAGAGCTACCAACAGCCCAGGATTTAATCCCTTTGTGTGCAGAGTTGCTCTCTGTTCTGCAATGTGAGGCGTACTTCTGGCACTCAAAGGGTTAAAGGAACAGCAAACTATATAAAATATATTGTAGGCCTTTTCCTGTTGAGTAAAATAAGGGTACTCCCACTGCTGAGAAATGCATATTTACAGAGTTATTACAGTTTAAACTTTTTTTTTTTTTTTTTTTTACATTAGCAGTGCCCTCTAGTGGTCAAATTCCACTTAGTTCTCCTTTTACATTCTAATGGAGAGGAAAGTCAGCGACACACAGTTCTCCACAGAATGCAATAGAAACTGCTGAGTCACTTCTGTCAGAACTATCAGGAAGTAATCGCACAGTAAATTCTTTTCCGGATTATTTGAACCGTCATAACAATTGAAAAAAAAAACAAAAAAAAAACACAACTGACAGCAGTGGGGGTGACCTTGTTTTACTCAGCTGGAAAAGCTCTATAGCACATAGGTTTTAAAAAATAAATAAATAAATAAATGTTTGCTGCTCCTTTAAGGTTTTCACTATCTAGAGCACAGGTGGGCCAATCAGAGGGAATGAGCCACTGACTAACTCACCTATGCATAATGACAGAAATCCTTAAAATCTGGGCTGTTGGTGGCCCTTGAATAGCAAACGTGGACAACCCTGGATTAACCCTTTAAATCTTTGGAGTGCCAGAGGGGTACGCAAAGCATTGCATTGCATCCCCTTCTGACACTCAAAAGGTTAGATGGAAGTGTTGCTTTGTTGTGCTGAAAATGAAAAGCCCTCCATACAATATAGATTTTTTTTATTCTCTATAATAAAACTTTATTGGTTTATGTATGTTTATTTTTATTTATATAGCTCCAACAGGTGTACTTAGCAGTTTACATTTTGTATAGGGATGTACAGTAAGTGCAGTAATTAAGAGGATTATATTGACAATCATAGGGGGAACACTAGCGGAGCATACATTAGGATAGTAGGTCCCTGCCCCATAGAGCTTACAATCTAACTGTATTTAATAAAGATGTTGCGGTCGATTGATGTCCAAACCTGAAAAGCCCTGGTTTATGCATAACAATATTATCCAGGCAATGTGAAGTCTATCAGTGTATCAGTGTGTATCTTGGCTTGTCTTCAAACACTCCAAATGTGCAAATTTTCAAGATAACCCTGCTTATTACCAAGTGAGTAATCGGTGATTCACTCACTTTAATTGCTTCACCTACGCTTAAAGGGATAGTCATGTTTCAACAAAAAAAAGGCATCGCCGATTAATCTTCATAGCATTTGGGCAGTGGAGAGTGTTATTTCAATACTGTCAGAGTTGTAGTAACACTTTTACTGATGTAACACTGCTCACCTAAGATGTGGAATCTGGTCACTTGACCGGACAGAGCACATGAAGGGTCAATCTTCTTACTGTGACCATAAGGAAAACCCTGCCCCCTTGACAATTTTTTCCCTTATGATCACTGAAGATTGTCCCTCTCTGAGATCCATCCGGACAGTCTTGCTGCTCTGAGGTGAGCAGTGTTACATTAGTAAAAGGGGCGGGAGGAGGATACTTTATCATTCAATTACTCTTGTACTACAACTCTGACAGTACTGAAATAACACTCTCCATGGCCCAAATACTATAAAGATTAATTGGAGCTGCTTTTATTGTGAAACATTACTATCCCTTTAAAAACCCTTTGAGTGCCACAGGGCATCCTGAAATGCGTTCCGTACC
The DNA here is from genome assembly GCA_037306005.1 of Rhinophrynus dorsalis. NCBI lineage: Eukaryota > Metazoa > Chordata > Amphibia > Anura > Rhinophrynidae > Rhinophrynus > Rhinophrynus dorsalis. Next base: position 538,882,811 of record CM074721.1, on the reverse strand, counting down.
ACTCTGTCGCTCATATCACTAAAAAATGATGTCTATATAGAACGCTCTCTAAACGCCCCACTGTAACCCACTTCTGTCAGTCTCTGACATTGTACTAATATGTTGAAGAGCTGGACAGGGTTAACTCGACACAAAAAAGTGGATAGAGGATTTATTTATTTTATTTTTTTAACCCCAAGTTAACCCTTTAAGTACCACAGAGATGCAAAATGCATTGCTTCACAATTTGTTGAGCAATTCTCTGGTCCTTAAAGGGTTAAACCCTTAAGAATGAAAGGTCTACAAAGTGTGCTTGCAAACCAGGCACACTTTGTAGACCTTTCCAATGAAGTAAATATTTTGAAATAACGCTATTTCGGCTCTGCTGCAGAGCGCCGACGTCAGGAGAAGGGAACTTTGAATGCCTATATCTCTCAAACCATAGCAGTTTGAGAGATAGGGTTTGTGGCACGTAGTTTATTATCTTAACCTCTACAAAACTAGAAGATTTCTTTTATGGGACATTAGTGTCCCTTTAAATAAAGCAACATTTAGGATTGTATTTTAGGGATTGAATGTAAAAAAAAAAAAAAAAAAAAATTGTACAGATGCTGTCTGTAAGTACACGATGTATGAAAGGTAGATCAGCCAATTTCAATTTAGGTGCTGGTATTCCTTTAAAAGGTCTTACCTAATATGAACAGAAAAAAAAAGGAATGAAACCAGACAGTGGAAAATATACAGGATGTAGTGTGAAATCATGTATTTGCCTGCAGCAAGATTAACCATTTAAGTATCAGATAGGAGCCAAAACATATTTCAAAGTAATTTGTGCATGCATATTGCCCCTCATTTTTTTAGTATTTTACTTATTTGTTATAAAATATCCACACACATATACATAGATGGAGAAATGTGAGAGAGAGAGAGAGAGAGAGAGAGACAGACAGACAGAGAGATATGAGACAGAGACATATGACAGAGAGAGAGAGAGAGAGAGAGACAGAGACATATGAGAGAGAGAGAGAGAGACAGAGACATATGAGAGAGAGAGAGAGAGACAGAGACATATGAGAGAGAGAGAGAGAGACATAGACATATGAGAGAGAGAGAGAGACAGAGACATATGAGAGAGAGAGAGACATAGACATATGAGAGAGAGAGAGACAGAGATATATGAGAGAGAGAGAGACAGAGACATGAGGCAGAGATATGAGACAGAGAGAGACAGAGATATGAGACAGAGACATATGAGAGAGAGAGAGAGAGACACAGAGACATATGAGAGAGAGAGACAGAGACATATGAGAGAGAGAGACAGACATATGAGAGAGAGAGAGAGACAGAGACATATGAGAGAGAGAGAGAGACAGACATATGAGAGAGAGAGAGAGAGAGACAGAGACATATGAGAGAGAGAGAGAGACATATGAGACAGAGAGAGAGACAGAGACATGAGACAGAGATATGAGACAGAGAGAGACAGATATGAGACAGAGAGAGAGAGACAGAGATGAGACAGACAGTAAAGGGTTAAAACAGTAGCTAATTTTTCACTCCTTACTGCCAAATACTGGTTCTGCATGTACACCCATGATACTAATAACATAGGCAAAATGAATCTGTAATTATCTGTTTACTATCATCATCTTTGACCTTGTAAAGACTTCCGTTACTATTACTAGGCTATGCTGATTTCCATCAAACCCTTCAGCGTGCATTTTAACGTGTGTTCAGTTTTAAAGCAAAATAGCTAAAAACTAAATTGTTTAATAAATATTTAAATATGTACTTTCAGAGCATATATGAAAAATGTAAAAACAATCCTAAACTTGCTTCTTCTCATGCATATGTCCTGTTCAGACGCAATTTGGTTAATATTTTTTACCTTGTTTTAGTGAGCTATAGCACAACACAGATTGTAATTAGAATCCATAGCTCTTGTACCTAAAAGGCTGGTATGTTATCTCACTCCTTTAACAGACAATAAAGCACGATCAACTTCACAAACCTGCATCAAGTTTGGTCTTGGCTTGGGAAGCCGTGCAGAAAAGTAGGAGCTCCCACTGACAACATATATATATATGCAAGACTAGATTTTAGGCCTCGAAAATCAAATGGAGAATTGTTGTTACAGATGTTAGCATGAATTACAGTGGGTTGAAGGTTATATGTCGCAAGAGTATTTTAGGATGTTAGCGTGCCTTTAAAAAGGGATGAAGTGTACTAATGCCAAGTGACCTTTCACATATCTAAGATGAATGTAGTGTCACATTCTCTAACCCCCTTGATGGAAAACGTATGCCCAACGCATAGCAAAGCAATGTATTGCACACCCTTATGGCACTCAAAAGGGTTAAGATATACCAGCACAAAAAAAAGACACTTATTGAACTTTTTTTTTTTTTTTTTTTTTTTTTTTTTTTTAAAGCTTCAATATGGTTATAATGTGAGAATTAAGAAATACAAAAACTTCTATTTTTAAGATTCGCACATGTGAAGATGTGATTTAGTACCACTGGTGGGAATTCTAAGACTATCCAGCTGGATTGCCACAGGATACCCACCACCTGCATATGGCGCCCCCCCATCATTAAAATTATTGACCACTTGGATGCTACAGTGTTCTCTATCACACTGTGTAGCAATATATTGGTAACCTCTAGTTTCCATGAAGTTAAAACATATACACAAAGTTTTTTATTAATATAAAGGTATTATATACCATACAACCAAAGCATTACTTACAGTCATAAAAATAACATGAGAAATAAGTGAGACTATAAAAGCAACGTATTACACATTATTTTACAACGGTTAACTCTTTAAGGACCAAAGGTGTGGGCAATACCATTTACATATTATTATTATGCGGTCAGTTCATAAATCAATTTTTAAGTATAAACATACAGGATGAAAAATAGCCATGCTATACACAGACCTTCTTAATTACATATTACTAATCAGTCAATGCATAACTAACTTATAAAAGGATAAGATGATAATCAGATATGCTATTGCACATACTATTACCTAGCACTTAGAGAAGATATGTCTAAGGGGTGATAGGATTACCATTTACAAATATATTCGCGGTCAACACAAAGAACTCTCCATTGAATTATGTACTCAAAAAGCTGAGCTATGAACACAAGGTCATCCATTGAGGCTAGAGGAAAGGTGCTTTTGACTAAAACAAAGGCAGGGATTTTTGGCAGTAAAGTTATGGAATTTCTTTGCCTCGGGATGCTGTGCTTGAAGATACTGTAACTGCTTTCAAAAAAGTACTGGATACCTATCTAGCACAGGACACTACGGAGAAATATGACAGCTGTTTTCAATGCAGATACAATGTTAATCCCAGGAAATATTTGACTGTCATCTGGAGAGTAAGAGGGAATTGTTTTACCTCCCTTGTGGCTTGTTTTTGTTTTGTTTTTTTTGGGGGGGTTGCTGTCCTCTGCATCAACAGGGGTGTTTTGGCATGGGCTGAGCTTTATGGACATATGTCTTTTTTCAGCCTCATCAACTATGTTATGATATTACTGTCAATTAATAACTGCAAAAAAAGTAATGATGCTAACTTGCCACGTTATACATAGGAAATATTAATAACATTCCTATACTGTCAATGGATATAAAATGACATGCCGCTAATTAGACAATACCATACCTCATTACTGTGCTCTTAATGCATATAAAAGGACAGAATGCTAATTAGACATATTACAAAAATACCCCATTAATTACATATTACTGTCAATGAACATAAAAGGCCAGGATGCAAATTAGACATGTTATACACAGACCTTATTAATCATATATCACAATGCTATTAATGCATAAAAAAGGACAGCAATGCAATTAGAGCTGTTATACATATACCCCATTAATTACATAATACAATACTGTCAATGCATTCACAAGGACAGGATGTAATTACACATGCAATAAAGACATTAATGACATAATTAATAAAATTTAAGGGTTATTACCCGGCCAGTCCCCCAAAGAGGAACTTCACGGCCTTGGGGGAGGTCCGCTGCCTCCCACTCTCCGCCATATTGATACCGACTGACCGGAGAGACCCCCAAGGTGACACCGGAGGCTTGAGAAAGAGAGAGCGAACAGGCTAGTGGGCGGTGCTATCAGGTGATGTTGGAGGACGAGGCTGCGGCAGACATGTTAGAGAAGGGCGACGCACAGTGGAAGTGAAGGCCGCCGGCCATGTTGAGTGTGGGCGAGTAGGCCGGGCGTCCATTTTTTTGGAGGGCTACTGTGATTTACTGTTATTAAGTTGTATTAGAGAAGTAGCGAGTCTTATCTCTACAGGAAGCGCTGTCAGCATTCCTCCAGGCTAAAGGATTTTACACCGTTTGTGGCAATCATTTTGTTTATGGGCAGACAGCAGAGGAGGCCATCTTTGTTACTGGCTTTTTTTTTTTTTTTTTTTTTTTTTAATAACTTCTTTTAATTAAATATTTTAGATACGTTGTCCAGCCTTTATTTTTCATTTGGGACCGGTCTAAAATATACATGATTCAAGGTTGTGGTGTGAGGTGTTTTGCGTTTTTCATGTGTCTACAGCTAAAGAGGATGTCTGATAATTTTTTAACCCTTTGAGTGCCAGAGGGGTAGACAACGCATTGCAAAACAATGCATACCTCCCAAGTGTCCCTCTTTAGGAGGGACAGTCCCTCTTTTTGACCCAAATCCCCCTGTCCCTCTTTCCCACCCTGATGTCCCTCTTTTTAGGGAATCAGGCTTTGTAGTGTGCATATAAGTGTATAATTTTGCTGTACAGCAATAAAACTCATATTATTGTTTGTTTAAACTTCAGTATATGTATTTATAAATCAGTCTGTGTAAATAAAATATTTTGGTCTTGTTATAAATCATTTATTAGGTTACACAAGTAAGTGGTGATAGTTCATGAAATAACCTAAAAATGCTTGGTTATGCCCTGCCCACCAGCCACACACCCACTACCTGAAACAAAAGTGTCCCTCTTTAGCCATTTGAAATGTTGGGAGGTATGCAATGCGTTGCATACCCCTCTGGCACTCAAAGGGTTAAAGATAATGAGATGCAGCACAATTTTGACAGACCAGGTATGTTGTTACATACTTACCTGTTTGAGACTCCTATCCATACCTACCAACATTTCAAAAGGCCAAAGAGGGACACTTTTAATTAGGTGGAATTGCTGAGGGAGGGGGGAGAGACATGCCATTACCAATAATTGTTTGACCAGTTGACACCTCTTTGTGTAACTGAATAAATGATTTGGAACAAGACCAAAGTACTTTATTTACACAGACTAATTTATAAACACATATACTGATGTTTAAGCAAACAATAATGTGATATTGATGTTTAAGCAAACTTTAAAGTGAGTTTTATTGCTGCATACCTTCCAAGTGTCCCTCTTTAGGAGGGACAGTCCCTCTTTTAGACCCACATCCCTCGGTCCCTCTTTCCCACCCTGATGTACCTGTGCTTAGGAGATCAGACTGTATGGTGTGTATATAAGTGTATCACCCTGGTGTCCCTATGTTTAGGAGATCAGACTGTATGGTGTGTATATAAGTGTATCACCCTGGTGTCCCTATGTTTAGGAGATCAGACTGTGTGGTGTATATAGAAGTGTATCACCCTGGTGTCCCTGTGTTTAGGAGATCAGACTGTGTGGTGTGTATATAAGTGTATCATCACCCTGGTGTCCCTGTGTTTAGGAGATCAGACTGTGTGGTGTGTATATAAGTGTATCATCACCCTGGTGTCCCTGTGTTTAGGAGATCAGACTGTGTGGTGTATATAGAAGTGTATCACCCTGGTGTCCCTGTGTTTAGGAGATCAGACTGTGTGGTGTGTATATAAGTGTATCACCCTGGTGTCCCTGTGTTTAGGAGATCAGACTGTGTGGTGTGTATATAAGTGTATCACCCTGGTGTCCCTGTGTTTAGGACATCAGACTGTGTGGTGTGTATATAAGTGTATCACTCGGTGTCCCTGTGTTTAGGAGATCAGACTGTGTGGTGTGTATATAAGTGTATCATCACCCTGGTGTCCCTGTGTTTAGGAGATCAGACTGTGTGGTGTGTATATAAGTGTATCATCACCCTGGTGTCCCTGTGTTTAGAAGATCAGACTGTGTGGTGTGTATATAAGTCTATCACCCTAGTGTCCCTGTGTTTAGGAGACCAGACTGTATGGTGTGTATATAAGTGTATCACTCTGGTGTTCCTGTGTTTAGGAGACCAGACTGTGTGGTGTGTATATAAGTGTATCACCCTGGTGTTCCTGTTTTTAGGAGATCAGAGTGTGTGGTGTGTGTATAAGTGTATCATCACCCTGGTGTCCCTGTGTTTAGGAGATCAGACTGTGTGGTGTGTATAGAAGTGTATCACCCTGGTGTCCCTGTGTTTAGGAGAGCAGACTGCATGGTGTGTATAGAAGTGTATCACCCTGGTGTCCCTGTGTTAAGGAGATCAGACTGCGTGGTATCTATAGAAGTGTATCACCCTGGTGTCCCTGTGTTTAGACTGCATGGTGTGTAAATAAGTGTATCACCCTGGTGTCCCTGTGTTTAGGAGATCAGACTGTGCTGTGTGTATATAAGTGTATCACCCTGGTGTCCCTGTGTTTAGGAGATCAGACTGTGTGGTGTGTATATAAGTGTATCACCCTGGTGTCCCTGTGTTTAGGAGACCAGACTGTATGGTGTGTATATAAGTGTATCACCCTGGTGTTACTATGTTTAGGAGACCAGACTGTGTGGTGTGTATATAAGTGTATCACCCTGGTGTTCCTGTGTTTAGGAGATCAGAGTGTGTGGTGTGTATATAAGTGTATCATCACCCTGGTGTTCCTGTGTTTAGACTGCATGGTGTGTATATAAGTGTATTACCCTGGTGTCCCTGTGTTTAGGAGATCAGACTGCATGGCGTGTATAGAAGTGTATCACCCTGGTGTCCCTGTGTTTAGAAGATCAGACTGTGTGGTGTGTATATAAGTGTATCATCAGCCTGGTGTCCCTTTGTTTAGGAGATCAGACTGTGTGGTATGTATATAAGTGTATCACCCTGGTGTACCTGTGTTTAGGAGATCAGACTGTGTGGTGTGTATATAAGTGTATCATCACCCTGTAGTCCCTGTGTTTAGGAGATCAGACTGTGCGGTGTGTATATAAGTGTATCACCCTGGTGTCCCTGTGTTTAGGAGATCAGACTGTGTGGTATGTATATAAGTGTATCACCCTGGTATCCCTGTGTTTAGGAGATCAGACTGTGTGGTATGTATATATGGATATCACTTTGCTCTACAGCAATAAAACTCACATTATTTTTTGTTTAAACGTCAGTATATGTGTTTATAAATTGGTCTGTGTAATTAAAATACTTTGGTCTTGTTATAAGTCATTAATTAGGTTACACAAGGAGGAGTCAATAGGTCATGAAATAGCCTAAAAATTCTCGGTAATGCCACACCCCCTAAAAACACAAGTGTCCCTCTTTGGTAATTTGAAATGATGGGAGGTATGTTGTTGTGGAGCAATGTGATACACTTACAGTGTATAGAAAAAGTCTACACACCCCTGTTAAAATGCCAAGTTCTTGTGATGTTAAAGAATGAGACAAAGATAAATCTTTCCACCTTTAATGTGACCTATAACTTGAACAATTCAATTGCAAAACAAACTGAAATCATTGAGGAGGAAAATTAAAAAATAAAAAACTCACAATAACCTGGTTGCATAGGTGTGCACACCCTCTTATAACTGGGGATGTGGCTGTGTTCAGAATTAACCAATCACATTCAATCTCATGTTAAACAGAAGTCATTACACACCTGCCTGGCATTTTAACAGGGGTGTGTAGACTTTTTATATCCACTGTATATACACACACCACACTGTCTGATCTCCTAAACACAGGTACACTAGGGTGGGAAAGAGATATTTGGGTCTCAAAGAGGGACTGTCCAGTTTAAAGAGGGACACATGGGCGGTATGGACCCTAATATCTCTTAAAAAACGTACACTTGGGAGGTATGCACCCCTAATATTTCCTAAAGAGGGACACATGGGTGGTACAGACCCCAAAAAATCCCCTAAAGAGGGACTCTGAGGAGGTATGGACCCCTAATATTTCCTAAAGAGGGACACATGGGTGGTACAGACCCCAAAAAATCCCCTAAAGAGAGACTCTGAAGAGGTATGGACCCCTAATATCTCCTAAAGATGAAGACTTGGGAGGTATGGACCCCTAATATCTCCTAAAGAAGGATGCTTGGGAGGTATTCTCATCCTCCTTTTAAAGGAGCAGTAAACTGTTTTTATGGAAAAAACATATATCATAAGGATTTCCCTACTGAGAAAAATAAGGGTACTCCCACTGCCGAGAGCTTTATATTTCCAGAGTTATTACAGTTTAAAGGGATAGTAATACTTCGTTTTATGTTTATTTTATTTTGTAGGCATTAAAAAAACATGAAGAACGATATAAGTCTTATCTCTCAAACCTTTATGGTTTAAGAGATATTCACAAGCAAAGTATCCCCCCCATGTTCAGCCAGATCAGAAGGGAGGTGCCCAGGTAGACTGCAGAGAGGGACAATCTTCAATTAAGATAAGGGAAAAAGCTGAAAAACTTGTCAAGGGGGAAGGGCTTTCATTGTTTTCATACAAAAACATTGTTGTCCTCTGCTTTTATCTGTGTGGTCTTACAACCAGATTCACATCTGAGAAGAGATGGCTTACAATAGGTAAAAGGGGCGGGAGGGGAAACTTTGCTTGTGAATATCTCTTAATCCATAAAGGTTTGAGAGATAAGACATTTCGTTCTTCATGTTTTTCTAATGCCTACAAAATAAAAATAAAACAAAGTATTACTATCCCTTTAAGCCCATGTTTTTTTAACATTAGCAGTGCCCTCTAGTGGTCAAATTCTAATTAGATTTTCTGTAGGATTCTAATGAAGAGAAAAGTCAGGAAAGTCAGAGACATACAATTCTCCATATAATATGATAGAAACTGCTGAGTCACTTCCTCTCAGTTAGAACTATCAGGAAGTAAACACAGTAAATTCACTTATTATTTGAACGTTTGTAACTTCTGAATAAAACAACTGACAGCAGTGGGAGTAACCTTGTTTTATTCAGCAGAAAATGCTCTATAAAATAAGTGTTTTCATAAAAAAAAGTTTACTGCGCCTTTAAACTATGTACACTGCATACCTGCAAATTCTCTAGATCTGGCCTTTCAATTTTAGGACTTAATTACAGGTTCTCGGGGATAGAGTCCGATTCTTTGATTGCTGAGTTGATAGGTAACCCTGCCTCATACCTCCCAAGTGTCCCTCTTTAGGAGGGACAGTCCCTCTTTTAGACCCAAATCCCTCTGTCCCTCTTTCCTACCCCGGTGTCCCTCTTTTTAGGATATCAGATTGTGTGGTGTGTATATAAGTGTATCATATTGCTCCACAGCAATAAAACTCACATTATTGTTTGTGTAAATGTCAGTATCTGTGTTTATAAATTATTCTGTGTAAATAAAATACTATGATCTTGTTATAAGTAATTTATTAGGTTACACAAGGAGGTGTCAGTAGGTCATGAAATAGCCTAAAAATGATCGGTAATGCCCCGCCCGCCAACCACGCCCCCAGCAACACCCCCTAAAACACAGGTGTCCCTCTTTGGCTATTTGAAATGTTGGAAGGTATGCTGCCTACTCCCAGCCTGGTTGTGCCCAGTCCTGCTCCTATTCTGCCCACTTCCCTACCCATTTTAGGACAAACTCTGGCTTTGCTCCATCCACATTATGCCAGAGACTATGCTTTTTCAGAGGAAAGAGGCCAATTTCACCTACACAATTATTTGTCTGTTCCGCCTGTTTCCTACCTTTTCTGCCCACATCCCACCCAGTTTTAAGTCCAATATCACCTTACCTCCTGTCAGTCCTTCCCACCCAGATTAAGCTAGGGTGACCACGGGTCCTGGAACGTCCGGGACTGTCCCTTATTTCAGGGCTATGTCCCGCGTCCCGGGTCATCTTCAACCGGGACAATGAAGTGTCCCGGAATGAAGCCAAGCCGCCCTGGATGTCAGCCTGCAAGCGGTGTGTCACATCATGGACGCCGCGAGGGAGCGCTTGGTAGCATAAATCAGCGCTCCCTCGCGGCGTCCATGATATGACACACCGCTTGCAGGCTGACATCCAGGGCGGCAATGCAGCTGAGCCTGATCTCCTGGAGGCAAGCGCTCTAGTAATACAGAGCGCTGGGAGATGACATCATCTCCCAGCGCTCTGCATTACTGAGCACAGCGCGCGGGAGCTTCAGCTCTGTGCCAGAGGAGGCACAGAGCACTTTCCACGCCGCTAGACCACCAGGGACTCAAGGTATGAAGGGGCAACTAGGGTAACCACGTCCCGGAATGGCAGAAGGGAAATGTGGTCACCCTAGATTAAGCCCTGCCCACACTATGACCATACCATCTTGTCACCAGCCCATGGATGATGGCCTGGGAATAGGAGTGTACAAATGACGCAATTAAATTTGTGATGTGGGCGGGGCTTAATCAGGTTGGGTGGGACTGAGAGAAGGAAATGCGGGGTTTCAGCTAAAATGGGCCTGCAGGGGGTGTAATGGGTGGGAAGGTTGGCACAATTACCCAGGAAAATCATCAAACTGCAGTATCTGCCTCTGTCCCCGTAGACACAGTAATTAACTCTAATACGGGAATCGGCAGATACTTAGAGTCCACAGGTATGACTATGCAATTAACCCTTTGAGTGCCAGAGGGGTCCGCAACACATTGCAAAGGGTTAATGGCCTCATTCGCACACTCCCATCCCCAGCCCACCTTCTTAGATTCCCAGGTGTGATATCAGAAAGGTCACATTGCCTATACATTTATTTTTTATGCTTTTTTTTTTTTTTTTTTTTTTATAATTTCTTACACTTTTATGTTCCTGACAACTCCATGAATTTTTGTTTCCAGAAAGATTTCTGTCAGGAACTTAGAAAGCAGGGATAGTGATATAAAATATAAAATAATACATCCCTGTCTGCCTTCAGTCTATTATATATAGCGCTTGAGGACCACAAGGCTATTTTTTTTTTTCTTCTCACTTCCGGTTCAGGGCTCCCGGAGCGGCGTGCAGCCATGTTGGGGGCCCTGAACTCCATGACATGCCAGGACTGTCACTGGTCCTTAAAAGCTGGACCTCCTTGACAGTCCTGGCATGTCAATGGTCGTTAAGGGGTTAAACAGGGCTTTTAACCCATGAATGTTAGAGAGATCTCCAGCACATTGCTCTGCAGTCATGTGTTGGAGATCTCTCTAGCATTCAAAGGGTTAAAATCGAAATTTACCTAACCGAGAATTTTTAATTCCCCCAGATGGTGAAGTTGCTTTCCCCCAGAAGTGCACCTCTTTAGCTTATTGAATTGTACGTACAGCGGAGGCATTTAATGTCAATTTTTTCATTTCTGTTATTTAATTGATGGATTGACAAATAGGTTACAATCTAATATCAAAGCTAGATACTTTCCCCATCACTATTGTGGCCACGTCTAGCAGTGCTCTTCTCTCCGATTTCAGCCTAGTGTGACCTTCTATATTTATCCCATGACACGTGTAACACAGTTTGGAACGAACAGTTCTGAAGGCAGATCTCACTGTCCCAAATATAAAGCCAAATTCAAGACACATTCACGTATCACACTGCTCTTATAACATTCTCATTAGCCACAAATTGTTGTGTAATATGGAAAATGTATATTTAGGGCTAGGGACAATCTATATAGTACAGATGTATTAGTGGAAGAGGGCTGCTATGCTAGGGGATAGGATGGTTAGAGGGTTGGAGGAGACTTTAAACTAGGAATGTGGAGGAAGGAGAAATAACACAGGAGGGGGTAAACAAAGTAGGAGAGGAACTGGTAATAGATATGGGTGATGAGGTAGATAAAGAGGAGGGCTAGTTTATCTAATAAGTAGCTTTCTATGTTACAACCTGATAAAAGCAATATCTTAATGTTTCAGTGAATGCACTTCTTCAGAATTACAGTAACATAAAATACATGCATATAAACGCTCATAATCTGGCAAGTAAGATGGGAAAACTGGATCTGATTGCAATGAATGAGCAATATGATCTTCTCGGTATTAATGAAACCAGGCTGGGTGATACACGTGATTGGGAAGTCAATATAGAGCAGTGGTTCTCAATGTTTTTTGGCTCAAAGGCATCCTCAACATGATATCTGGGATTTCCAGGGCATCTAAAATATTAAATAACTAGTTTAACAGCCCGTTACACGGGCCACAGTGCCTCTGGCAGCCGGTCGCGGGGCAGTCACACGCAGTGGAGACTGCCCGCGCCACTGCTGATACAGAGCTGGACGCTCCTTCGGAGCGCCCAGCTCTGTATCAGCCACGGCGCGGGCAGTGTCTACTGCGCATGTCGGGCATTACACACGATTTAGCAAATTATTATATAGGATATTTGTCAAGGATGTAACGAAGGTTACTGTGATGGTCACCAGTGGAGAACAAACAGATATACTGGAAATGTATGCCTCCTGATGCTGAGAAGGTATACGCTGTGCAGGGAAATTAGCAAGAGGCTATTGCTATGAAATATTTTATCTATCAATATTAGGCAACAGCACAAGAGACCTAGCAACAAGATTGGAAGCAAAAAGTAGGTCAAACTCTCCAAAGGGCAGACACAAAGTCCAAAATGACTATACTGTCAGTAAAGGTACGACAGATACATATTCAGATACATATTAGTTTTAGGAGCAGCCCAGCCCCACCTTGTGGTTGCTCTAAGTTCAGAGGTGACAGGAGTCAGTGACAGGAAGGAGCCTGGAAGATGGAGTTCATGCAGTGAGGATAGGAACAGGGGGACGGAGCGGGAGCTGCTGCAGTGAGGGGCATGAAGAACGGAGATGGAGTCCACAAGCTAAAGGTTGGGTGCTCTGATCTTTATATGAACAAACGTGAGCCGCACTCTCGTACAATGAATAAAACCAATGTAGATCTTTATTGCAAAGTCAAGACAGACGTTACATATGCCGCATTAGTCTCACGCGTTTCGCACCGAAGTGCTTAATCATAGACTAAAAAAAAACTCCCATCATTCCTGATTTTCAAAAGAAACTGAAGCTGCACGTCATCAATCTTAACCAATGGTGATACCAAGGAGTTATTACACCTTAATTCAATCATTCAATCATTAACCCACTATGGGTCTTGAAAGTATAACATACACCTATATGTCATGATCTACAATGGGTTGATCTTTAAACAAATGTTGTATTCCTCCTTAAAATTCCCTTTAATTATAGGTGTATGTTATACTTTCAAGACCCATAGTGGGTTAATGATTGAATGATTGAATTAAGGTGTAATAACTCCTTGGTATCACCATTGGTTAAGATTGATGACGTGCAGCTTCAGTTTCTTTTGAAAATCAGGAATGATGGGAGTTTTTTTTTAGTCTATGATTAAGCACTTCGGTGCGAAACGCGTGAGACTAATGCGGCATATGTAACGTCTGTCTTGACTTTGCAATAAAGATCTACATTGGTTTTATTCATTGTACGAGAGTGCGGCTCACGTTTGTTCATTTGGAGAAAGTGGATTAAGGTGTCCTTTGAGCCAGCACCTCAAGGAAAACCAGTGAATGGTGAGTGATTTGCCTCTTGAGATATTGCATTCACATAGAAGTTTCCTGTAGCAGTGCCATTGTTTTTTTCTATCGCTCTGATCTTTATAGTCATACTTTATTTTTAGGTTGTCAGTGGACTGGTTCATTGTTCATGTCCCGTGGAGGTGCCAATAGCGCCGGGGTGACGTGTGGGATCAATACATTTTATTTTCTGTATCTTTCGGACTTCACAGAGAATGGCGTTCAAGGGAACACAGAAGGGGTTAATAGAACATTATACATTGAAGGACTGCACGGTGGAGGGCACTCAAGGGTTTAATTCAATATTATACATTGAACTGTCGCAATGTATGTGGCAGCCTTTAAGCCTGTGCTATCTGAATGTCGCTCTATTAATTGGTGCGACATTCTGCTCTCACCCTTTCTGGTTCTTGCGATATTTTTAACTCGACCTTTTGTTGGTCCCCAAAAGATGGCAACATTTCTATAGTGAACCCTTTTTATGAGGGGTAGGGTTAATAAAAGAGGTGGGGGTGAATGTCTATATGTAAAACAAGCCTTAAAGGGATAGTATTGCTTCAAAATAATTTTATTTTATATTGTAGCCCTTAAAAAACATTAAAAATTGTATAAGTCTTATCTCCCAAACCTTTATGGTTTGGGAGATATTAGCAAGTAAAGTTCCCTTGTCCTGGCTGTTTTAACCAAGTCTGCCATCTAGTGGACAGATTTGGAATTCAGTCCACAGATCAGCGGGCAGCTCTTTAGCAGTGCCGAGATCACGATCTTTAAAAAGAACTACATCATTGGAACTGTCTACAAAGTGTGCCTGGCTTGCAAGCACACTTTGTAGACCATTCCAATGAAGAAATTCTTTTTAAAGATCGTGATCTCAGCACTTCTGGAGAGGCACAGCCGGTCCCGGGACCGGATTCCAAATCTGAAGGCTTGAGCAGTGATGTCACTCCAGGGGAAACTTTACTTGCTAATATCTCCCAAACAATAAAGGTTTGGGAGATAAGACTTATATTAGTTTTAATGTTTTTTTTTAAGGGCTACAATATAAAATAAAATTATTTTCAAGCAATATTATCCCTTTAAAACCTAGAATAAAGAAATTAATGAAAAGTCCAGTGAAAATGTAGAGGCCCTGTGACCTCACTGGGGGTGTACATAATAAAAATATGTTAATGGGGAATAGCTACAAGCCTTCTAATATTAGGGAGTTTGAAGAAGCCAAACTGTTAATGCAAATGGAAAAGGCTTCTAGGTAGGGAAATGTAATCATACTGGGAGATTTTAAGTTAGGGTGCCAAAGGGTTCAGTCCTAGGCCCGATGCTTTTTAATTTGTTTATTAATGATCTAGAAATGGGAATTGAAAGTAATGTCTCAATTTTTGTGGATGACACTAAGTTATGTAAGGAAATACATACAGATCTGGATGATTTTGCTCTGCAATAAACTGACAGACAGGGCAGAAAAGTGACAGATGAGGTTACATACGGCAGATACAATGGATATATTTAAGAAAAGATTAAATGCATTTCTAGCACATGGGAACCTACAGGTTTATATTGGGTATTAGAAGGTAAACCAGGAAATTCTGGAAAATAGACTAATACTCATTTTGGTGATGGGAAGGCTTATATAATTCTCATTTTCTTGGTTATACGGTGGAAAGGTTAAAGGGATAGTAACATTTAAAATGTAAAAAAATGTGTGTTGTAGGGTTTATCTACCTGAGTAAAACAAGGGTACTCCCACTGCTGAGAGATATTTTATTAAAAAATTATAACAGCTCAAACCTGAATTTTTTAGGTGCAATATCACAGTGGCCTTAAAATTTACAGTGGCGCTGTTGCAACACCATCTGATGGACCGCTCTGGTCTGTAGACCATAAATCTCCATAGGATGGTGTAGCAACAGTGCCACTGTAAATTTTCAGGCCACTGTGATATTGCACCTAAAAATTTCAAGTTTGAGCTGTTAAAAATGTTTAATAAAATTCTCTCAGTAGTGGGAGTACCCTTGTTTTGCTCAGGGGAATATACCCTACAACATTTATTTTTTTACATCTTAAGTATTACTATCCCTTTAAACTTGATGAAAGTGTATCTTTTTTCCAGCCTAATTTACTATGCATTACAGATACATGTAAGATTATACAGTTAAGTTGCAGAAGCAAGCTTGCTGTATAGGCATTAATAGAGACTATTTGAGGACTACATGTTAGACAAAGATAGACGATAGACTTCACAGCAGTGTGCAGAGTCACTCATTTGCCGCAAGAACCAATAGAGTACTATAATTCTTTATTTTATTTTTTTTTTAATAAAGGGTGATATAGAAAAGCCTAAAATTGATAGAATTACATCTTTGTTCAGCCTCATCAACTATGTTTCTTTGTTTTCATACATAGCCATACCTCCCAACATTTCAAATTGACAAAGAGGGACAATTGAGTTTTAGGGGGTGTTGCTGGGGGCGTGGCCTGTGGGTGGAGCATTACTGAGAATTTTTATGCTATTTCACGACCTATTGTTACCTCCATGTGTAACCTAATACATGATTTAGATCAATAAAGTGTTTTATTTACACAGACTAATTTATAAATACATAAACTGATGTTTAAACAAACAATAATGTGAGTTTTATTGCTGTAGAACAATGTGATACACTTATATATACACCACACAGTCTGATCTCCTAAACACAGGGACACCAGGGTGATACACTTATATACATACCACACAGTCTGATCTCCTAAACACAGGGACACCAGGGTGATACACTTATATACACACCACACAGTCTGATCTCCTAAACACAGGGACGCCAGGGTGATACACTTATATACACACCACACAGTCTGATCTCCTAAACACAGGGACAGCAGGGTGATGATACACTTATATACACACCACACAGTCTGATCTCCTAAACACAAGGACAACAGGGTGATGATACACTTATATACACACCACACAGTCTGATCTCCTACACACAGGGACGCCAGGCTGATATACTTATATACACACCGCACAGTCTGATCTCCTAAACACAGGGACAACAGGGTGATGATACACTTCTATACACACCACACAGTCTGATCTCCTAAACACAAGGACACCAGGATGATGATACATTTATATACACACCACACAGTCTGATCTCCTCAACACAGGGACACCAGGGTGATATACTTATATACACACCACACAGTCTGGTCTCCTAAACACAGGGACACCAGGGTGATACACTTATATACACACCACACAGTCTGATCTCCTAAACACAGGGACACCAGGGTGATACACTTATATACACACCACATAGTCTGATCTCCTAAACACAGGGACACCAGGGTGATACACTTATATACACACCACACAGTCTGATCTCCTAAACACAGGGACACCAGGGTGATACACTTATATACACACCACACAGTCTGATCTCCTAAACACAGGGACACCAGGGTGATACACTTATATACACCACACAGTCTGATCTCATAAACACAGGGACACCAGGGTGATACACTTATATACACACCACACAGTCTGATCTCATAAACACAGGGACATCAGGGTGGGAAAGAGGGACCGAGGGATTTGGGTCTAAAATAGGGACTGTCCCTGCTAAAGAGGGACACTTGGGAGGTATGACATAGCAGTGGGTTGGCAGCACACAGCAGAACCGTGTAACTAAATTGTATATTATATATAATGCCTGACAAAGTGACCTAATTTGTCATGAGAGCTTGCAATTTATAACTATTCAGCTATCTAGTTAAGGTATCACGTTCACTCTACTTATCGCCTGCTTTAAAGGAGTAGTACATTTTTATTATGAAAACAAATACATTATAAGGTTTTTCCAGTGCTGGCAGATTTGCCTTTCAAAGGTTATTACAACTGACACTTGTTACTCACCAGCATCTACTAGTGATCAGACAGCACCTTTTTCTTATTGTCCACTCTGACTACAGCTCTCCACAGTGAGTGATAGGAACAGCACCACCTGATGACCAGAACAGAAAACTGCATATCAATTTAAAATACTGAGCGTCAACAGAAAATACTTTTAACATATATTTTTAATAAACAAGATTAATGCTACTTTTACTTTAATCCCTTCAGTGCCAGAGGGGTACGCAACGCATTGCAGAGCAATGCATTACGTACCCCTCTGACGCTGAATGGGGTTAACCATTTGAGTTCCAGAGAGGTAGGCACTGGCACTCAAAGGGTTAAGTCCCAGATGGGAAGACAGCAAAATCCTTTGCAATTTGTTGTGCTCCCCTCTTTTCCTACAAGGGTTAATTGGCAGCACAGGAAGGATGTCTGTCTCTGGGTGCGCTACACCATTGTTCAGAGGCGACCAATCATCCCGTTCCCCTTCAGGTCACTCTGTCCTCTGATTAAAGACTATAAAACTGCAAACTGGGGGGTTATTAAAGTGAAATTAAACAGTAATCATGAAGACGGGTGTACAACTTCTACTTCTTACAGTGGTGGTCTGGTGCACAGGTAAGATGTACATTTTTGTTTACATCTGTTTTATACAAATATTTCTCTGCTGCCTTTCCTCCCATCACTGAGACGTGTCCACCCATAATCCTTCACTACGCAGTAGTCAAGCAGCGATTTAGCAGCTTATGAAATAATAGCAATGATGGGGACATGCACTAAGACAAGGGCACCCAACGAGTGGCCCATGGGCCAGATGCAACCCACATAACTCCACGGTGCAGCCCATCTGATAACTTTAACAAAAACATATTTTTACTTAATTAGCACACATAGATCAGTGAGCCAGTTGGCTACAAAACAGTTTGAGTATAGCTGTCTGATATATATATATATATATATATGTGTATATATATATATATATATATATATATATATATATATATATATATATATATGACTGCCACTAGGCCGATAAATGCACCTTTACACAAATAAAGCTGATTAAACTTTTTTTTGGACTGCTTTTGTAGCGCTGATAAAAATACATATTTTTGAGTAGCTGACAAGCTATAAATCACCACTGTTACCATTAAACAAATTAATGTGGCCTATACACCTATGGATTTCTGATCATGTGGCCTTCAATTGCAAATACTTGTATTCCCCTGCACTAAGGTGTGATAAAGAGGTGATAACTTCTCCAGTGTGATAAACTCTCCAGTTCCTATGTTATTCTATGGGAGAGATTTAGTTATAGACTACAGGAGAGATGTACTAAGGTGTGATAAAGAGGAAATAACTTCTCCAGTGAGATAAACTCTCCAGTTCCTATGTTATTCTATGGAAGAGATTTAGTTATAGACTACAGGGGGAGATGTACTAAGGTGTGATAAAGAGGTGATAACTTCTCCAGTGAGATAAACTCTCCAGTTCCTATGTTATTCTATGGCAGAGATTTAGTTATAGACTACAGGGGGAGATGTACTAAGGTGTGATAAAGAGGAAATAACTTCTCCAGTGAGATAAACTCTCCAGTTCCTATGTTATTCTATGGGAGATCTTTAGTTATAGACTACAGGAGAGATGTACTAAGGTGTGATAAAGAGGAGATAACTTCTCCAGTGAGATAAATTCTCCAGTTCCTATGTTATTCTATGGCAGAGATTTAGTTATAGACTACAGAGGAGATGTACTAAGGTGTGATAAAGAGGAGATAACCTCTCCAGTGAGATAAACTCTCCAGTTCCTATGTTATTCTATGGGAGAGATTTAGTTATAGACTACAGGGGGAGATGTACTAAGGTGTGATAAAGAGGAAATAACTTCTCCAGTGAGATAAACTCTCCAGTTCCTATGTTATTCTATGGGAGATCTTTAGTTATAGACTACAGGAGAGATGTACTAAGGTGTGATAAAGAGGAGATAACTTCTCCAGTGAGATAAACTCTCCAGTTCCTATGTTATTCTATGGCAGAGATTTAGTTATAGACTACAGAGGAGATGTACTAAGGTGTGATAAAGAGGAGATAACCTCTCCAGTGAGATAAACTCTCCAGTTCCTATGTTATTCTATGGCAGAGATTTAGTTATAGACTACAGAGGAGATGTACTAAGGTGTGATAAAGAGGAGATAACCTCTCCAGTGAGATAAACTCTCCAGTTCCTATGTTATTCTATGGGAGATCTTTAGTTATAGACTACAGGAGAGATGTACTAAGGTGTGATAAAGAGGAGATAACTTCTCCAGTGAGATAAACTCTCCAGTTCCTATGTTATTCTATGGGAGATCTTTAGTTATAGACTACAGGGGAGATGTACTAAGGTGTGATAAAGAGGAGATAACTTCTCCAGTGAGAGAAACTCTCCAGTTTCTATGTTATTCTATGAGAGATCTTCAGTTATAGACTACAGGGGAGATGTACTAAGGTGTGATAAAGTGGTGATAACTTCTCCAGTGTGATAAACTCTCCAGTTCCTATGTTATTCTATGGGAGAGATTTAGTTATAGACTACAGGGGGAGATGTACTAAGGTGTGATAAAGAGGAGATAACTTCTCCAGTGAGATAAACTCTCCAGTTCCTATGTTATTCTATGGGAGAGCTTTAGTTATAGACTACAGGGGAGATGTACTAAGGTGTGATAAAGAGGAGATAACTTCTCCAGTGAGATAAACTCTCCAGTTCCTATGTTATTCTATGGGAGATCTTCAGTTATAGACTACACGGGAGATGTACTAAGGTGTGATAAAGAGGAGATAACTCTCCAGTGAGATAATCTCTCCAGTTCCTATGTTATTCTATGGGAGATCTTTAGTTATAGACTACAGGAGAGATATACTAAGGTGTGATAAAGAGGAGATAACTTCTCCAGTGAGATAAACTCTCCAGTTCCTATGTTATTCTATGGGAGATCTTTAGTTATAGACTACAGGGGAGATGTACTAAGGTGTGATAAAGAGGTGATAACTTCTCCAGTGTGATAAACTCTCCAGTTCGTATGTTATTCTATGGAAGATCTTTAGTTATAGACTACAGGGGAGCCGTACTAAGGTGTGATAAAGAGGAGATAACTTCTCCAGTGTGATAAACTCTCCAGTTCCTATGTTATTCTATGGGAGAACTTTAGTTATAGACGACAGGAGAGATATACTAAGGTGTGATAAAGAGGAGATAACGTTTTCAGTGAGATAAACTCTCCAGTTCCTATGTTATTCTATAGGAGATCTTTAGTTATAGACTACAGGAGAGATATACTAAGGTGTGATAAAGAGGAGATAACTTATCCAGTGAGATAAACTCTCCAGTTCCTATGTTATTCTATGGGAGATCTTTAGTTATAGACTACAGGGGAGATGTACTAAGGTGTGATAAAGAGGTGATAACTTCTCCAGTGTGATAAACTCTCCAGTTCGTATGTTATTCTGTGGGAGAGCTTTAGTTATAGACTACAGGGGGAGATGTACTAAGGTGTGATAAAGAGGAGATAACTTCTCCAGTGAGATAAACTCTCCAGTTCCTATGTTATTCTATGGGAGATCTTTAGTTATAGACTACAGGGGAGATGTACTAAGATGTGATAAAGAGGAGATAACTTCTCCAGTGAGATAAACTCTCCAGTTCCTATGTTATTCTATGGGATATCTTTAGTTATAGACTACAGGGGAGATGTACTAAGGTGTGATAAAGAGGAGATAACTTCTCCAGTGAGATAAACTCTCCAGTTCCTATGTTATTCTATGGGAGAGCTTTAGTTATAGACTACAGGGGAGATGTACTAAGGTGTGATAAAGAGGAGATAACTTCTCCAGTGAGATAATTTCTCCAGTTCCTATGTTATTCTATGGGAGAGATTTAGTTATAGACTACAGGGGAGATGTACGAAGGTGTGATAAAGAGGAGATAACTTCTCCAGTGAGATAAACTCTCCAGTTCCTATGTTATTCTATGGGAGATCTTCAGTTATAGACTACAGGGGAGATGTACTAAGGTGTGATAAAGAGGAGATAACTCTCCAGTGAGATAATCTCTCCAGTTCCTATGTTATTCTATGGGAGAGATTTAGTTATAGACTACAGGGGAGATGTACGAAGGTGTGATAAAGAGGAGATAACTTCTCCAGTGAGAGAAACTCTCCAGTTCCTATGTTATTCTATGGGAGAGCTTTAGTTATAGACTACAGGGGAGATGTACTAAGGTGTGATAAAGAGGAGATAACTTCTCCAGTGAGATAATCTCTCCAGTTCCTATGTTATTCTATGGGAGAGATTTAGTTATAGACTACAGGGGAGATGTACGAAGGTGTGATAAAGAGGAGATAACTTCTCCAGTGAGATAAACTCTCCAGTTCCTATGTTATTCTATGGGAGATCTTCAGTTATAGACTACAGGGGAGATGTACTAAGGTGTGATAAAGAGGAGATAACCTCTCCAGTGAGATAAACTCTCCAGTTCCTATGTTATTCTATGGGAGATCTTTAGTTATAGACTACAGGAGAGATGTACTAAGGTGTGATAAAGAGGAGATAACTTCTCCAGTGAGATAAACTCTCCAGTTCCTATGTTATTCTATGGGAGATCTTTAGTTATAGACTACAGGGGAGATGTACTAAGGTGTGATAAAGAGGAGATAACTTCTCCAGTGAGAGAAACTCTCCAGTTTCTATGTTATTCTATGAGAGATCTTCAGTTATAGACTACAGGGGAGATGTACTAAGGTGTGATAAAGTGGTGATAACTTCTCCAGTGTGATAAACTCTCCAGTTCCTATGTTATTCTATGGGAGAGATTTAGTTATAGACTACAGGGGGAGATGTACTAAGGTGTGATAAAGAGGAGATAACTTCTCCAGTGAGATAAACTCTCCAGTTCCTATGTTATTCTATGGGAGAGCTTTAGTTATAGACTACAGGGGAGATGTACTAAGGTGTGATAAAGAGGAGATAACTTCTCCAGTGAGATAAACTCTCCAGTTCCTATGTTATTCTATGGGAGATCTTCAGTTATAGACTACACGGGAGATGTACTAAGGTGTGATAAAGAGGAGATAACTCTCCAGTGAGATAATCTCTCCAGTTCCTATGTTATTCTATGGGAGATCTTTAGTTATAGACTACAGGAGAGATATACTAAGGTGTGATAAAGAGGAGATAACTTCTCCAGTGAGATAAACTCTCCAGTTCCTATGTTATTCTATGGGAGATCTTTAGTTATAGACTACAGGGGAGATGTACTAAGGTGTGATAAAGAGGTGATAACTTCTCCAGTGTGATAAACTCTCCAGTTCGTATGTTATTCTATGGAAGATCTTTAGTTATAGACTACAGGGGAGACGTACTAAGGTGTGATAAAGAGGAGATAACTTCTCCAGTGTGATAAACTCTCCAGTTCCTATGTTATTCTATGGGAGAACTTTAGTTATAGACGACAGGAGAGATATACTAAGGTGTGATAAAGAGGAGATAACGTTTTCAGTGAGATAAACTCTCCAGTTCCTATGTTATTCTATAGGAGATCTTTAGTTATAGACTACAGGAGAGATATACTAAGGTGTGATAAAGAGGAGATAACTTATCCAGTGAGATAAACTCTCCAGTTCCTATGTTATTCTATGGGAGATCTTTAGTTATAGACTACAGGGGAGATGTACTAAGGTGTGATAAAGAGGTGATAACTTCTCCAGTGTGATAAACTCTCCAGTTCGTATGTTATTCTGTGGGAGAGCTTTAGTTATAGACTACAGGGGGAGATGTACTAAGGTGTGATAAAGAGGAGATAACTTCTCCAGTGAGATAAACTCTCCAGTTCCTATGTTATTCTATGGGAGATCTTTAGTTATAGACTACAGGGGAGATGTACTAAGATGTGATAAAGAGGAGATAACTTCTCCAGTGAGATAAACTCTCCAGTTCCTATGTTATTCTATGGGATATCTTTAGTTATAGACTACAGGGGAGATGTACTAAGGTGTGATAAAGAGGAGATAACTTCTCCAGTGAGATAAACTCTCCAGTTCCTATGTTATTCTATGGGAGAGCTTTAGTTATAGACTACAGGGGAGATGTACTAAGGTGTGATAAAGAGGAGATAACTTCTCCAGTGAGATAATCTCTCCAGTTCCTATGTTATTCTATGGGAGAGATTTAGTTATAGACTACAGGGGAGATGTACGAAGGTGTGATAAAGAGGAGATAACTTCTCCAGTGAGATAAACTCTCCAGTTCCTATGTTATTCTATGGGAGATCTTCAGTTATAGACTACAGGGGAGATGTACTAAGGTGTGATAAAGAGGAGATAACTCTCCAGTGAGATTATCTCTCCAGTTCCTATGTTATTCTATGGGAGAGATTTAGTTATAGACTACAGGGGAGATGTACGAAGGTGTGATAAAGAGGAGATAACTTCTCCAGTGAGAGAAACTCTCCAGTTCCTATGTTATTCTATGGGAGAGATTTAGTTATAGACTACAGGGGAGATGTACGAAGGTGTGATAAAGAGGAGATAACTTCTCCAGTGAGATAAACTCTCCAGTTCCTATGTTATTCTATGGGAGATCTTCAGTTATAGACTACAGGGGAGATGTACTAAGGTGTGATAAAGAGGTGATAACTTCTCCAGTGTGATAAACTCTCCAGTTCGTATGTTATTCTATGGAAGATCTTTAGTTATAGACTACAGGGGAGACGTACTAAGGTGTGATAAAGAGGAGATAACTTCTCCAGTGTGATAAACTCTCCAGTTCCTATGTTATTCTATGGGAGAACTTTAGTTATAGACGACAGGAGAGATATACTAAGGTGTGATAAAGAGGAGATAACGTTTTCAGTGAGATAAACTCTCCAGTTCCTATGTTATTCTATAGGAGATCTTTAGTTATAGACTACAGGAGAGATATACTAAGGTGTGATAAAGAGGAGATAACTTATCCAGTGAGATAAACTCTCCAGTTCCTATGTTATTCTATGGGAGATCTTTAGTTATAGACTACAGGGGAGATGTACTAAGGTGTGATAAAGAGGTGATAACTTCTCCAGTGTGATAAACTCTCCAGTTCGTATGTTATTCTGTGGGAGAGCTTTAGTTATAGACTACAGGGGGAGATGTACTAAGGTGTGATAAAGAGGAGATAACTTCTCCAGTGAGATAAACTCTCCAGTTCCTATGTTATTCTATGGGAGATCTTTAGTTATAGACTACAGGGGAGATGTACTAAGATGTGATAAAGAGGAGATAACTTCTCCAGTGAGATAAACTCTCCAGTTCCTATGTTATTCTATGGGATATCTTTAGTTATAGACTACAGGGGAGATGTACTAAGGTGTGATAAAGAGGAGATAACTTCTCCAGTGAGATAAACTCTCCAGTTCCTATGTTATTCTATGGGAGAGCTTTAGTTATAGACTACAGGGGAGATGTACTAAGGTGTGATAAAGAGGAGATAACTTCTCCAGTGAGATAATCTCTCCAGTTCCTATGTTATTCTATGGGAGAGATTTAGTTATAGACTACAGGGGAGATGTACGAAGGTGTGATAAAGAGGAGATAACTTCTCCAGTGAGATAAACTCTCCAGTTCCTATGTTATTCTATGGGAGATCTTCAGTTATAGACTACAGGGGAGATGTACTAAGGTGTGATAAAGAGGAGATAACTCTCCAGTGAGATTATCTCTCCAGTTCCTATGTTATTCTATGGGAGAGATTTAGTTATAGACTACAGGGGAGATGTACGAAGGTGTGATAAAGAGGAGATAACTTCTCCAGTGAGAGAAACTCTCCAGTTCCTATGTTATTCTATGGGAGAGATTTAGTTATAGACTACAGGGGAGATGTACGAAGGTGTGATAAAGAGGAGATAACTTCTCCAGTGAGATAAACTCTCCAGTTCCTATGTTATTCTATGGGAGAGATTTAGTTATAGACTACAGGGGAGATGTACTAAGGTGTGATAAAGAGGAGATAACTTCTCCAGTGAGATAAACTCTCCAGTCCCTATGTTATTCTATGGGAGAGCTTTAGTTATAGACTACAGGGGGAGATGTACTAAGGTGTGATAAAGAGGAGATAACTTCTCCAGTGAGATAAACTCTCCAGTTCCTATGTTATTCTATGGGAGATCTTTAGTTATAGACTACAGGGGGAGATGTACTAAGGTGTGATAAAGAGGAGATAAGTTCTCCAGTGAGATAAACTCTCCAGTTCCTATGTTATTCTATGGGAGATATTTAGTTATAGACTACAGGGGAGATGTACTAAGGTGTGATAAAGAGGAGATAACTTCTCCAGTGAGATAAACTGTGTAGCTCCATTTCAGTTGTAAGTTCTGTGGTATCACTAGTGTAGCTCCATTTCAATTGTAAGCTCTGTGGTATCACTAGTGTAGCTCCATTTCTATTGTAAGCTCTGTGGTATCACTTGACTTACTTCATAACATTAATGTCAGCTTTAACATTAACAAAAGGGGTTGGGCTTTGACTTTGGTCTAGAGCGATAGAAGAAATATTCCACTTGATTGTACTTGCCCCCCACCCCGGGCCAAATGTTGCCAGACCTCCCCTGGCAATTAACTATTGAAAGACACAACTTTACCATACATTTTATTTAACTCTAATTGCCCTTTAAGATATCTTCTGTATCCGCCCATGTGTATGAATCCCATGTGTTTACTTCTCTTACAGTACTTAACCTTTTTTTTTGCCTAAAGTGATGTGTTTTGATCTCTAATGTCACAAGCTGATCTTGTATTATGAGTACAGCCCGTGGGCCATAAATTCCTCATGAATAGTTGTATGTACTGGGTCTGTTGTAGTCACATTTATTTGTAGGGGACTTTTTCTCTTGTAAATAAACTCTGGCAATTCTCTATCATAACAAAACTTTTAATTCATTTTATTAATTTTGTTTTCTATCTCTGGAGATTTTTCGGTCCCATGATGTCATCATATACTGACTGGGACCCGATTCTGAGGTCCCATGATGTCATCACACACACTGACTGGGACCCAAATTTGAGGTCCCATGATGTCATCATACACTGACTGGGACCAAATCTGAGGTCCCATGACGTCATCATACACTGATTGGGACCCAATCCTGAGGTCCCATGATGTCATCATACACTGACTGGGACCCAAACCTGAGTTCTCATACACTGACTGGGACCCAAACCTGAGGTCCCATGATGTCATCATACACTGACTGGGACCCGAATCTGAGGTCCCATGATGTCATCATACACTGACTGGGACCCGAATCTGAGGTCCCATGATGTCATCATACACTGACTGGGACCCGAATCTGAGGTCTACAGTGATGCTGATTTACTAAAAAGGACAATTGCAATTCTGGAGCAAACCAACTACACAGTAGGGGCTGAAAAAAGGTGTGCGTCCATCAATTTCAGCCCATGCCATATCAACCCCGTTGATCCAGAGGAATGCATAAAAAAAATCTTCCTCACTCCAAAAGACAGTCTGGTACTTTGAAGCCAACTGTCATCATTCTCAGTATTACTCTGAGCTAGTACGGTATTGTTTACTTTACTGTAAGGTATCGTTTACTTTACTGTCATTAATGTAAAATATCCCTGCCTTTGATTTACTTGAAAGTGCCTTTCGTCTACTCTTAATGGATGCCCTCTTGTTCTTTGCTCAGCTCTTTGAGTAACTAATTCCTTGGATAGTTCTTTATATTAACCTTGAATATATGTGTAAATGGTAATCATATCACCCCTTAGATGTCTCTTCTCTAATGTAAACAACCCAGTCTGGCTAGTCTCTCTTTATAACTCAGATCCTCCAATCCCTTTATCAGTTTTGTTGTACGTCTCTGCACCTTTTCCAGTTCAATAATGTCTTTTTTAAGAACTGGTGCCCAAAACTGTACTCCATATTCTAGATGAGGCCTTACCAAGGATTTATATAGAGGTAGGATAATATTTCCATCTTGTGGGTCTATACCCCTTTTGAACTAATGCTTCTACATTGTGCAAGATCCACAGCTCCTGTTTCCCATTTGCTTGGTCTGACTACTTTGTCCTTGCATGACCTTTACCACCTGTTCCCTAGTTTACAGTCTTCTGCATTCTGTGCTGTGGTTTCCACATAGCCAGTAAAATACCAGCAGACCAGTAAAATGTGACCTTAACCCAAGTCAGTACAGAGAACTACACGAACAGAAAGAGCGCAAACCACCTTACAAATATCCGTTGGACAATCTATAAAAAGTGCATTAATACTCACACTTTCCAAATAAAATAGCTGGTGAACCTCAAACCAGCTAAGACAAACGGGGAATTGTAAACTGCCGCGATACAGTTATCACCAGGCAAATCCGGATCCACAGTCTCATTAAAAAAGTCTTTTATTAAAAAACATATGCCTCATAATAAGAAAATAGCGTTATACATCCTATATAATAATTCGCTAAGTTGTGTGTAACGCCCGACATGCGCAGTAGACACTGCTGCGCGTGCGGCAGTCATGCGCAGTACAGACTGCCCGCGCCACGGCTGATACTTCGGAGCGCCCAGCTCTGTATCAGCAGTGGCGCTGGCAGTCTCTACTGCGCGTGACTGCCCCGCGACCGGCTGCCAGAGGCACTGTGGCCCGTGTAACGGGCTGTTCAACTAGTATAATATAAAAGCCTAATAACGCGTTTCGGGGCTCTACCCCTTTATCAAATTACACAGGCAATGTAGAAAAACAAACAAACAAACACATTGCCTGTTTGTTTATTCCAGAGTTTATTGTTTGTTTATTTCCAGAGTTATTACAGTTTAAACCCATGTTTTTTTTACATTAGCAGTGCCCTCTAGTGGTCAAATTCTAATTAGATTTCCTGTTAGATTCTAATGGAGAGGAAAGTCAGAAAAGTCAGAGACATACAGTTCTCCATAGAATGTGATAGAAACTGCTGATTCACTTCCTGTCAGAACTATCAGGAAGTAAACACAGTAAATTCACTTCCTGTCAGAACTATCAGGAAATAAACACAGTAAATTCACTTCCTGTCAGTTAGAACTATCAGGAAGTAAACACAGTAAATTCACTTCCTGATTATTTAAACTGCTATAATTTTTGAATAAAACATCTGACGGCGATGGGAGTGACCTTGTTTTATTCAGCAGGAAATGCTCTATAAAATATGTGTTTTCATAAAAAAAAGTTTACTGCTCCTTTAAAGCTCATATAGAAGTGAAGGAACGTCTGTGTTTTTACGGGCAATCTACGGTGACCCATAAAACGTCCGTTCACAAACCACATAAAACTTTAGACTTTCTAAACAGTTTAGAAATAAAAAAAAGCTGATAAATTTATTTAGTCCTTAACATTAGTTAAAGTGGAACTACCACCCCACCATGACCTTATCTCTCTGTGTAGCATTAATGTAGTTATAAAGCGCTGTGTAATTTTAAAAATCAGAAAACTGATCGATAAGGCACAAAAGAAGATTAAAGTTTAACCTTGTGACGTGTAGAGCATTGTGAGCGCTACTGCAGTCTGGTTACCGTGCGATTACTTAGTCACTCCCATTGTTCTCTGTTATCCCTCCCACGTCCTCCTTGTCCTGCCCTTATGTAACACGTCACCTGGCGCGCACGAGCTTGGACTAGACTGGCATTAACTTTCAGCCACATTTTGCCCATAACTGAGCAAGTGTCTGCCCTTGCGCTGTCATCCGATTCATGTTTCTAGTTTGTTGGGGGGGGGGTCAAGGGGCTTCGGGCACTGTTTGGGGTACTTTTCTGGGAAAACTACATTTCCCATGAGCGCTTGCTTCACGTGCTCGTTTCTGATTGGCTCCCGCCACGGCAGCCATTTTGTAATATTTCCTGAATGAGTATCCTATGTAGGGCTTGGACTCTCCTTCTTTCCTCTGCTGATTAACCCTTCGCCTGCCAGATATGTTTATTTTAGCAATTTCTGAGGCGGAACTTTAAACATACACGCTTTAATTGGGTGATTTCTTATACAGTAAGGTTATTTGACACTGTGAGAATGTCTGTACCATTGAAGCTTGGGGCCAGACCTAAGACTAAGGATGCTGGGGTCTCTGTATCCCCTATTGCGTGTTACTCTTCCTGTCATTCAGGGTTACCTAGAGAATTCTCAGGTCCTTTATGCCCAGCATGTTCTGATGTCCCTGAGAGTCTCCCAGGGACCTGCAGCCATGCATTAGAGCCAGTTTGGGCACAAGAGTTCAAGGCTGCTACTAGAGACCTTAGGTCCACATTGCAACTCTTTCCATCCCAGTTACAGGGGGTCTTTCATTCTTGTCAGACCCCATCCTCCCTGCCAAAGCCTCAGGGTGTACCTGACGTGTTAGATTCCTCTGAGGAGGAACTGTTGGTGGATTCAGATGTTGAGGAATGTTCTGCGGTGTGTTCCTCTCAGTTTTTGGGGGACCCTTTTGAGGCTGATCCTGAGCCCTCGGCTGAGGGCCTGATCAGGGCTGTTTTAAATACTCTAAACATTTCCTTAGTGCAGGACGTTCCTTCTGACCCTTTTGATTTATTTCAGGAGCCTAATGTCATGGATTTTTAAGACACTCAGACCACTGGGTGAATAAGAACACAGTTTTATTAAAATAAGATAAGGCAATAACACGCCCTCTAGTGGTGGTAAATATACACAGTGGAAATATATAGATACAATGGTAAATGCATAAATGACTGATAAGTACAATTACACAGTAATAGAATAGCGTATACCCCTCAGGGGTTAAGTCCTTGATAACAGTCAGTCTCAGATGTGGATGTTTGGAACGCCCAGGGTGTTATAAGGCTGTGCTGGAGACCAAGACTATCACCGGCAGGATACTGGACTGCCTCGCCAAGGTGTTCAGTAAGAAGTCAAGAGTCCCCGTAGCCCCCTCGGGCGTACCTACTGGAACTGCTTCAACTAGTGCAAGTGCAGAAGGCCCCCACGGGCGTGATTGGAACCGGCCTTCAATGCGAGAACTGCCAAGCCTCCTCAGACTTAACCGGACAATGGGATAGCACCCGCTAGAGCTGACAGCCCCCACGGGCGTGATAACCAGAATACGAATGCTGATGCCTGTGCCTGCCACCACTCGGTAAAGCGGAATCGCTCAATGAACAAGAGAGAGAGTCTCAGGCGCCCAACCGGCCCAAACGGATGTAAACACTCTGCAAGGATGTGTGAAGCTGCCGACGAAGAGCGGCCAGCTCAGCAGTAGTATTCACCGAGAAAGAGACTCTTACGGGAGTAGCGATAGAGTGGAACCCAGCGGCACTGCTAGGGTTAATTAGCACATTTACTCGAGGCTTTTCAGCGGTATAGCAAGGCTCTGCAGTCTGAGGGAGGCGCGTATATGCACAACTCTGCAACGGAAAATGCACTGCACTGATCGGAGTACACCAGGCAAGGCAGTCACACCAAAAGCTGGAACAGTAGATAGAAATGTCGCGGCGGCGACAACTGGAACACAGGTCACTGTAGAAAGCAGGAGTCGTTCTTCAGAGCGGGAAGTCAGCCAGGCCGGGTCAGAGCACGTAGAAGGCAGTCATACAAGCCGGGTCGTACACAAGCAGGAACGTCAGCCAAACCGGGTCAGGATCCAAAGGTGGTAGTCAGACGTGCCGGGTCATACACGAGCAGGAACACAGGAGAATAGTCAAGACAAGCCAAGTCGGTACACAGGAATCCGGAACACAGGAACACAGCAACAGAAACTGGCACAGAAACACCACGAAAGGGGGCCTGACAGTTGTGCTAGCCAGGTATAAAAAGGTCACCAGGGGGCGGGCCAAACCAACACAGCAAATCAGTATCTGTCATAGATGAGACTGACAGGAATCACAGGCACTGTGATAGTACCCCCCCTCTCAAAGACCCCCTCTCCCCGCTCGAGGTCTGGGTTTAGAAGGGTATTTAGAGTGAAAGCTGCGTAGTAATCTGGGTGCGTGGAGGTCCCCTTGATCAACCCACGAACGTTCCTCAGGACCATAGCCCTTCCAATGAACCAAGTATTGCAGCTTTCCTCTAAATCTCCTAGAATCAATAATGCTCAGCACCTCATACTCTTCTTGGCCCTGGACGTCCACTGGCCCAGGAATCACTGGCATAGTAGTATAGCGATTACACACCAAGGGTTTCAGGAGCGACACATGGAACACATTGTGAATGTGCATTGAGGGTGGAAGCTCCAAAGCATAAGAAACCGGATTAATCTTGCGGATAATCTTAAATGGACCGATAAACCGGGGAGCCAGTTTGTTAGATGGTACTTGTAAATTAAGGTTTCTGGATGACAGCCATACCCTGTCCCCAACTTGAAAGGAGACCGCTGGCAGACGTCTGCGATTCGCGTGCCTCTGCTGACGCCAAAATGACTGACTGAGGGACCTCTGAACCTGTGACCAAGTGGACCGAAGCTGTGCCAAATGCTCATCCAGAGCAGGGATCTGCTGCGCCTGAAAGGAGTCCCGGAGCAGACAAGGCTGAAACCCATAATTAATGAGAAATGGAGAGCTCCTGGACAATGAATTAACCGCACAGTTTCTGGCAAACTCGGCCCATGGCAACAGGTCAGCCCAATTGTCATGATGATCAGTGACAAAGCAACGCAGGAACTGCTCCAGTCCCTGATTGGCACGCTCAGCGGCCCCATTCGTTTGGGGATGGTAAGCGGAGGAAAATGACAATTGAATGCCTATCTGGCCATAAAATGCCCTCCAAAACCTAGAAACGAACTGGCTCCCTCGGTCGGATACAATCACTCTGGGTACTCCGTGCAGGCGGAATACCTCCCTAGAAAAGACTACAGCCAATTCCTGAGCCGATGGAAGGCCAGTCAGAGGCACAAAATGTGTCATTTTAGAGAATCTATCGACCACCATAAGAATGAACGTAAATCCCCTAGACGCAGGTAATTCTTCCAAAAAGTCGATAGAAATATGAGACCAAGGACGGTCTCCGTTGGGCACAGGTTGCAATAAGCCCACAGGGAGATGCCTAGGGGTCTTGGCATGGGCACAGGTGGTACAGGCTGCAGTAAAAGCGGCGCAATCGGCTCTCAAGGTAGGCCACCAAAATAATTGCGACAGAGACCAGACTAGTTGGTCCCAATGTGCCCAGCCGCTTTAGAAGCGTGGTAAGTTTCCAACAAACGGACACGGAATGGCACATCTACAAAACATTTCCCCACAGGGGTCTCAGGGGGTGCCCTCGATTGTGATGCCAATATCTCCTCCCCCAGAGGCGAGGTAATGGTGGTACGGATAGTGGCCAGAATGCGATCTGGCTGAATGATGGGAACAGGTTCCTCTTCCCTCTCAGTGTCAGAAGCGAACTGACGAGACAACGCATCGGCTTTAATATTTTTTGAGCCAGGAAGATAAGACACTAGGAAATTAAATCGTGACAAAAAAAGTGCCCATCTAGCTTGTCGAGAAGACAGTCTTTTGGCTTCGGAGAGATAAGTTAAATTCTTATGATCCGTAAGAATTAGTACTGGAGTCCGAGTACCCTCCAAAAGGTGACGCCACTCTTTCAGAGCTAGAATTATGGCCAACAGCTCCCTGTCCCCAATCTCATAATGGCTCTGCGCACTGAATACGTTTTTTGAGAAGAAACCGCAAGGCCTCAAGGCGCCACCTCCCACAGGACGTTGGGAGAGTACTGCTCCAACCCCAACCTCAGAAGCGTCAACCTCCAACGTGAAGGGCAGAGAGGGATTAGGGTGGGACAGCACCGGAGCAGATGCAAAGGCAGATTTCAGGGTAACAAATGCGGTCTCTGCCGCCTCGGACCACTGAGAGGGAGAAGCGCCCTTATGAGTCAAATCTGACAATGGTTTGACAATCGTGGAAAAGTTCTGGATGAACTTCCTATAATAGTTCGCAAAACCTAAGAATCTTTGAATGGCCTTTACCCCTTTAGGACAAGGCCAACGCAGAACTGCTGCCAACTTCTCCTGATCCATGGCAATGCCAGTATTAGAGATAACGAAACCCAGGAATGGCACTTGAGATGTATGGAATTCGCATTTCTCTATCTTACAGAATAGCCTGTGTTTGCGAAGTCGGAGCAGGACTTCTGAAACATCTTTGATATGTTGTGAGAGGTTGGCAGAGTGAATTAATATATCATCTAGATATACGACTACACAGGACTGGAGTAGGTCTCGTAGGATGTCATTAATAAACTCCTGAAATACTGCAGGCGCATTGCATAAGCCAAATGGCATCACCAGATATTCGTAATGCCCTGTTCTGGTATTAAACGCCGTTTTCCACTCGTCACCTTCTTTAATCCTGACCAGATTATAGGCGGCTCGCAAGTCAAGTTTAGTAAAGATCGACGAGCCCTTCAATCTGTCAAACAATTCGGTAACAAGTGGAATCGGATAGGCATTCTTAAGCATAAGCTTGTTCAGCCCACGATAGTCAATGCATGGCCTAAGTTCACCACTTTTCTTTTTCACAAAGAAAAATCCGGCACCTGCCGGAGAAGTACATTTCCAAATGATGCCCCTCTCCAGGGCATCAGCAATATAGTCCTCCATAGCTTTATTCTCCTCACAGGACAGTGGGTAAGTGCGCCCCCTGGGAGGCACCGCACCAGGAGGCAAATCAATGGCACAATCATACGCCCTATGCTCAGGCAATGCGCTGGCCTCTCCCTTACTAAACACGTCACTGAATTGTTCGTATTCAGCTGGCACAGGTAAGGAGAGACAGTTCCTATCACAGTATTCTGACCAGGAGTTAACCTCACATCGCTGCCAGTCAAATTGGGGATTATGTACCTGTAGCCATGGGAACCCCAAAATAACTGAATGGTGCGGGAAACGAATTATTTGAAAACGTATCTGCTCCTTGTGGCAAGCCCCCACTGTCATTGTCACTGGAACAGTTTCAAGCGTAATAAATGCCGGCTCCAGGGGTCTGCCATCGATGGCCTCAATAGCAACTGGAGAGTCCTTTTTACATAAAGGAATGCCTTGCAGGTTGGCAAAAGACTGGTCCATGAAATAGCCTGCTGCCCAGGAGTCCACCAATGCGAGGACCTCGATAACCTTGTCCGCCCAGGCGAAGACCACCTGAATAGTGGGTTTAGTGGTGCTAGAATCTAGGGACTGTTCTACACCACCTAGGGCCTGTCCTCCAAGGTACCCTAGGTGCGTTCGTTTCCCGGCCGAACTGTGCAATTGCGCAACAGATGCCCTGCTTTGCCACAATAAAGGCATAGACCTTGCCGCCTACGATATAATCTTTCCTCTTTAGAGAGCCTAGTGAACCCCAATTGCATAGGTTCAGGATTATCGATTGGTTGCTCAGGAAGAACGGGTGGTGTGGGTGGGTTAAGGAAGCTGGTCTGGCCATAGTTTTTTACTTTAGCACTTTTAGCCAACGGATGCGAGAGTCTATTAGTAAGACATAATCAATATATTCATCCAGATCACTGGGTACATCACGAGCGGCTATCTCGTCCTTAATTTGCTCGGAGAGACCCTGAGTAAAGGCAGCTAGTAAGGCCTCCTCGTTCCAGCCCACCTCTGCTGCCAAGGTCCTGAATTCAATAGCATAATCGCCCAGTGTGCGTTCGCCCTGCTGAATTTCCATCAGCCTTTTGGCAGCAGAGGCAGCCCTGCCAGGAACCTCAAACACTCGTCTGAACTTTCTGACGAATTCTCTAAAGTTCAGAGTGCAGGGTCTAGCATTCTCCCACAACGGATTCGCCCATGCCAATGCCTTGCCAGTCAATAGAGATATCATAAGACCGACCTTGCTACGGTCGTCAGGAAATGCCTGGGGTGCCAACTCCAGAAATATCTCTAGTTGATTAATAAATCCCCTGCAAAGGGAAGGTTCGCCATCATACCTTAACGGTAGCGGTGCAGATGCCGTTAGCCCTTTCGAATTGGCTGATGGGACTATGGACTGATTATCCGGTGTCAGGACTGGGGTGACCACCGGATTAGGACTAGGCTTGTCCAAATGTACTGTACGTTCGAGTAACGTCTGCAAAGCCAGTGCCAGTTGGTCCATGCACTGCTCATGGACATCCATTCTCCAATGGATGTTCTGTGTTTGACTTTCACCCTTACCGTCTGAGGTCATGGCCCTTTCGTACTGTCACGGATTTTTAAGACACTCAGACCACTGGGTGAATAAGAACACAGTTTTATTAAAATAAGATAAGGCAATAACACGCCCTCTAGTGGTGGTAAATATACACAGTGGAAATATATAGATACAATGGTAAATGCACAAATGACTGATAAGTACAATTACACAGTAATAGAATAGCTTATACCCCTCAGGGGTTAAGTCCTTGATAACAGTCAGTCTCAGATGTGGATGTTTGGAACGCCCAGGGTGTTATAAGGCTGTGCTGGAGACCAAGACTATCACCGGCAGGATACTGGACTGCCTCGCCAAGGTGTTCAGTAAGAAGCACAAGAGTCCCCGTAGCCCCCTCAGGCATACCTACTGGAACTGCATCAACTAGTGCAAGTGCAGAAGGCCCCCACGGGCGTGATTGGAACCGGCCTTCAATGCGAGAACTGCCAAGCCTCCTCAGACTTAACCGGACAATGGGATAGCACCCGCTAGAGCCGACAGCCCCCACGGGCGTGATAACCGGAATACAAATGCTGATGCCTGTGCCTGCCACCACTCGGTAAAGCGGAATCGCTCAATGAACAAGAGAGAGAGTCTCAGGCGCCCAACCGGCCCAAACGGATGTAAACGCTCTGCAAGGATGTGTGAAGCTGCCGACGAAGAGCGGCCAGCTCAGCAGTAGTATTCACCGAGAAAGAGACTCTTACGGGAGTAGCGATAGAGTGGAACCCAGCGGCACTGCTAGGGTTAATTAGCACATTTACTCGAGGCTTTTCAGCGGTATAGCAAGGCTCTGCAGTCTGAGGGAGGCGCGTATACGCACAACTCTGCAACGGAAAATGCACTGCACTGATCGGAGTACACCAGGCAAGGCAGTCACACCAAAAGCTGGAACAGTAGATAGAAATGTCGCGGCGGCGACAACTGGAACACAGGTCACTGTAGAAAGCAGGAGTCGTTCTTCAGAGCGGGAAGTCAGCCAGGCCGGGTCGGAGCACGTAGAAGGCACTCATACAAGCCGGGTCGTACACAAGCAGGAACGTCAGCCAAACCGGGTCAGGATCCAAAGGTGGTAGTCAGACGGGCCGGGTCATACACGAGCAGGAACACAGGAGAATAGTCAAGACAAGCCAAGTCGGTACACAGGAATCCGGAACACAGGAACACAGCAACAGAAACTGGCACAGAAACACCACGAAAGGGCACCTGACAGTTGTGCTAGCCAGGTATAAAAAGGTCACCAGGGGGCAGGCCAAACCAACACAGCAAATCAGTATCTGTCATAGATGAGACTGACAGGAATCACAGGCACTGTGATACCTAAAAAACCCTTTACTTGCTTTCCACCTAACTCCACTCTTAACCGCCTTGTGTCCGAAGATTGGAAGTCTCCGGACAGGAAACCTTCTGTCTCCAAGAAATTTGCCAAGCTTTATCCCTTTTCTGAGGCTGCGCTTGCTCAGTGGGTTCATCCTCCCAAAGTGGATGCTCCTATCTCCAGGCTATCCAAGTCTACTGACTTGCCAGTGTCTGATGCGTCTGCTCTAAAGGACTGGACTGACAAGAAACTTGAGGTCTCCCTCAAGTACATCTTTGCCACTGCTGGTTGTGCCATGCGTCCAGCATTCACAGCAGCATGGGTGAACCGGGCCATTGTGGTCTGGACTGAACAGCTCACGCTTGCTGTCCGTCAGAGTTTTCCTACTTCGGATATGTTGCGCCTCCTTGCCAACATTTCTGAGGCACAGCACTTTGTTTCTTCTGCCTTATTTGATGCCATCCGTTTGCTGGCTAGGGTTTCCACCATGTATGTGGTTGTCAGACGGGCTCTTTGGCTCAAGATCTGGTCTGCTGACACTGCTTCTAAGAAAGCCTTGATCTCCTTGCCTTTTCAAGGCACGTCTTTGTATGGACCAGATCTTAAAGGGGAACTTTCACCCCTTAATAACTAAATCTCCCCTTACTGCTGACCTGGCGACTAGCTGCTTAGTAGCGCTAGTCGCCAGAAATCTTACCCCGTTCTCAAGATTTCGCCGTTTGAAAGGATCAGGAAGCACGGACGTCTCTTCACAGTGACGTCCGTGCGCCTGCGCTGTCAGTCCCTTGTCAGTCCCTTGTGCACCGTACGGTGCACAAGGGACTGACAGCGCAGGCGCACGGACGTCACTGTGAAGAGACGTCCGTGCTTCCTGATCCTTTCAAACGGCGAAATCTTGAGAACGGGGGTAACATTTCTGGCGACTAGCGCTACTAAGCAGCTAGTCGCCAGGTCAGCAGTAAGGGGAGATTTAGTTATTAAGGGGTGAAAGTTCCCCTTTAAGGCTCTGATCAGTGAGGCCACAGGGGGTAAGAGTACACTTCTACCCTTGGTTCCTAGGAAGAAGACACCGCTTAAAGGGATAGTATTACTTCAAAATTACTATCCCTTATATTGTAGCCCTTAATAAACTGAGCTAAATGACACCAGCGGCATCTCTCAAACCTTTATGGTTTAAGAGATAGCCGCTTTCAAAGTTTCCTCTCCCCTGATGTCAGCGTTCTGCTGCCAGCAGGAGAATCCGGTCTCTGAATCAAGAGGAGGCTCTTCAGCAGAGCCGATATCTCGTTATGGAAGGAAAAATGATTCATTGAAACAGCCTTCTACGTGTGCTTGGTAACCAAGCATATGTAGAAGACTGTTTCAATTAATCATTTTTCCTTCCATAACGAGATATCGGCTCTGTTTAAGAGCCTCAGCCTGTCCCGGGACCGGATTCTCCTGCTGGCAGCAGAACGCTGACAGCAGGGGAGAGGAAACTTTGAAAGCGGCTATCTCTTAAACCATAAAGGTTTGAGAGATGCCGCTGGTGTCATTTAACTCAGTTTATTAAGGGCTACAATATGAGGGATAGTAATTTTGAAGTAATACTATCCCTTTAAGCGTAACCAGTATTTTCGTTCCTTTCAGAATGGGACACGTCCGGCAAACCAGACGGTTCCCTCAGCTCCGCGTACCTCCTCCAAGCCCAAACAGCAATGAAAACCCAAGGACTCATCCAAGCCCAAGGCTTCCAAGCCATCTTCGGCATGACTCACGAACCCGGGTCCACACTCTGCTGTGGGTGGTCGTCTGCGTCACTATCACAGCATTTGGGAGGATTCAGTGATTGACCCATGGGTTTTACAGGTGGTGACAGAAGGCTACAGGATCTCTTTCGTCTCTCTTCCTCCCTTTCTCTTCTTTCCTTCTCATACTCCTCAGGGCGCAGAGAAACGCCGTCTGTTCAACAGCGCTGTTCAGGCTCTTCTGGATAATGACGTTCTAGAGTCGGTTCCAGTTCAGGACAGAGGTACGGGTTTTTACTCAAACTTCTTTGTGTGTTACGGAAATTACGACTGGAGCGTTCTCCAGTCATTCTGATTGCTCTGTACTGGCCTCGACAGGCTTGGTTTCCAGAGCTTCTGGATCTGTCAGTGATGGAGCCATTCCGGCTCCTTGACGTTCGGATCTTCTTCTACAGGGTTACCTG
Source organism: Rhinophrynus dorsalis (assembly GCA_037306005.1). Taxonomy (NCBI): domain Eukaryota; kingdom Metazoa; phylum Chordata; class Amphibia; order Anura; family Rhinophrynidae; genus Rhinophrynus; species Rhinophrynus dorsalis. The sequence goes on along the minus strand of CM074721.1, from coordinate 538,843,576 downwards.
TGGAAGGAGGATGTTCATCATCTAGCTTTGGCGGCTTGGAAATTGAATCCTCAATATTGAGAAAGAAAGGGTTCTCTTCTGGTGTGGTGGCTACTATGCTTAGTGCCCACAAACCTGTTTCTTCAAAGATCTACCATCGTGTCTAGTCGACCTTCCTATCTTAGTGTGCCAATAAGGACCTGTCTCAGGAATTTGATCTGCCTACGGCCCTGGCCTTTTTGCAGGACAGTGTGGATAAGGGCCTCAGTTTGAGTTCCCTTAAAGTTCAGACATCTACTCTCTCTGTTTTCTTGCAGAGGTGCATTGCTGTCCTTCCTGATGTCAAGGTTTTCTTCCAGGGCATTGCTCAAACTCGTACTGCTTTCAAGATTCCTGCTCCTCCGTGGGATCTTAACTTGGTTTTTGGCGTTCTTCAACTCCCCCCGTTTGTGTTCTTGGCTACTATTCCTCTACGCTTCTTGACATGGAAAATGGCCTTCCTCCTGGCGATTGTGTCTGTCCGCCATTTAGCGGAGTTACATGCTCTGTCCAGTAAAACACCCTATTTGGTGGTTCACAAGGACAAGGCAGTGCTTCGCACTTCTCAGGAGTTTCTCCCGAAGGTGGTTTGGAGTTCCACATCAATCAGGAGATTGTGGTGCCCTCTTTCTGCCCTGACCCAACCTCTGACAAGGAGAGGGATCTCCACTCGTTAGACGTGGTGCATTGTCTCAAGTTTGTGTACATCGTACTGAGTCTATCAGGCAATCTGACGCGTTGTTCGTCATTCCTGAGGGTCCTATGGCAGGAAGACCTGCATCCAAGGTGACTGTTGCTTCTTGGATCAAGTCCACTATTCGTAAGGCTTATGAGCTGAGGAAGAAGCCTGTCCCTTTCAGGGTCATGGCTCATTCTACTAGATCTATTGGGACCTCTTGGGCTTACAAGAATCAGGCCTCTGCTGATCAGTTGTGCAAGGCTGCCATCTGGTCATCTGTACACACCTTTTCGAAGCATTACCGTGTTGATGTGCTTTGGGAGGAAAATTCTGGAGGCAGTCTTGCCTATTTAGGATTTTCTTCGGTGCCTCCTTCACTTTTGAGCCCCGCTGGCTCTAATTCAGTGTGCCAGAGATCTAATTCAGATCTCTGATCTGATGGTTCATATCTGCTCTGGTGACTTTGGGGGCCTTGCGCCTGGTCCTTGCCTTACTTCCCACCTCTGGGAAACTCATTGGTTGGACATCCCAGAGTTACCAGTAACCTGTATTGGACGATAGAGAAAAGAGGATTTTAGTCTTACCTGTTAAATCCTTTTCTCTTAGTCCATACAGGTTATTGGTCTCCCACCCTGTCAAGGGACCATGCTTGGCTCTCCTGTGGCAGACCGTGGGGGTCCTTCGGGGTCATGCTCACAGGAGTCTTCTTTCCCTTCACTATCTAGTCAATAGTTAGTGTCTCAAATCTTTCTGGAGCTGGTTGGCTAGCTGTAGCCAAGGAGGGAAGGTAGGCTCCACCCCTGCATACAATTCTAGAATTTTTCCTACCTACAATTAAAGGGGTGGATCACCTACCCAGAGTTACCAGTAACATGTATGGACTAAAAGGATTTAACAGGTAAGACTAAAATCCTCTTATCATCACCCTGGTGTCACTGTGTTTAGGAGATCATACTGTGTGGTGTGTCTATAAGTGTTTCATCACCCTAGTGTCCCTGTGTTTAGGAGATCAGACTTCATGGTATGTATATAAGTGTATCACCCTGGTGTCCCTGTGTTTATGAGATCAGACTGTGTGGTGTGTGTATGTAAGTGTATCACCCTGGTGTCACTGTGTTTAGAAGATCAGAGTGTGTGGTGTGTATATAAGTGTATCACCCTGGTGTCCCTGTGTTTAGGAGACCAGACTATGTGGTGTATATAGAAATATGTCATCACCCTGGTGTCCCTGTGTTTAGGAGATCAGACTGTGTGGTGTGTATATAAGTGTATCATCACACTGGTGTCCCTGTGTTTAGGAGATCAGACTGTGTGGTGTGTATATAAGTGTTTCATCACACTGGTGTCCCTGTGTTTAGGAGATCAGACTGTGTGGTGTGTATATAAGTGTATCACCCTGATGTCCCTGTGTTTAGGAGATCAGACTGTGTGGTGTGTATATAAGTGTATCACCCTGGTGTTCCTGTGTTTAGGAGATCAAACTGTGTGGTGTGTATAGAAGTGTATCAGCCTGGTGTCCCTGTGTTTAGAAGATCACACTATGCGGTGTGTATATAAGTGTATCAGCCTGGTGTCCCTGTGTTTAGGAGATCACACTGTGTGGTGTGTATATAAGTGCATCACCCTGGTGTCCCTGTGTTTAGGAGATCAGATTGTATGGTGTGAATATAAGTGTATCACATTGCTCCACAGCAATAAAACTCACATTAATCTTCATTATATGGGTTTATAAATTAGTCTGTGTAAATAGAAAACATTTGGTCTTGTTAGAAGTCATTTATTAGGTTACACAAGGAGGTATCAATAGGTCATGAAATAGCCTAAAAATTCTTGCTAATGCCCTCCGAACAGCCACGCCCACAACAACACCCCCTAAAACAAAAGTGTCCCACTTTGGCAATTTGAAATGTTGGGAAATATGAAGTCAGTGTTAGTATCCTTGTAATCATGAAAATAGAGTAATAAAGTTTGTTAAGTGAAGGCATAATTTGAAATCATAACTTCGTATCTGACTTACTGGAATAGAAGAGTGCGGCCATCTTGTCGAAGTGGGATCAGTCCATCTCTGCTTTGTACTGTACGGTTACAATGCAACCCCCCAATGTCAAATCCTTGTGAGTGACAGAGACAGGAATGACAGCGCAGGCACACAGATCTGACTTCTCCAAGATGGCCGCACTCTCCTATTCTTGTAAGTCCGATATGAAGTGATGATTTCAAGTGATGCTGAAATTTATCAGACTTTATCACACTATTTTCATGATTACAAGAATACTTGCGGGTGACTTATATTTACATGATAATTCCACTTTAAAGGGATAGTAATACTTCATTTTAACTTTATTTTATTTTGTAGGCATTAAAAAAACATGAAGAATGATATAAGTCTTATCTCTGAAACCTTTATGGTTTAAGAGATATTCACAAACAAAGTATCCCCCCCCTGTTCAACCAGATAAGAAGGGAGATGCCCAGGTAGACTGCAGAGAGGGACAATCTTCAATTAAGATAATGGAAAAAGCTGAAAAACTTTTCAAGGGGGAAGGGCTTTCATTGTTTTCATACAAAGAAAATTGTCCCCTTCTGTTATCTGTACTGTCATACAACCTGATCCACATCTGAGAAGAGATGGCTTACACTAGGAAAAAGGGGCGGGGGGGGGAACTTTACTTGTGAATATCTCATAAACCATAAAGGTTTGAGAGATAAGACTTATATCATTCTTCATGTTTTTTTAATGCCTACAAAATAAAATAAAGTTAAAACGAAGTGTTACTATCCCTTTAAGTCAACATTTCTTTGACATATGGAGCCAACAAACAACATTTTTTTCACTTTGAATGGCAAATGTAAAAACCCATAAAAAAAAAAAAAAAAAAAAAAATTTACATACCTTTAATGTTCACTCAACTGTTTTCTATAACTAGTGTGAAAGAAAGTTGGTTTCCTTATTCAGTATCCTACTGTATGTTTCAAGATTGTATCGTACATGGCTCGTTGGTCTAGGGGTATGATTCTCGCTTTGGGTGCGAGAGGTCCCGGGTTCAAATCCCGGACGAGCCCATTTTTTTTTTTTTTTTTTTATTTTAACAATGAAAAGATACTGACGGTTACACTGTTGTTAACCCCTTATGGACCAGCGGTCCTTGGGTGTGTGGTCCTTTAAGGACCAGATAGGGAAGTTCGACGTGCCACCCCACCTGACTGAACGAGGGACTGAAAGAGATCGCTCCGGGCTTGGAGCAATCAACTTCAGTCCCTGGTATTATTCACCGCGCTCCTGCAGTACATGACGTACCAGGACCGTCACTGGTCCTTAAGTGCCGGACCAGCATGACGGTCGTCAATGGTCCATAAGGGGTTAATGTGAAAAATGTTTCCATATGGAACTAAAAGCACATCAGCCAAAGCAAAGGGATTTAACCCTTTTGAGTACCAGAGGGGTATGGAACGCATTGCAAAGCAATGCGTTCCATACCCCTCTGGTACTCAAAAGGGTTAAAACTTTTCATGACCAATAAAAGTAAAAGTTTTCAGCTGCTGCTGTCCGGACACGTCTATCTGCAAATGGGTAATATTATTCGACGCACAGAAAACAACTCTACAGTTTAAAAGCAAACCGGTTTTATTTGTTGTTGGGGTGTTTTTTGTTAAAGTGTTAGTAATGTCTAAAAAAAACTTTTTTGCATTTAGAAGAGCTTAGAAAGCTGATCTAAATGCAAAAAACGTATCTCTCAAACCGCTATGGTTTAAGAGATACGGGCGTTTAAAGTTTGATTTCTCCTACTGACAGCTGTAAAGCTGTCAGCAGGAGATCCGTGTTGGTCGACACGGTGGCGCTTGAGAAGTGCCGGGATCTCGTTATTTACCACGAATCCCTTCATTGGAATAGTCTAAAACTTGTGCCTGGTGTTCACGCACATGTTTTAGACCATTCCAATGAAGGGATTCCTTGTAAGTAACGAGATCGGCACTTCTCAAGCGCCACCATGTCGACCGACACAAATCTCCTGCTGACAGCTTTACAGCTGTAAGTAGGAGACAGTGAACTTTAAACGCCCGTATCTCTCTCTCTTTGAGAGATACGTTTTTTTGCATTTAGATCCGCTTTTTAAGCTCTTCTAAATGCAAAAAAGTTTTTTTTAGACATTACTAACACTTTAAATAGTGGTTGCTGTTAAATAAAAGATCTTGTAACAAAGTTTGGGAGTTATAACTCAGTTTAGTTGCTTATAATTAATTATTAAACTGTAACTGTCACAGTGTAACAATTAAGTAATATTGAAAGAGCTTACAAAATCAGCTATTGAAAACAATTTTTTTGTGAGATTTAGCTTTATTTGTTAGTTAGTTTACCCCCTTAAGGATGACGGACATACATGTACGTCATGGGTAGAACGTGCCTAAAGGGCCCATGACGTACATCTGGTGATGTGGACAGAAGGGGTGGGTGGGTGATCTTTATCTATTCATAACTTTTGAACCACACAACAGTAAGAACTTACACATAGCGCATTGTGTTCATTTTAATATAAAGAAGATTCTGCAAAAGATTTTCAGTAGACATTGCTAACCTTTTAAGGGTACTGTGCTGTCAGATACAACAGAGGAAAGTGATTTGGGAGTAATTATTTCTAATGACTTAAAGGTAGGCAGGCAATGTAATAAAGCGGTGGGGAATGCAAGCAGGGTGCTGGGTTGTATAGACAGGGGCATCAGTAACAGAAAAAGGTAAGTGGCCATGCCACTCTACAGATCTCTAGTTAGACCTCACCTAGAGTATTGTGTACAGTACTGGAGACCTAGAGTATTGTGTACAGTACTGGAGACCTAGAGTATTGTGTACAGTACTGGAGACCTAGAGTATTATGTACAGTACTGGAGACCTAGACTATTGTGTACAGGACTGGAGACCTAGAGTATTGTGTACAGTACTGGAGACCTAGAGTATTATGTACAGTACTGGAGACCTAGAGTATTATGTACAGTACTGGAGACCTAGAGTATTGTGTACAGTACTGGAGACCTAGAGTAATGTGTACAGGACTGGAGACCTAGAGTATTGTGTACAGTACTGGAGATCTAGAGTATTGTGTACAGTACTGGAGATCTAGAGTATTGTGTACAGTGCTGGAGACCTAGAGTATTGTGTACAGTACAGGAGACCTAGAGTATTGTGTACAGGACTGGAGACCTAGAGTATTGTGTACAGTACTGGAGACCTAGAGTATTGTGTACAGTACTGGAGACCTAGAGTATTGTGTACAGTACAGGAGACCTAGAGCATTATGTACAGTACTGGAGACCTAGAGTATTGTGTACAGTACTGGAGACCTAGAGTATTGTGTACAGTACAGGAGACCTAGAGTACTGTGTACAGTACTGTAGACCTAGAGTACTGTGTACAGTACAGGAGACCTAGAGTATTGTGTACAGTACAGGAGACCTAGAGTACTGTGTACAGTACAGGAGACCTAGAGTATTGTGTGCAGTACTGGAGACCTAGAGTATTGTGTACAGTACAGGAGACCTAGAGTACTGTGTACAGTACAGGAGACCTAGAGTATTGTGTGCAGTACTGGAGACCTAGAGTATTGTGTACAGTACAGGAGACCTAGAGTATTGTGTACAGTACAGGAGACCTAGAGTAATGTGTACAGTACTGGAGACCTAGAGTTTTGTGTACAGGACTGGATACCCCATATCCAGAAGGATATAGATACTCTAGAGAGAATTCAGAGAAGGGCTACTAAAATGGTGACTGGTTTACAGGAAAAGAAATATCAGGATAGACTAAATGATCTGAACATGTATAGCTTGGAGGAGAGAAGAGAGAGAGGGGATATGATAGACACATTCAAATACATGAAGGGATTCAACACAGTGCAGGAGTGAAGTCTATTTCAAAGGAGTAAAAATGTTAGTACAAGAGGCCATAGTCTAAAACTAGAGGGACAGAAGTGGTAGAGGTTAAAGTGGAACTACCACCCGACACAATCTTTACCTTCATTAAGTCCCCATCTGGCGAATAGCTGCTTAGTAGTGCTCGTCGCCAGAATAATTACCTTATTTAATAGATTTCTGCTCTCTTCCCTGGGTGACAGGAAGGACAGAGTGCGGACATCTTGCCATTGTGACGTCCGTGTGCCAGCGCTGTCAGTCCCAGCCGGGTCTAGTAGGAGTTGCTAGGAGCCATTTGGCTCCGGCTGGGACTGACAGCAAAGGAAAGCGGACATCACAATGGCAAGATGTCCGCACTCCGTCCTGTCTGTCACTCATGGAAGAGAGCAGAAATCTATTAAATAAGGTAATTATTCTGGCGACGAGCACTACTAAGCAGCTAGTCGCCAGATGGGGACTTAGTGAAGGTAAAGATTGTGTCGGGTGGTAGTTCCGCTTTAATACAGTGAGGTGATGTAAGAATGCGTGGAATAGGCATAGGAGTGTCCTGAACATAAGACAAGACCAAGGACCAAATAGGGTTTGAGGTTTTTACAGTAGAAAACTGTCCAGACTAGATGGGCCGAATGGTTCTTATCTGCCGTCAAATTCTATGTTTCTATGTAAAACATGTTCAGTAAGATTAGTTTTCTTTTACAATGACTTCGGCAGAATATTAAAGGGATAGTAATACTTCGTTTTAACTTTATTTTAATTTGTAGGCATTAAAAAAAAATGAAGAACGATAGAAGTCTTATCTCTGAAACCTTTATGGTTTAAGAGATATTCACAAACAAAATATCCCCCCCGTGTTCAACCAGAGCAGAAGGGAGGTGCCCAGGTAGACTGCAGAGAGGGACAATCTTCAATTAAGATAAGGGAAAAACCTGAAAAACTTGTCAAGGGGGGCAGGGCTTTCATTGTTCTCATAGGAAGAAGATTGTCCCCTTCTGTTATCTGTCTGGTCTATGGACTGGATTCCACATCTGAGAAGAGATGGCTTACACTAGGTAAAAGGGGCGGGAGGGGAACTTTGCTTGTGAATATCTCATAAACCATAAAGGTTTGAGAGATAAGACTTATATCATTCTTCATGTTTTTTTAATGCCTATAAAATAAAATAAAGTTAAAACGAAGTATTACTATCCCTTTAAAGCTTATATAGAAGTAAGTGAAATTCTGTGTTGTACAGAATATCTATGGTGAGACACATGATTCCCTTTCACAAACTTCATAGAATTTACTTTAGAATTCAGGTGTGAAATCTGACAGTTTAGTAGCCAAAAAGCTTCTACTTATCAATTTTCATTGTCCATTTACAAGCTGCTAAGTTTGTCTGATATTCTACTTAAAGGGACAGTAATACTTAAAATGAAAAAAAATATATGTTGTAGGGTTTATCCTCTGGGTAAAACAAGGGTACTCCCACTGCTGAGAGATATTTTATTAAAAAATTATAACAGCTCAAACTTGAATTTTTTAGGTCCAATATCACAATGGTCTGAAAATTTACAGTGGCGCTGTTGCTACACCATCCTATGGACTGCTCTGGTCTGTAGACCATAAATCTCCATAGGATGGTGTAGCAACAGCACCACTGTACTCAGGGAGATAAACCCTACAACATATATTTTTTTACATTTTAAGTATTACTATCCCTTTAAGTAGAAAACATAAAGAATTTAACAATGTTAGGCAAATCATGAAAAAAAACAAAATTCTGTTAAAGGGATAGTAATACTTAAAATATGTTGTAGGGTTTATCCCCCTGAGTAAAACAAGAGTACTCCCACTGCTGAAAGGTGTTTTATTAAAAAGTTATTAATTTTCAAAGTTGAATTTTTTAGGTGCAATATCACAGTGGCCTGAAATTGTACAGTGGCGCTGTTGCTACACCATCCCATGGAGATGTATGGTCCCGGGACCAGAGCTGTCCATAGGATCGTGTAGCAACAGCGCCACTGTACAATTTCAGGCCACTGTGATATTGCACCTAAAAAATTCAACTTTGAAAATTAATAACTTTTTAATAAAACACCTTTCAGCAGTGGGAGTACTCTTGTTTTACTCAGGGGGATAAACCCTACAACATATTTTTTTTACATTTTAAGTTTACTATCCCTTTAAAGTGAATCCATGGATTTAAAGGGATAGTAATATTTCACAATAAAAGCAGTTCCAATTAATCTTCATAGTATTTGGGCCATGGAGAGTGTTATTTCAATTCTGTCAGAATTGTAGTTCAAGAGTAATTGAATGATAAAGTATCCCCTCCCTCCCCTTTTACTGATGTAACACTGCTCACCTCAGAGCAGCAAGACTGTCCGGATGGATCACAGAGAGGGACAATCTTCAGTGATCATAAGGGAAAAACCTGTCAAGAGGGGCAGGGATTTCCTTATGATCACAGTAAGAAGATTGTCCCTTGCTGTGACCTGTCCGGTCAAGAGACCAGATTCCACATCTGAGGGGAGCAGTGTTACATCAGTAAAAGGGGCGGGAGGGGGATACTTTATCATTCAATTACTGTTGAACTACAACTCTGACAGTATTGAAATAACACTCTCCATGGCCCAAATACTATGATGATTAATTGGAGCTGCTGGTTTTATGAAACACTGCTATCCCTTTAACTGCTCTAAGAGTGGAAAATGTCTTATTTTTAATTTTAAGTTCTGTATATGTATAGGTATTAGTTATGAATCAGGTTTTCACTCTGCCATTAGATGACATTTCACATAACACTGTTTTATCAAGATAAATTTGTAATTTTCATTTTAAGTTTTATATGGAATTGGTAGGACTCACTTGACATTAAGTACCTAGGAGTGGTCAGCGAGCTTACACATACTTTGGTCAAACTATGCTACTAAACTGTCATTGTTTTGAGACATATTAACATATAGGTTTTGTAACGGAAGGAAGTAAGAGACCGGGTCGCCTTCCGTCTTTGTTGCCGGGTCTCTCCTTCTCGACGCCGGACTGGCGCCGTCGAGTGCACCGGTCGAGCAAATCAGCGTTCCGGAGGTCGACTCAAAGCGGCGTCGAACCTCGGGAAGACCGATTGTGCCTCGAAAGGATGCGGCTGCCGGAGGGGTCACGGCACTCGAACGCCGTCGAGCAAGCGCAGGACCGAATCAGGGAAAATGTAGCAGGAACCAAAGTGGATATATTCCCAGCCGTTCGAGCACTCCGGTGCTTGACTCGAAGGTTGGAGCTTAAGCAGGATACAAAGGGCAGAGTCCACGTTGCCGCCTGACAGGATACAAAGGTCGGTAGCGGGATCCTGGCAGCAGACGGACGAACGTACAGGAACCTGGTTCGAATGGGCGGCAGAGTGGCCACTTTTACCACAGGAACAGACAGACTCCAGGACTCTGGTTCACTCCAAACTGTAACACACTTTATTAAACAAGACATTCAACTTTTATACAGTTTACAACATGGTACCACAATAGGAAGGGGAAGGGCCAGGCATTCTAATGCAGGCTTGGCCCGGGGACAATCCAACACAATGGGCATACACAACAGACCAATGGTGACAGTGAACAATGTACCAATGGCAGGGGAAACAGAGGAACCAATGGTAGCCCAAGGAAACAAGCCAATGGGAGATGGGCTACTGAACACAATGTGGACACTGTGAGACTTAACATGATTAATTAACGTCTGGACAAAGACAATGGACTGATCTGAGGGAATACACATCTGAGGACTGGGCCAGGGGTTGAAGCACGTACACACTAGTTTGAATATGCGGCTTCAACCCTGGCCAATCAGTGTGCGCAGTGAGTCGTACGTCGGCCAATCCGGCGTCGACTCACTGCCTCCGGTTTCCCGCGTTCGAGATGGCGTGGATACCTCGAACAAAGGAACCGGGGAATCACCGGCTTCGGTGTTCGTGCATCCCTCAATACATAAACCATACAATACACTAAACGTTCGACATTACACAATATACAAAACTTACAACATTCGACATCAATCCTTGTAACATAATGATAGGGAAATCCCTATCAGAGTTCACATAAGGCCACAAGGCCATAGTCTTTCGGAAAATTGTTTGTGGTCCAGACAAGGGCCTAAGTAACGGATAACATCCGTTACAGGTTTATTATATACTTTATTCAGGGTTTCACTATTTTTAGGAAAACCTCCCAACATTTCAAATGGCCAAAGAGGGACACTTCTGACTTAGGTGGCATTTCTAGGGGCGTGGCTGATAGACGGGGCATTTCCAAGAATGTTTAGGTCACTTCTTGACCCATCTGCACCTCTTTGTGTAACTGAATAATGATTTAGAATAAGATCAAAGTATTTTAATTACACAGATTCATTTAAAAACACATTTATTGAAGATTAACAACACATTTATGTGAGTTGTATTGCTGTGGAGCAATGTAATACACACCACACAGTCTGATCTCCTAAAAAGAGGGACAAAAGGGTAGAAAAGAGGGACAGAGAGATTTGGGTCTCAAAGAGGGACACTTGGGAGGTATGGACCCCTAATATCTCCTAAAGAGGGACACTTGGGAGGTATGGACACTAATATCTCCTAAAGAGGACACTTGGGAGGTAGGGTGACCACGGGTCCCGGAACGTCCGGGACTGTCCCTTATTTCAGGGACATGTCCCGCGTCCCGGGTCCCCTTCAACCGGGACAATGAAGTGTCCCGGAATGAAGCCAAGCCGCCCTGGATGTCAGCCTGCAAGCGGTGTGTCACATCATGGACGCCGCTTGCAGGCTGACATCCAGGGCGGCAATGCAACTTACCTGATCTCCTGGAGGCAAGCGCTCTAGTAATACAGAGCGCTGGGAGATGACATCATCTCCCAGCGCTCTGCATTACTGAGCACAGCGCGTGGGAGCTTCAGCTCTGTGCCGGAGGAGGCACAGAGCACTTTGCACTCCGCACTCCGCTAGACCACCAGGGACTCAAGGTAAGGCATTGATAGGGTGACCACGTCCCGGAATGGCAGAAGGGAAATGTGGTCACCCTATTGGGAGGTACGGACCCCAAATATCTCCTAAAGAGGGACACTTGGGAGGTATGGACCCCTAACATCTCCTAAAGAGGGACACTTGGGAGGTACGGACCCCTAATATCTCCTAAAGAGGGACACGGGAGGTACGGACCCCTAATATCTCCTAAAAAGGGACACTTGGGAGGTACTAACCCCTAATATCTCCTAAAGAGGGACACTTGGGAGGTACGGTCCCTAATATCTCCTAAAGAGGAACACTTGGGAGGTACGGACCCCTAATATCTCCTAAAAAGGGACACTTGGGAGGTACTAACCCCTAATATCTCCTAAAGAGGGACACTAGGTAGGTATGTTTTTAGGTAATCTGTATTGATTAGATCAGGATTGTTTACTTTTTTTATTTCCAAATGAAAAAATGTGCATTTGCAAAATCCCAAAATTGACAGATCCCATTTAAAGGGATAGTAATATATTATTTAAAATGTAGTTCTGAGTATTAAGTACAAGTTTTTATGTATATTTACGTACAGATTTGTAGTTCAAAAGCAACTGAAGTGGAAAGGATCCCCGGCCGCCCATTCTGGCCGCTTCCCCATAGAACCGCAATCCGGTCGTGGGACTGGACGGATGCAGCGAGGGACAATCTTCAGTCAGTAATTATAAGGAAAACCCCACCCCCTTGATGAAGGAGGGCAGGATTTTCCTTTTGCTTACTGAAGATTGTCCCTCACCGTTCTCCATCTGGACCAAACAGAGCGGATCAGTGATGCGGCCAGAAGGGGAGAGAGTGGGATCCTTTCCACTTCAATTGCTTTAGAACTACAAATCTGTAAGTAAATATACATAGCGCAATATGTTAACTTCTTAAGGATCAGGTGACATGCTATGACCGTCATTCAGTTTATACCTGTGGGAAAGCTGTAAGTAAAAACAGGGTCTGAAACTGACCGCTCCAAGACTAGAGAGGTCTCTCTCAGACCCCGACTCGGCAGCTTGAACTGTTGCGTGTACCAGCATGTCAGCAAGGTATTTAAGGGGTTAAAAAACTTGTACTTAATACTCGGCGCTAAAGTTTAAATTATATTACTATCACTTTAAGTAAACATTTCTTTGGCATATAGGACCAACATAGATATACAGCACATTTCCTCAGCTGGGCTACAACAAAATGGCCTCCAGACAGAGCTCTAAACTGTGTAGAGAGAGAACTGCCTATTGCCTACTGTGACAGGAAGTGATGCCTCTGCTGGGCTACAACAATATGGCCTCCAGACAACTCTCTAAACTCTGTAGAGAGAGAACTGAGCCGTGACCCTGACATCAAACAGGAGCTGCAGTGCAATTCTGTTGTAATGTAATGCTTGTCTAAAGCTTTGGGTGTGATGTACATTATCCTGTAGCCCACCACAGGCATCACATCAGTCAATGGGCACTTCTCTCTCTGGTGTTTAGAACTCTGTGCTGCACCGGAGAGAGCAGGTTGTGCATTGAAGTCCAGTTATGTATTGTGACCTCCCGCATAGCAGCACAAGAGCCGAGGACATTGTATTTTGCTGCTCTTGTTTCTGCACTGTCCCTAGGGTGACCACACATCCCGGAATGCCAGCGACTGTCCCTTATTGTAGGTCTCTATCCAGCGTCCCAGGTCACCCCCCAACTGGACAACAAAGAGTCCTAGAATGGAGCAACAAATCCGACACCAACAGCCTACCTACATAGAGCAGCACGCACCAGTCCAGCCAGCCAATGAAATGTATTTGCTATATGGTCCACATTGGCTGGCTCAGCCCGCCAATGAGGACCATATAGCAAATAAATTTAATTGGCTGGCTGGACTGGAGCATGCGAGACAGCTGGGATGGCGCAAGTATGATGGTGCTGTGAGTGAGTCTCAGCGGCGGGACTCACTAGGGTGACCACATGTCCCGGAATGACAGAATGGTAATGTGGTCATCCTACAGCAGGGGCAAAGTGATATAATTGGTTTTTAATTGCATTATACTAAACACATGTTCACAGATTTGAGGCAGATAAGGGCTTGTCTAAATCTGAGGTGCCTTGATGGGAAAGGCAAGTTTTTTTATGCTTTTGGCCAAAAATATATCACTTAACCACACTGTTTATTATCTAGATAAGGGCTGTCCAACTTCAGTCCTCAAGGGCCATCAACAGTTCAGGATTCAAGTATTTCCCTGATTAAGCACAGGTGAGACAGTCAAAATCTTTTTAGCATAGTTACAACATGGGGATTAGTAATTTGGAAGTATTACTATCCCTTTAACCAGGGAAGTCTGTAAAATCCTGGACTGTTGGTGGCCCTTGAGGACTGAACTTGAACAGCCCTGATCCATTGTAAGTCACAGGTTATATATTAGTAAAGGTCAGGGACTGATGCACAGACTTCCCCTTTCTTTACTTTGTATATGTAAGTATTGGCTGCTCTCCTGACTGCACACATATGCACCTAATGGAACACTATTAACCCTTTGAGTGCCAGAGCGGTATGCAACGCATTGCAAAGCAATGCGTTGCATACCCCTCTGGCACACAAAGGTTTAATAAATGCTAGTTTGAGCTCGCCAGGAACCTGTATATTTTATAACTTTTGAAATGAGCTCACCCTGAGATGTTTGAAATATTAGCCCTTAACCCCTTCGTGACACAGGACGTACATGTACGTCCTGTGTGGCTGTCACTTAGTGACAGAGGACGTACATGTACGTCCCGGAAATCCGGCTCCCCGCGCGGCTGCGCGCCGTTCGGGGACTCCGGATTGTTTTTAAAAAAAAAAAAAAAATGTTAGACGGGCGTTAAGTCTCTAAGGGGTTAAAGGGACACTATTGTCCCATGAAAAAATTATACTTGTGTTGTAGAGGTTTAAAAAATAAGTTATTTGGCACAAATCCTATCTCTCTAACCTTTACGGTTTGAGAGATATTTGTATGTAAAGCTCCCCCCTCCCCTTCTCCTGACATCAGCTATGTGCTGACAGAAGGAGATCTCGGTCGGGGACCAGCCGGTGGCTCTTCTGCAGAGCCAAAATTGCGTTATTTAAAAATAATTACTTCATTGGAAAGGTTTACAAAGTGTGCCTGGTTTGCAAGTGCACTTTGTAGACCGTTCCAATGAAGTAATTATTTTTAAATAACGCAATTTCGGCTCCGCTGAAGAGTCTCCTTGAGTCGCACAACTTGAATCTCCTGCTGTCAGCTTTAAAGGGAAACTTTACAGGCAAATATAGGATTTGTGCCAAATAATTTATTTTTTTAAACCACTACAAAACAAGCATACTTTTTATGGGAAATTACTATCTCTTTAAAGGGATAGTAATACTTTATTATTACTATCCCTCATATTGTAGATATTTGTAAAATAATGTAATAGCCCCAGGTTCATCTCTCAGACCTTTATGGTTTGAGAGATAACCGAAGGCAAAGTTCCCCTCTCCCTCCCCCTTCCCTGAAGTCAGTGTTGTACTGACTGCAGGGATATCCGGTCTGACTTTCATCAGGTGGCTCTGCAGCAGAGCCGCGATCGCATTAGTGACAAAGAATTATTTCACTGAAACGGTCTTCTATGTGTGCTTGCAAACCAATCACAAACCAAGCACATGTAGAAGACCGTTTCAGTGAAATAATTCTTTGTCACTAATGGGATCTCAGCTCTGCTGAAGAGCCGCATGATGAAAGTCAGACCGGATATCCCTGCAGTCAGTACAACACTGACTTCAGGGAAGGGGGAGGGAGGGGGTAACTTTGCCTTCGGTTATCTCTCAAACCATAAAGGTCTGAGAGATGAACCTGGGGGCTATTAAATTATTTTGCAAATATGTACAATATGGGGGATAGTAATAATAAAGTATTACTATCCCTCTAAAGCACCTAGGAAAGTAGATTCTAGGTGCTATGTCCATGTTTGCTGTAACTCAGAGGTGATCCAGGCGGACGTCATGGAACCTTTACCATGCTACAGTGATGATATATTATTTCATATATACATTCATTAGGGACAGGTTATACTTAAAGGGATTGTAATACTTAAATCAGAGAGTAGGAAAGACTGTACTGTCACCCTGAGAATTTAGGCCTTCACACTGAGACATTGAGATCTGGGTCAAACCTCTGAGAGTTAACCAGGTAAGTTAATAATTACTGAGGTTTGATTCCTTCGAAACAGACTGGGCAGAATGTTAAAGTTCACAAACATGACACCACCTCATACCTCCCAAGTGTCCCTCTTTAGGAGAGACAGTCCCTTTTTGAGATCCAAATCCCTCTGTCAATGGAGTAACAATAGTGGTCGCAGGGGTCGCAACCATACCTCCCAACATTTCAAATTGCCAAAGAGGGACACTTGTGTATTAGGGGGTGTTGCTGGGGTGCGTGGCTGGTGGGTGGGACGTTACCGAGAATTTTTAGCCTATGTCATGACCTATTGACACCTCCTTGTGTGACCTATTAAATGACTTATAACAAGATCATAGTATTTGATTTACACAAACTGATTTATAAACACATATACTGACGTTTACACAAGCACTAATGTGAGTTATATTGCTGTAGAGAAATATGATACATTTATATACACACCACACAATCTGATTTCCTAAAAAGAGGGACATCAGGGTGGGAAAGAGGGACATAGGGATTTGGGTCCAAAAGAGGGACTGTCCCTCCTAAAGAGGGACACTTGGGAGGTATGCGCAACTGCAGCCGGGCCCGTCACTTCAGGGGCCTGGCCTCCCCCTGCTTCCTCTGCCACTGCCAGCGTTAAAAAAGCTTTGCCGGTGGTAAGATCACATTGATCTCCTCACCAGCAAGCTGTGAGCAGCTTCCTCGTGCTCCCTGGCTGTCTAGTAATGCAGAGCGCTGGGAGATGACATCATCACCCAGCGCTCTGTATTACCAGAGGACCGCGCAGGAGCTGCATATAGAGGTCTGTGCAGAAGGCAGTACAGACCTCTCCTGTCACACCGCCAGACCACCAGGGATGATGAGGCCCCCTCCTCCTTCGTGGAGGTGGACAGTGGGGTCAACATGGTGGGGGCGGAGTCTATGGCAAATTTTGCACCAGGGCCTGACAGCCTCTACTTACGCCTCTGCCCTCTGTCCCTCTGTCCCTCTTTTCTACCGTTTTGTCCCTCTTTTCTGGAAATCAGAATGAGTAGTGTGTATCACATTGCTAAACAGCAATAAAACTCGCATAAATGTGTAGTTAAAGAGATAGTAATGTTTCACAAAAACAGCAGCACCAATTAATCTTCATAGTATTTGAGTCACAGAGAGTGTTATTTCAATTCTGTCAGAGTTGTAGTACAAGAGTAATTCAATGACAAAGTATCCCCTCCCCGCCCCTTTTACCTAGTGTAACACTGCTCACTGCAGATGTGGAATCCAGTCCATAGACCAGACTGATAACAGCAGGGGACAATCTTCTTCCTATGAGAACAATGAAAGCCCTGCCCCCCTTGACAAGTTTTTCAGCTTTTTCCCTTATCTTAATTGAAGATTGTCCATCTTTGAAATCTACCTGGGCACCTCCCTGCTGCTCTGAGCTGAGTAGTGTTACATCAGTAAAAGGAGCGGGAAGGGGATACTTTATCATTCAATTACTCTTGTACTACAACTCTGACAGTATTGAAATAACACTCTACTATGAAGATTAATTGGAGCTGCTTTTATTATGAAACATTACTATCCCTTTAATCTCCAATATATGTGTTTATAAATTAGTCTGTGTAAATAAAATACTTTAGTCTAGCTGTAAATAATGAATTCAGTTACAGAAAGAGGTGTCAATAGTTCATGAAATAACCTAAAAATTATCCGTAATGCCCCGCCTACCAGCCATACCCCCATAAAAACAACCTAAGACAAAAGTGTCCCTCTGGCCATTTGAAATGCTGGGAGGTATGCTATCTTTAGTTCTAGTGTGACTCATTCAGTGGCCTGCTAATGACCTGAGAAAATGAATTATATGTCGTGGAAAAATAAATGGATGTATTTTCAGTGTTTCAACATTATTAGCTTAGCAGTGAAAGCTGTTCCAGCTGTTTTGAGTTGACACTAGATGTTAAGAGATAAGCTTTCACAGGCTCGTTGGTCTAGGGGTATGATTCTCGCTTTGGGTGCGAGAGGTCCCGGGTTCAAATCCTGGACGAGCCCAGTGTTTTTTGTTTGGCAACAGAATGATTCTATTGGTTATGAACTGTTCCTTACATGAAGACTGTTTCCATATGGAAAAAATGTACGTCAGCCAAAGCAAAGACATTTAAACTTTGCATAACTGATAAATATGCACTAAATTCTTCTGTTGCTGTTGTCTTGAAGTGCCGGTGCCTGCAATTATACAGTGTACTGGGTTTTGTTAGTTACTTTTATATAAACGATCCTGGAGTTGTAACTCAGTTTAGTTGTTTATAAATAATACAGTGGAATTTTCACATTGTAACAAATATTTGATTTTGAAAGATCAGCTATATTTGTTACTCGTTTTATAATGAAAATAATAATTGAAATTATAATTAGATTGTTTACTTGTCAGTTAGTGTAAATCTGCCAGGTACGCCCGGAAGATACTAACAATCCACCCTGCTGCACGTCCCATAGGCAATACAGTGCTAGTTGAGAAGGGAAATGCATTGCTGAGCAGTGTCAGTGAGTGGGGAGGTAATGTAGGGATAAGACAGGAGGTCAGTGCTAGGAGAGGTAGGTAATGCATTGCTGAGCAGTGTCAGTGAGTGGGGAGGTAATGTAGGGATAAGACAGGAAGTCAGTGCTAGGGGAGGTGGGTAATGCATTGCTGAGCAGTGTCAGTGAGTGGGAGGTAATGTAGAGATAAGACAGGAAGTCAGTGCTAGGAGAGGTGGGTAATGCATTGCTGAGCAGTGTCAGTGAGTGGGGAGGTAATGTAGGGATAAGACAGGAAGTCAGTGCTAGGGGAGGTGGGTAATGCATTGCTGAGCAGTGTCAGTGAGTGGGGGAAGGTAATGTAGGGATAAAACAGGAAGTCAGTACTAGGAGAGGTGGGCAATGCATTACTGAGCAGTGTCAGTGAGTGGGGAGGTAATGTAGGGATAAGACAGGAAGTCAGTGCTAGGGGAGGTGGGTAATGCATTGCTGAGCAGTGTCAGTGAGTGGGAGAGGTAATGTAGGGATAAGACAGGAAGTCAGTGCTAGGGGAGGTGGGTAATGCATTGCTGAGTAGTGTCAGTGTGTGGGGAGGTAATGTAGGGCTAAGACAGGAAGTCAGTGCTAGGGGAGGTGGGTAATGCATTACTGAGCAGTGTCAGTGAGTGGGGGAGGTAATGTAGGGATAAGACAGGAAGTCAGTGATAGGAGAGGTGGGTAATGCATTGCTGAGCAGTGTCAGTGTGTGGGGAGGTAATGTAGGGATAAGACAGGAAGTCAGTGCTAGGAGAGGTGGGGAATACATTGCTGAGCAGTGTCAGTGAGTGGGGGGAGGTAATGTAGGGATAAGACAGGAAGTCAGTGCTAGGAGAGGTGGGTAATGCATTGTTGAGTAGTGTCAGTGAGTGGGGAGGTGATGTAGGAAAGACTGGAGGTCAGTGCTAGTGGAGGAGGACAATGCATTGCTGAGCAGGGTCAGTGAGTGGGAGAGGTAATGTAGGGATAAGACAGGAAGTTAGCGCTAGGAGAGGTGGGTAATGCATTGCTGAGCAGTGTCAGTGAGTGGGGGAGGTAATGTAGGGATAAGACAGGAAGTCAGTGCTAGGAGAGGTGGGTAATGCATTGCTGAGCAGTGTCAGTGAATGGGGAGGTAATGTAGGGATAAGACAGGAAGTCAGTGCTAGTGGAGGCAGGCAATGCATTGCTGAGCAGTGTCAGTGAGTGGAGGAGGTAATGTAGGGATAAGACAGGAAGTCAGTGCTAGGAGAGGTGGGTAATGCATTGCTGAGCAGTGTCAGTAAATGGGGAGGTAATGTAGGGATAAGACAGGAAGTCAGTGCTAGGAGAGGTGGGTAATGCATTGCTGAGCATTGTCAGTGAGTGGGGAGGTAATGTAGGGATAAGACAGGAAGTCAGTGCTAGGGGAAGTGGGTAATGCATTGCTGAGCAGTGTCAGTGAGTGGGGGAGGTAATGTAGGGATAAGACTGGAAGTCAGTGCTAGGGTAGGGGTAATGTATTACTGAGCAGTGTCAGTGAGTGGGGAGGTAATGTAGGGATAAGACAGGAAGTCAGTGCTAGGAGAGGTGGGTAATGCATTGCTGAGCAGTGTCAGTAAATGGGGAGGTAATGTAGGGATAAGACAGGAAGTCAGTGCTAGGAGAGGTGGGTAATGCATTGCTGAGCATTGTCAGTGAGTGGGGAGGTAATGTAGGGATAAGACAGGAAGTCAGTGCTAGGGGAGGTGGGTAATGCATTGCTGAGCAGTGTCAGTGAGTGAAGGAGGTAATGTAGGGATAAGACAGGAGGTCAGTGCTAGGGGAGGTGGGTAATGTATTACTGAGCAGTGTCAGTGAGTGGGGAGGTAATGTAGGGATAAGACAGGAAGTCAGTACTAGGAGAGGTGGGTAATGCATTGCTGAGCATTGTCAGTGAGTGGGGAGGTAATGTAGGGATAAGACAGGAAGTCAGTGCTAGGGGAGGTGGGTAATGCATTGCTGAGCAGTGTCAGTGAGTGAAGGAGGTAATGTAGGGATAAGACAGGAGGTCAGTGCTAGGAGAGGTGGGTAATGTATAACTGAGCAGTGTCAGTGAGTGGGGAGGTAATGTAGGGATAAGACAGGAGGTCAGTGCTAGGGGAGGTGGGTAATGTATTACTGAGCAGTGTCAGTGAGTGGGGAGGTAATGTAGGGATAAGACAGGAAGTCAGTACTAGGAGAGGTGGGTAATGCATTGCTGAGCATTGTCAGTGAGTGGGGAGGTAATGTAGGGATAAGACAGGAAGTCAGTGCTAGGGGAGGTGGGTAATGCATTGCTGAGCATTGTCAGTGAGTGGGGAGGTAATGTAGGGATAAGACAAGAAGTCAGTGCTAGGGGAGGGTGGGTAATGCATTGCTGAGCAGTGTCAGTGAGTGGGGAGGTAATGTAGGGATAAGACAGGAAGTCAGTGCTAGGGGAGGTGGGTAATGCATTGCTGAGCAGTGTCAGTGAGTGAAGGAGGTAATGTAGGGATAAGACAGGAGGTCAGTGCTAGGGGAGGTGGGTAATGTATTACTGAGCAGTGTCAGTGAGTGGGGAGGTAATGTAGGGATAAGACAGGAAGTCAGTACTAGGAGAGGTGGGCAATGCATTGCTGAGCAGTGTCAGTGAGTGGGGGAGGTAATGTAGGGATAAGACAGGAAGTCAGTGCTAGGGGAGGTGGGTAATGCATTGCTGAGCAGTGTCAGTGAGTGGGGGAGGTAATGTTGGGATAAGACCGGAAATCAGTGATAGGAGTTGGGGGCAATGCATTGCTGAGTAGTGTCAGTGAGGTAATGTAAATCACAGACAGGAAGCAACTGCATTGCAAGCATTAACCCCTTAAGCACCAGTGGGGTTTGTGACACATTACGAAGCAATGCGTTACACAATTTTCTAGTGCTTAAAGGATAATTAGCATCATCTATAAATCAAAACTCAAAAAGTAGTTTTCTAATTAAAAAATGAAAAACACAAAATATACATGATTTGGAGAGCGCTCTCAAAATCACTAATTCTGGACATTTTGATACGCCCCCTGTAGTGCAGTTCTGGAATTGTTTCACACTGCCTCTGTACGTTGTTTCTTTACTATCCCTACTCCCTGTTGTGTCTTACACATTCAAGTACAATCGTCTCAGCAGCAAGTACAGAAGACAATGGCTTCCCCCAGGCTACAGAGAAACAGTACATGCAAACCCATACACCTGAATGAGATACCCATTATCTGTTGAGCAGGAGAGACTCGTCTGGACAGCTAGTCTGGCAGCTGGACGTAACATATTTAGGAGATGTCCTCCCTGAGTGGTTCTGGTGTTAAGGAATGTCCAAATAATATATTATCCATGTCCCTTTCTAATAGGTGCTAATTAATCCTGGATTTCCAATCAGGGAGAATAGTCATAGACCTTTGGGTATTTAAATATAAAGGAGGATGACTGACCTGTCTAGGCCATGCCCACTCTGCTGAGTTGTGGAATTGGCCCGCAAAATCCTAGTTATCACTGCGCCATACACCTGCTTCAGATTTATAGTAGCTGGTTTAAATAATTCTGTAATGTATTGTAAGCTCTAACAAGCACATACCTCCCAAGTGTCCCTCTTTAGGAGATATTAGGGGTTCATACCTCCGAAGTGTCCCTCTTTAGGAGGGACAGTCCCTCTTTGAGACCCAAATCCCTCTGTCCCTCTTTTCTACCCTTTTGTCCCTCTTTTTAGGACATCAGAATGAGTGGTGTGTATTACATTGCTCCACAGCAATAAAACATACATAAATGTGTTGTTAATTGTCAGTATATGTGTTTATACATTAATATGGACTATTAAAATACTCCGGTCTTGCTCTAAATCATTTATCAGTTACACAAAGGGGTGCAGATGGATCAAGAAATAACCTAAACATTTTTGGAAATGCCCCATCTACCAGCCACGCCCTCAGAAACGCCACCTAAGTCAGAAGTGTCCCTCTTTCGCCATTTGAATGTTGGGAGGTATGCAAGCAGGGCCTGTAACGGACCGTAGGCCATTACTGTGGCACTTAAGTGCCAGGGAAATTATGCCAAAAGACTGGATGGCACAGGTTTAAATCCAAGCTCCAGGCGGCTGGGTAGCAACAGAAATGCGGCTGGGCATGGTAAATTCTCCGCAGTCCATGTTGAAAAGAAGGCAGCGTTCTGATCGGCTGCCTACTGTTCTATGTGAATGTTTTAATGTGTTGTCATGGACTGTAACATATGTAACAGATGCTGGACCCCTGTGTCAATTGTTGGCCTACAATCTTACATGGGCCTGCAGGGGTTAAATGGTAGTATTTGTGCAATGCTTTCCAAATTGCATCTGTCTCACTTTCTGGTCCAGATTTTGATTAGGTGTCACTTTCCTGATCCCTTCGCCTCCTGTGTGTATACACTGTGTCTTCTGTGTGATAGGATTAGTCTGGTGTCTTGATTGTCTGTAACACCTGTTTCTATTGTACTGTTTTGTTGATTGTATCAATCATACTGCCTGTCATATCCCCCTTCCCCTGAAATGTGTATATAACCCCAGGTCACTTGCAATAAAGTAGTAGTCATTTTGGTCTAGATGTGCGTCATGTTGTTTTATTCCTGGATGGTTTAAAGGGTCCCCTTTGACCCCCATTCAAGGAGCCTGTGTTTCAGCAGTCCAAGATCACCAGACCGGCTACCCGCTTGTAGCCGCCATCAGGAGGGAGAAACCCAGAACGACGGCCCAAGACAACCCGGCATTGTCCTTCACAGTGGCCCTGTTGCCCTTGCCCTGGTGAGTGGGATCGAGGTCCCCACCAGTGACTCTGTTGCCCCTGCCCTGGAGAGTGGGACCGAGGTCCTTCCCAGCGGCTCTGATACCCCTGGTATGGTGAGTGGGAATGCAGTGGGATGGAAGCCCTCACCAGCCATCTTGTGGCCCCTGACCGGTTGAGTGCATCCAAGGTCCTCCAAAGTGGCCTTGTTGCCCCTGGCCTGGTGCGAGAGACAGAGATCCTCATCAGTCTCTTTTTTGCCCCTACCCTGGTGAGTGGGACAAAGGCCCTCACCAGCAGCTCTGTTACCCCTGCCCTGATGAGTGGGATTGCAATCCTCACAATCTCCCTTGTTGACGCTGCCCTGGGGAGTGGGACCAAGGTCCACTCCAGAGGCCCTGATACACCTGGCAGGGTGAGTGGGACTGTAGTCCTCACCCATGGCCCTGTTACACCTTTCCTGGGGGGTGGGACGGAGTCTCACACCAGCCTGTTTTTTTTGGCCGTGATCCAGTGAGGGAAACGGGCCAATGGAACCAGCATCCCCCCTATTCTTCTGTTATTGCTGGGTCCCCTATGCCTCACAGGATATCCACCCACAGACTTGCACTGGATCCAGAGCCGCTGGCCCCAGATCCAGTAGACACTGATGCAGGATATGCCTGGGTAGCTGTACCTGAGAGCCTGCATAAACTAATGATGAACTGGGGAGAGAATGCTGAAACAACCCCCCAGGTTGCTCAGGGCCTCTGTCCCCTGCCTTGTCCACCCCATCTAGGATTGTCTGGGCACACCACAGACTCTAACCTCAAGGAACGGAGGACCCCTATCACTGCCAAGCCACCATTCACCGGTATTGCTGCTGGCTTTGGACTCAAAAGGGGGGTAATATAATGGACTGTAGGCCATTACTGTGGACACTTTTACGTGCCAGGGAAATTATCCCAAAAGACTGGATGGCACGGGTTGGCATTCCAGCCCAAGACACCTGCTTCAGATTAATGGTGGCTGGTTTAAATATTTCTGTAATGTATTGTAAGCTCTAGCAAACAGGGCCCTCTTACCGCTCTGGTTCCGATGTTTCCATGTTAATTATAAATATTATTGTGTATCCCTTGGCACGTTACATAATTACATAGTAAAGTAAGTTGAAAGAAAAAAAAAGACATACCTCCATCAAGCTCAACCTTTGCAATAGTATATCTATCATGTACCCCCTGCCCTTCCTTCTCTGGCAGTGCCTTTTTGCTACTGGTTTCCTTACCTATTTATTGAGCCGATTCCCTAGCTCCTTGCCCGATTATTAGAGTCTCCTGGGGAATTCTGTTCTCTGTGTGATCTGATTCAAACTGTCCTGACTTGCAGTTTGCTGTCACGCACACGGTGGTTAGGAAACTGTGTGGTGCTGACTCTGGTTGAAGGTGCTAGCATGCAAAGCTGGAGTGCGGAGCTTGTGAGCGGTGACGGCGTGCCAGGTACTCCCTTGCTGCAGCCGAAGCTGGTTAAAGGTGCTGGTCGCGAAACCAGATTGTTCCACCCCGGCTGAGCCGGGGTGCAACCAGGATAGGAGTCCCTAGGAACCATGGGAAAAACCAGGCCAGCAGGACAAGCAAGATACCAAGCAGAAAGACAAGGGCAACAGGAATGGTGATGCACAGCCAAGGTTTCAAGCCAGGAGTGAAGATCGAGCGTGGTCAGAAGCAGAGCCAAAGGTCAAGCCGGGAGTGGAGATCGAGCGTGGTCGGAAGCGGAGCCAAAGGTCAAGCCTGGAGAGGAGATTAAGCGTGGTCAGAAGCGAGCCAAAGGTCAAGCCGGGAGTGGAGATCGAGTGTGGTCAGAAGCAGATCCAAAGGTCAAGCCGGGAGTGGAGATTATCATGGTTCCCGTGCTACACTGTCAATCAGGGTTGTTCCGTCTGTGCATTGGAGGAAGCTGATTGGCCCGCCCAGGATGTGCCTTTATACTCTGGCCCTGGGCACTTGTGCTTTGCCCTTTCGTGGTGTTCCAGTATCTGCGCCTTGTTGCTGTGTTCCAGTTCTCCAGTGTACCGACCCGGCTTGTCTGACTCTTCTTCGATCCTGCTCCGTGTATGACCCGGCTCTGGCTGACGACCCTGCTCCGTGATTGATCCGGTTCTGGCTGATGATCCTGCTCCGTGTATGACCCGGCTCTGGCTGACGACCCTGCTCCGTGATTGATCCGGTTCTGGCTGATGATCCTGCTCCGTGTATGACTCGGCTCTGGCTGACGATCCTGCTCCGTGATTGATCCGATTCTGGCTGATGATCCTGCTCCGTGTACGACCCGGCTCCGGTAGACGACCTTGCTCTGTGATTGATCCAGTTCTTCGGCTGCTGTTCCTGCTGTATTCCGGTTCCGGTTATCGCCTGTTCCAGTCTGCTGTTCCGGTGTACCTGCACGGCCCGGTCGTGTCCACGACATTCTGATCACTTGGTGTCTCGCTATTACTCTCATTACTCTAGCTGAGATTAAGGTTGCTTTGCCATACTTGGTACGTTGCTGTGTTCCGGTACAGAACCAGTTAACTCCTGCAGTACTTCGTAGTCTCAGTCCTGTGCCTCAGTTCTTGCCAAGCATACACTTATCGTTAAGAGCCATTCCTTCGGTACCTCTGAAACGCCTCATTACCTTCAGCAGAAGTATTGCCGGTCCGGTGTTCGGGGTGCACCGTGACCACGCCTGTGGGCATTGCTATCCGTTCGCCTCTTGCTGGGAAGGTCTCGTACGGCACCGGAGGGGTGTCCTGGCTCCGGCCTACTGTCATACAGAGGTTACGCTATCCATCTGCACTATCCAGTGCTTGGCTCTCAGTGCGTGTGCATTCGATACCATTATTTGACATCCAAGAGGTGTCAGGGCACTATCCATTGGGTACATGCATAGTTAACTTCCAGTCTCAGTTAAGGGCGGCTCAGGTTCTTGTACTTCAGGTTGGCAATAGCACTTCTTCATATCCCACGGTGGTGGTATTTACTCAGCTCTGGCACTTGTGCCCTCCATTTCCCTTTGAGAGTAAATCTAGTACAGACACCTTGCTTCAACTTTGTGATTCAAGAACTGTGTTCCAGAGACTGCTACTGAGTTCCAGCTTTGTGATACAAGAACTATTACCCAGTGACTGCTATATATCCTGGGCGTTGGCCAAACTAGGACTTAGTTCTCCTTTTGCATTTGTTAACCCTTTGGGGTCATTTACTATCTATCCATTGTCCAGTATTTGCTGTATTGCATTCACTCTGTTCGTGTTTGCTATTTCTGCCATTCCTGTACTGGCCCCTAGGGGCATCGTATTACTGTTTAATTCAATAAACTGTGTTTTTACTTCACACCCTGGTCTGAGTGTCAGAAAACCGTTACAGTACGAAAGGGCCAAGCACAAGTGCCCAGGGCCAGAGTATAAAGGCACATCCTGGGCGGGCCAATCAGCTTCTTCCAATGCACAGACGGAAGAAAGCTGATTGACAGTGTAGCACGGGAACCGTGATAGAGATCAAGCATGGTCAGACAAGCCAAGGTCAAGCCAGGAGTATAATAGAAGCGGCAGACAAAGGTCCAGAGCCCAGAACCTAGCCAGGAACAAGCTTGTGGAATGGGCACCCTAAGCCTGGGGCAGCCCGTTTAAATACAGGGGCTGATCAATGGAAGATCTTGGAGAGAGGGGCTCGACTGGGAGCCGTGTGAGACAGGAGGACATAGGACCAATAGGGTGCCGGGCTGGGCGCATGCGCATCTGCCAAGCTGAAGGAGGATGGGGACTGCGCATGAGCGACCCGATAGTGCCGACCTGAAAGAAGAGCCGCCGCGAGAGAGAGAGACGCAGCCCGGGAGAGCAAATAGCGGTGACATTTGCTTAGCCCTTTTCTTCCTCGCTCTGGATTTTCTGTGTACCGATTTTGGCCTGTACTCACTACCCTTTTGCCTCCTCAGCTTGCATCTTCACTGTTGCCTCATGCACCAACTACAGCCTGTTCCGACATTGTATTCCTCTCTATTGCCTTTTACCTTCCAGTGCCACCTTACTGAAAGTGATATCAGCCTGCTCACTGCACCACAACGTCAAACAGCACCTACTCCTGGAAGCTGTTCCATCCGGCTCACTCTCTGTGGCTGCCAGTGCCGCTACATACTTGAAGCGGTCTCACCTGATTATTGTCCTGTGGCTTCCAGTGCCACTATTACTGAAAGTGGTATCAGCCCTCTTACTGTAATGCAGCTTCCCAGCACTGCCTACTTCTGGGAGTGGTCCCAACCTGCTCACTTTCTGTGGGTGCCAGCACTGCTACATACCTTGAAGTAATCTCACCCGCTTCTTGCCCTGGGGCTATCAGCGCCACTTTTACTGGATGTGGTCCTAACCTGCTATGTCTCTGAACCTCCAGCTTTACCACCGGTCTTGGTTCCAGATCTCTAACTTGTTGCAGTCCTGCCCTGCAGTTTGAAGCAGGTTCTACCCTTTGGCTGGATGACAGCCACATTCCTCAGCTAGTTGCTGCTACCTTGACGGCTCTAGTGCCTCATCTCTCCACGTGCTTTCATCTGTAATGAGGTGAAAGAGCCCTCGGGTTAAATCTACCCCGTGATAAAACAAATCCATTTATGCTTGGCGTTTTTTTTTTATTATTCTTACAGTTGACTGAGTGAGGACAGTCCTGATATTCCTCTTAAAGCGGAACTTTCAGATAATAGCAAGTCACCAGGCATTCATTAAATTCATGGCGACTAGCTTGAAAATAGATGTCTTACCATAAAAAAATACTTGTGTATAAAGGAATCCGTCTCGTTTGGAGACCGGAACTGAGGCTAGAGTGCAGACATCTTGTCTGTGCGCCTGCGCCGTCAGTCCTGGTATCCATAGAGTAGACTGCTTTGCACCATATGGTCACCGGAAGGGACTGACTGCTCAGGGTCACAGACCGCACTAACCTGCCCGTCAGTCCCGAAACGAGACGGATTCCTTTAGACACATTATTTTTTTTATGGTAAGACATCTATTTTCAAGCTAATGAATGCATGGCGACTGGCTATTATATGAAAGTTCCGCTTTAAAGGGATAGTAATGTTTCATAATAAAAACAGCTGTGGCTTCTAGTTACGCCTCTGTATATAACTTATATATGCTAGCACTTAAAGGGATAGTAATACTTCGTTTTATCTTTATTTTATTTTGTAGGCATTAAAAAAACATGAAGAACGATAGAAGACTTATCTCTCAAACCTTTATGGTTTGAGAGATATTCACAAGCAAAGTTTCCCCCTCCCGCCCCTTTTACTGATGTAACACTGCTCAGCCAGATCAGAAGGGAGGTGCCCAGGTAGACTGCAGAGAGAGACAATCTTCAATTAAGATAAGGGAAAAACCTGAAAAGCTTGTCAAGGGGGGCAGGGCTTTCATTGTTCTCATAGGAAGAAGATTGTCCGCTGCTGTTATCTGTCTGGTCTATGGACTGGATTCCACATCTGAGAAGAGCTGGCTTACACTAGGTAAAAGGGGCGGGAGGGGAAACTTTGCCTGTGAATATCTCTCAAACCATAAAGGTTTGAGAGATAAGACTTATATCGTTCTTCATGTTTTTTTAATGCCTACAAAATAAAATAAAGATAAAACGAAGTATTACTATCCCTTTAAGTGCTAGCATATATAAGTTATATACAGAGGCGTAACTAGAAGCCACAGGGCCCTGGTGCAAGAGTTGCCATGTGCCCCTTCCACATTGCCCCTCAATCTCTACATCGCCCCTTCCACAATGCCCCTCAGTCTCCACATTGCCCCTTCCACAATGCCCCCCATCTCCACAATGCCCCTTCCACATTGCCCCTAAATCTCCTACCTCCCTGGTGGTCCAGTGGCAGAGGACAGGTCTGTGCCTCTTTCTGCACAGACCTCTTCTCCCGCGCGGTCCTCTTTAGTAATGCAGAGCGCTGGGAGATGATGTCATGATGATGTCATCTCCCAGTGCTCTGCATTACTAGAGTGCTGGTCTGCCGGAGGGAATACTGATCTCCCTGTGGCAGACTGGCACTCTCGTAATGCAGAGCCCCAGCGCTCTGCATTACTTAATTGCGGGCATCAGGCAAAGGGGTCGCAGGGGGAGGCCGGGCCCCTGGAGTGACAGGCGACCCCTGCGACCCTGGTTATATATGTGATAAAAAAATTCTCATTAGGGGATTTTGTCAGATAGAGACATCATTATAAGCATGACATTAGTTCTGACACCGTCTTTGGGTCTCTTTTCCTCTCTCCAGGTCATGTGCAATCCATCCCATACTATATTTTCCAGGCCATACTTCATCATGCCAAGCACCTACATGGCCGCGAGCCCTGGGATGGAACCCCAGTCCAAAATATGTCAACCGCCAGTGGTTTGGAAGAGACAGCAGTGTCAGTGACACCCATAGGTATAAAACTATAAATATTTTATATATTTATATGTGTAGAAATATGACAGACAGAAGAACATAGACAATACGTTTGAATAACAAAGTTGAGACATGCACAAACAGCTAAAAAAAGTACTCCGAACATATCTAAATGGATCACTGCTTGTTACACTGTAAGGCACATGTGCTACGAATCTAGGGGGAGAGTCATTAAGGTGTGATAAAGAGGTGATAAAGTAGTGATGACTTCTCCAGTGATATCACTTCTCCAGGTCCTATGTTATTCTATGGAGCCTATTCACTAAGATTCCTTCAGCTTTGGAAATTTTAGTGAATAGACTCAATAGAATACCATAGGAACTGGAGAAGTGACAAACGGGAAGACGTTATCACTACTTTATCACCTCTTTATCACCTCTTCGTGAATAGGATGACCACATTTCCATTCTGCCATTCCGGGACGTGGTCACCCTAGTCCTGCAGCTAAGGCTTCCACCAGCGTCTGAGGCTGACACAGAGTAAGAGTTCCCAGTGGGTCTCATCCCAGCTGTCTCGCATGCACCAGTCCAGCCAGCCAATGAAATGTATTTGCTATAAAGTTTTCATTGGCTGGCTCAGCCAGCCAATGAGGACCATATAGCAAATACATTTCATTGGCTGGCTGGACTAGTGCGTGTTGCTCCATTCCGGGACTCTTTGTTGTCCTGGTGGGGGTGTGACCCGGGTAGCAGGACACAGACCCCCAATAAGGGACAGTCCCGGGCATTCCGGGACGTGTAGTCACCCTAGTAGTGAATCTACCCCCTGGAGTCATTCTGCAGTACACCAAGCACACCATACAGGAAAAATGTATGCAGTTTACTGAAGGATCAGTAAAGGTTTGTTAGGAAAAAAAACATACATTGCCGGGATTTTCTTCTGAGTAAAACGTAAGTTCTCCCACAGTTAGAAGTTACTCTATTTAAAGGGGAACTCACCTCTAATACACTGTGTGTCATATGATTAATCTACTAATTAAAGGGATAGTAATATTCACTCGCAAAGTTCCCCCCTCCCTCCCCTTTCCCTGCAGGGGAAGCCTTTCGTATCACTGGACTGAAATTTGGATGTTATCCCCGTTTTATATGTAAAATGGAATAGCTGATTTTACTTTCCCATGCACCAAGATTTTTTTTTAATATTCATGTAAAAAAGCACCCTTCGTTCAGTTTCTCAATCTTAACCCTTTGAGTGCCAGAGGGGTACGGAATGCATTGCTTTGCAATGCATTACGTACCCCTCTGGCACTCAGAGGGTTAAAAAGAAGGGGACGCTGGCAATATCATCACTCTCTAATGGAGAGATACTTGGAAAAAGTATCTATAAAGCATAAGTGCGGAGCGGATCATTATAGATTTATAGATTTGAAAAAAGTCAGTAGGAAGCAGCGAAACATCTTGTCTTGCATAATGCAAATTCATCTCTAAATCTAAAACTGAATGGAGAGCAAAGAAGGAGGAAGGGTGACATAGACCCCAGGACTGCAGAGAAAGGGACAGGCTACAACTCAGAGGTA
Source organism: Rhinophrynus dorsalis (assembly GCA_037306005.1). NCBI lineage: Eukaryota > Metazoa > Chordata > Amphibia > Anura > Rhinophrynidae > Rhinophrynus > Rhinophrynus dorsalis. The sequence goes on along the minus strand of CM074721.1, from coordinate 538,812,592 downwards.
ACCCATGGATTGAGGCTTCAGAACTGAAGTGTCAGGTACTGGTATGTCTAAGTGTTTGCTCCAGCCAATTCACCTTGTATTTCTTAAATAGAACTTATCACCTTCCCAAGTCCTCCCCCTCAGTAGGGGATTCCATCTTGAAAGCCTTTGAATCATTATTCATCATTATCAATTTATTTTACCCTCTGTTGGAAACTGATAGGATTTAGCAACTTAAGGGAGGTGATTATGTGTAGAAGTGAGTAAGTAGTTGACAGGACAGAGAACAGAGCTCTGGTGAGATAAGATTTCCCAATTACTGAATTAATAATATGTAAAACAGTGGTTGTAAGGTACAGGCTTTGGGACACACTAACTGGTCATGTTTAAGAAATTCCTTAATTCCAAAATGACTGATCTACTGATACCTACCCATTATCAACTTGGGATATCCTGAAAACATGAACCCTTGGTGTGTCCTGAGATCCTGAAAACGTGAACCCTTGGTGTGTCCTTGGATCCTGAAAATAGGAACCCTTGGTGTGTCCTGAGATACTGAAAACATGAACCCTTGGTGTGTCTTTGGATCCTGAAAATAGGAACCCTTGGTGTATCCTGAGATACTGAAAACATGAACATTTGGTGTGTCCTTGGATCCTGAAAATAGGAACCCTTGGTGTGTCCTGAGATACTGAAAACATGAACATTTGGTGTGTCCTGAGATCCTGAAAACATGAGCTCTTGCTGTGTCCTGAGATCCTGAAAACATGAACCCTTGCTGTGTCCTGAGATCCTGAAAACGTGAACTCTTGCTGTGTCCTGAGATCCTGAAAACATGAACCCTTGGTGTGTCCTGAGATCCTGAAAACATGAACCCTTGCTGTGTCCTGAGATCCTGAAAAGATGAACCCTTGCTGTGTCCTGAGATCCTGAAAACATGAACCCTTGGTGTGTCCTGAGATCCTGAAAACGTGAACCCTTGGTGTGTCCTGAGATCCTGAAAACGTGAACTCTTGGTGTGTCCTGAGATCCTGAAAACAAGAACCCTTGCTGTGTCCTGAGATCCTGAAAACACAAACCCTTGGTGTGTCCTGAGATCCTGAAAACGTGAACTCTTGCTGTGTCCTGAGATACTGAAAACAGTAACCCCTGGTGTGTCCTAAGATCCTGAAAAAATGAACCCTTGGTGTGTCCTGAGATACTGAAAAAATGAGCTCTTGCTGTGTCCTGAGATACTGAAAACATGAACATTTGGTGTGTCCTGAGATCCTGAAAACATGAGCTCTTGCTGTGTCCTGAGATCCTGAAAACATGAACCCTTGCTGTGTCCTGAGATCCTGAAAACGTGAACTCTTGCTGTGTCCTGAGATCCTGAAAACAGGAACCCTTGGTGTGTCCTGAGATCCTGAAAACATGAACCCTTGCTGTGTCCTGAGATCCTGAAAACATGAACCCTTGCTGTGTCCTGAGATCCTGAAAACATGAACCCTTGGTGTGTCCTGAGATCCTGAAAACGTGAACTCTTGGTGTGTCCTGAGATCCTGAAAACAAGAACCCTTGCTGTGTCCTGAGATCCTGAAAACACGAACCCTTGGTGTGTCCTGAGATCCTGAAAACGTGAACTCTTTCTGTGTCCTGAGATACTGAAAACAGTAACCCCTGGTGTGTCCTAAGATCCTGAAAACATGAACATTTGGTGTGTACTGAGATCCTGAAAACATGAACCCTTGCTGTGTCCTGAGATCTTGAAAACATGAACCCTTGGTGTGTCCTGAGATCCTGAAAACATGAACTCTTGGTGTGTCCTGAGATACTGAAAACATGAACCCTTGGTGTGTCCTGAGATCCTGAAAACATGAACTCTTGGTGTGTCCTGAGATACTGAAAACATGAACCCTTGCTGTGTCCTGAGATCCTGAAAACATGAACCCTTGGTGTGTCCTGAGATCCTGAAAACATGAACTCTTGGTGTGTCCTGAGATACTGAAAACATGAACCCTTGCTGTGTCCTGAGATCCTGAAAACATGAACCCTTGGTGTGTCCTGAGATCCTGAAAACATGAACTCTTGGTGTGTCCTGAGATACTGAAAACATGAACCCTTGGTGTGTCCTGAGATCCTGAAAACATGAACTCTTGGTGTGTCCTGAGATACTGAAAACAGGAACCCTTGGTGTGTCCTGAGATACTGAAATCATGAACCCTTGGTGTGTCCTGAGATACTGAAAACAGGAACCCTTGGTGTGTCCTGAGATCCTGAAAACATGAACTCTTGGTGTGTCCTGAGATCCAGAAAACAGGAACCCTTGCTGTGTCCTGAGATACTGAAAACATGAACTCTTGTTGTGTACTTGGATCCTGAAAACGTGAACCTTGGTGTGTCCTGGGATCCTGAAAACATGAACCTTGATGTGTCCTGAGATCCTGAAAACAGGAACCCTTGCTGTGTCCTGTGATCCTGAAATCATAAAACCTTTGTGTGTCCTGGGATCCTGAAAACGTGAACCTTGGTGTGTCCTGGGATCCTGAAAACATGAACCTTGATGTGTCCTGAGATCCTGAAAACAGGAACCCTTGCTGTGTCCTGAGATCCTGAAAACAGGAACCATTGGTGTGTCCTGAGATACTGAAAACATGAACCCTTGGTGTGTCCTGAGATCCTGAAAACAGGAACCCTTGCTGTGTCCTGAGATCCTGAAAACAGGAACCCTTGGTGTGTCCTGAGATACTGAAAACATGAACCCTTGGTGTGTCCTGAGATCCTGAAAACATGAACTCTTGGTGTGTCCGGAGATCCTGAAAACATGAATCCTTGGTGTGTCCTGAGATACTGAAATCATGAACCCTTGGTGTGTCCTGAGATTCTAAAAACATGAAGCCTTGGTGTGTCCTGAGATCCTGAAATCATAAAACCTTTGTGTGTCCTGGGATCCTGAAAATGTGAACCCTAGGTGTGTCCTGAGGTACTGAAAACATGAACCCTTAGTGTGTCCTGAGATGCTCAAAACAGGAACCCTTGGTGTGTCCTGAGATCCTGAAAACATGAACCCTTGGTGTGTCCTGAGATCCTAAAACAAGAACCCTTGGTGTGTCCTGAGATCCTGAAAACATGAACTCTTGGTGTGTCCTGAGATCCTGAAAACATGAAGCCTTGGTGTGTCCTGAGATCCTGAAATCATAAAACCTTTGTGTGTCCTGGTATCCTGAAAATGTGAACCCTAGGTGTGTCCTGAGATACTGAAAACATGAAACCTTGCTGTGTCCTGAGATCCTGAAAACAGGAACCCTTGGTGTGTCCTGAGATTCTAAAAACATGAACCCTTGGTGTGTCCTGATATCCTAAAACAAGAACCCTTGGTGTGTCCTGAGATCCTGAAAACAAGAACCCTTGGTGTGTCCTGAGATCCTGAAAACATGAACCCTTGCTGTGTCCTGAGATCCTGAAAACAAGAACCCTTGGTGTGTCCTGAGATCCTGAAAACATAAACTCATGTTGTGTCCTGAGATCCTGAAAACATGAACCCTTTGTGTGTCCTGGGATCCTGAAAACGTGAACCCTAGGTGTGTCATGAGATACTGAAAACATGAACCCTTGGTGTGTCCTGAGATCCTGAAAACAGGAACCCTTGGTGTGTCCTGAGATCCTGAAAACATGAACCCTTGCTGTGTCCTGAGATCCTGAAAACATGAACCCTTGGTGTGTCCTGAGATCCTGAAAACGTGAACTCTTGGTGTGTCCTGAGATCCTGAAAACAAGAACCCTTGCTGTGTCCTGAGATCCTGAAAACACGAACCCTTGGTGTGTCCTGAGATCCTGAAAACGTGAACTCTTTCTGTGTCCTGAGATACTGAAAACAGTAACCCCTGGTGTGTCCTAAGATCCTGAAAACATGAACATTTGGTGTGTACTGAGATCCTGAAAACATGAACCCTTGCTGTGTCCTGAGATCTTGAAAACATGAACCCTTGGTGTGTCCTGAGATCCTGAAAACATGAACTCTTGGTGTGTCCTGAGATACTGAAAACATGAACCCTTGGTGTGTCCTGAGATCCTGAAAACATGAACTCTTGGTGTGTCCTGAGATACTGAAAACATGAACCCTTGCTGTGTCCTGAGATCCTGAAAACATGAACCCTTGGTGTGTCCTGAGATCCTGAAAACATGAACTCTTGGTGTGTCCTGAGATACTGAAAACATGAACCCTTGCTGTGTCCTGAGATCCTGAAAACATGAACCCTTGGTGTGTCCTGAGATCCTGAAAACATGAACTCTTGGTGTGTCCTGAGATACTGAAAACATGAACCCTTGGTGTGTCCTGAGATCCTGAAAACATGAACTCTTGGTGTGTCCTGAGATACTGAAAACAGGAACCCTTGGTGTGTCCTGAGATACTGAAATCATGAACCCTTGGTGTGTCCTGAGATACTGAAAACAGGAACCCTTGGTGTGTCCTGAGATCCTGAAAACATGAACTCTTGGTGTGTCCTGAGATCCAGAAAACAGGAACCCTTGCTGTGTCCTGAGATACTGAAAACATGAACTCTTGTTGTGTACTTGGATCCTGAAAACGTGAACCTTGGTGTGTCCTGGGATCCTGAAAACATGAACCTTGATGTGTCCTGAGATCCTGAAAACAGGAACCCTTGCTGTGTCCTGTGATCCTGAAATCATAAAACCTTTGTGTGTCCTGGGATCCTGAAAACGTGAACCTTGGTGTGTCCTGGGATCCTGAAAACATGAACCTTGATGTGTCCTGAGATCCTGAAAACAGGAACCCTTGCTGTGTCCTGAGATCCTGAAAACAGGAACCATTGGTGTGTCCTGAGATACTGAAAACATGAACCCTTGGTGTGTCCTGAGATCCTGAAAACAGGAACCCTTGCTGTGTCCTGAGATCCTGAAAACAGGAACCCTTGGTGTGTCCTGAGATACTGAAAACATGAACCCTTGGTGTGTCCTGAGATCCTGAAAACATGAACTCTTGGTGTGTCCGGAGATCCTGAAAACATGAATCCTTGGTGTGTCCTGAGATACTGAAATCATGAACCCTTGGTGTGTCCTGAGATTCTAAAAACATGAAGCCTTGGTGTGTCCTGAGATCCTGAAATCATAAAACCTTTGTGTGTCCTGGGATCCTGAAAATGTGAACCCTAGGTGTGTCCTGAGGTACTGAAAACATGAATCCTTAGTGTGTCCTGAGATGCTCAAAACAGGAACCCTTGGTGTGTCCTGAGATCCTGAAAACATGAACCCTTGGTGTGTCCTGAGATCCTAAAACAAGAACCCTTGGTGTGTCCTGAGATCCTGAAAACATGAACTCTTGGTGTGTCCTGAGATCCTGAAAACATGAAGCCTTGGTGTGTCCTGAGATCCTGAAATCATAAAACCTTTGTGTGTCCTGGTATCCTGAAAATGTGAACCCTAGGTGTGTCCTGAGATACTGAAAACATGAAACCTTGCTGTGTCCTGAGATCCTGAAAACAGGAACCCTTGGTGTGTCCTGAGATTCTAAAAACATGAACCCTTGGTGTGTCCTGATATCCTAAAACAAGAACCCTTGGTGTGTCCTGAGATCCTGAAAACAAGAACCCTTGGTGTGTCCTGAGATCCTGAAAACATGAACCCTTGCTGTGTCCTGAGATCCTGAAAACAAGAACCCTTGATGTGTCCTGAGATCCTGAAAACATAGACTCATGTTGTGTCCTGAGATCCTGAAAACATGAACCCTTTGTGTGTCCTGGGATCCTGAAAACGTGAACCCTAGGTGTGTCATGAGATACTGAAAACATGAACCCTTGCTGTGTCCTGAGATCCTGAAAACAGGAACCCTTGGTGTGTCCTGAGATCCTGAAAACATAAACTCATGTTGTGTCCTGAGATCCTGAAAACATGAACCCTTTGTGTGTCCTGGGATCCTGAAAACGTGAACCCTAGGTGTGTCATGAGATACTGAAAACATGAACCCTTGCTGTGTCCTGAGATCCTGAAAACAGGAACCCTTGGTGTGTCCTGAGGTCCTGAAAATGTGAACTCTTGGTGTGTCCTGAGATCCTGAAAACATGAACCCTTGGTGTGTCCTGAGATCCTGAAAACAGGAACCCTTGGTGTGTCCTGAGATCCTCAAAACAAGAACCCTTGGTGTGTCCTGAGATCCTGAAAAAATGAACTCTTGGTGTGTCTTGAGATACTGAAAACATGAACTCTTGGTGTGTCCTGAGATCCTGAAAACAGGAACCCTTGCTGTGTCCTGAGATCCTGAAAACGTGAACTCTTGCTGTGTCCTGAGATACTGAAAACAGGAACCCTTGGCGTATCCTCGGATCCTGAAAATAGGAACCCTTGGTGTGTCCTGAGATACTGAAAACATGAACCCTTGGTGTGTCCTGAGATCCAGAAAACAGGAACCCTTGCTGTGTCCTGAGATACTGAAAACATGAACTCTTGTTGTGTACTCGGATCCTGAAAACGTGAACTCTCGATATGTCCTGAGATCCAGAAAACGTGAACTCTTAGTATTTTCCGAGATCCCAAAAACGTGAACCCTTGATGTGTCCTGTGATCCTGAAATCATAAAACCTTTGTGTGTCCTGGGATCCTGAAAACGTGAACCTTGGTGTGTCCTAAGATACTGAAAACATGAACCCTTGGTGTGTCCTGAGATCCTGAAAACATGAATCCTTGCTGTGTCCTGAGATCCTGAAAACAGGAACCCTTGGTGTGTCCTGAGATACTGAAACCATGAACCCTTGTTGTGTCCTGAGATCCTGAAAACATGAACTCTTGGTGTGTCCGGAGATCCTGAAAACATGAATCCTTGGTGTGTCCTGAGATACTGAAATCATGAACCCTTGGTGTGTCCTGAGATTCTAAAAACATGAAGCCTTGGTGTGTCCTGAGATCCTGAAATCATAAAACCTTTGTGTGTCCTGGTATCCTGAAAATGTGAACCCTAGGTGTGTCCTGAGATACTGAAAACATGAAACCTTGCTGTGTCCTGAGATCCTGAAAACAGGAACCCTTGGTGTGTCCTGAGATTCTAAAAACATGAACCCTTGGTGTGTCCTGAGATCCTGAAAACAGGAACCCTTGGTGTGTCCTGATATCCTAAAACAAGAACCCTTGGTGTGTCCTGAGATCCTGAAAACAAGAACCCTTGGTGTGTCCTGAGATCCTGAAAACATAAACTCATGTTGTGTCCTGAGATCCTGAAAACATGAACCCTTTGTGTGTCCTGGGATCCTGAAAACGTGAACCCTAGGTGTGTCATGAGATCCTGTAAACACGAACCCTTGGTGTGTCATGAGATACTGAAAACATGAACCCTTGCTGTGTCCTGAGATCCTGAAAACAGGAAACCTTGGTGTGTCCTGAGATCCTGAAAATTTGAACTCTTGGTGTGTCCTGAGATCCTGAAAACATGAACCCTTGGTGTGTCCTGAGATCCTGAAAACAGGAACCCTTGGTGTGTCCTGAGATCCTCAAAACAAGAACCCTTGGTGTGTCCTGAGATCCTGAAAAAATGAACTCTTGGTGTGTCTTGAGATACTGAAAACATAAACTCTTGTTGTGTCCTCAGATCCAAAAAGCGTGAACTCTCAATATGTCCTGAGATCCTGAAAACATGAACTCTTAGTATGTTCTGAGATTCCAAAAATGGGAACCCTTCATGTGCCCTGAGATCCTGAAATCATAAAAACTTTGTGCATCCTGGGATCCTGAAAACGTGAACCCTTGGTGTGTCCTGAGATCCTGAAAATGTGAACCCTTGTTGTGTCCTGAGATCCTGAAAACATGAACCCTTGGTGTGTCCTGAGATCCTGAAAACATGAACCCTTGGTGTGTCCTGAGATACTGAAATCATGAACCCTTGGTGTGTCCTGAGATACTGAAAACATGAACCCTTGGTGTGTACTGAGATCCTGAAAACATGAACTCTTGGTGTGTCCTGAGATCCTGTAAACACGAACCCTTGGTGTGTCCTGAGATACTGAAATCATGAACCCTTGGTGTGTCCTGAGATTCTAAAAACGTGAAGCCTTGGTGTGTCCTGAGATCCTGAAGTCATAAAACCTTTGTGTGTACTGGGATCCTGAAAACGTGTACCCTAGGTGTGTCCTGAGATACTGAAAACAGGAACCCTTTGTGTGTCCTGAGATCCTGAAAACGTGAACTCTTGGTGTGTACTGAGATCCTGAAAACATGAACCCTAGCTGTGTCCTGAGATCCTGAAAACAGGAACCCTTGGTGTGTCCTGTGATCCTGAAAACAGGAGCCCTTGGTGTGTCCTGAGATCCTCAAAACAAGAACCCTTGGTGTGTCCTGAGATCCTCAAAACAAGAACCCTTGGTGTGTCCTGAGATCCTGAAAAAATGAACTCTTGGTGTGTCTTGAGATACTGAAAACATGAACTCTTGTTGTGTCCTCAGATCCAAAAAGCGTGAACTCTCGTTATGTCCTGAGATCCTGAAAACATGAACTCTTAGTATGTTCTGAGATTCCAAAAATGGGAACCCTTGATGTGCCCTGAGATCCTGAAATCATAAAAACTTTTTGCATCCTGGGATCCTGAAAACGTGAACCCTTGGTGTGTCCTGAGATACTGAAATATGAACCCTTGGTGTGTCCTGAGATCCTGAAAATGTGAACCCTTGGTGTGTCCTGAGATACTGAAAACATGAACCCTTGGTGTGTACTGAGATCCTGAAAACAGGAACTCTTGGTGTGTCCTGAGATCCTGTAAACACGAACCCTTTGTCACGGTTTATTATGACTCTCAGACACAAGTTTTAGGTAAAAATCAATTTTATTGAAATAATAAATTGATAACGTAGGATGGCAACCACATACATATAGATATATATTCAGAATGTAACAAGACAGAAGGCAGACTCTACCGGTCCTGTCAATATACCGGACAGGACAGTCTGAAGTAATAGAATGTTAGGCTCTACCGGCCTTGCCAATACCGGGTAAGGCAACCTGCAGATGGAATCGCATAACGGTTCTACCGGCCTTACCAAATTACCGGGCAAGGCAGCCTCAATAGATTCATAATGTAGGCTCTACCGGCCCTGCCAATACCGGGTAAGGCAACCTCAGATGGAATGTGGCAAAAGGTTCTACCGGCCTTACCAATATCGGGCAGGGCAGCCCAGAGATAGTAGCAGCAGTCAGATGGTAATGGCAAATCGACAGGATCGTAAGCAACCCAGTGTACGCACACTGAGACTAACAGGGGAATCGTAAAGCCGCAAGGCTTTGGAGCAAACCAGCGTCCGCACGCTGGGACCAACACAGAATTGTATAGCTGATAGGCTTTGGAGCAAACCAGTGACCGCACACTGGTGTAACAAGCAAGTTTGTATAGCCGCAAGGCTTTGGAGCAAACCTGCGTCCGCACGCTGGGACCAACACAGAATTGTATAGCTGATAGGCTTTGGAGCAAACCAGTGACCGCAC
>CM074721.1:538660654-538798154 GCA_037306005.1 Rhinophrynus dorsalis | reverse complement strand
ACACATTATGAATATGCATTGAGGGTGGAAGTTCCAGTGCATAAGAAACCAGATTAATCTTGCGGATAATCTTAAAGTGACCAATGAACCGGGGAGCCAGCTTATTGGAGGGTACCTGCAAATTGAGGTTTCTGGAAGAGAGCCATACCCTGTCCCCTACTTGAAATGAGACCGCTGGGAGTCGTCTGCGATTAGCATGCTGCTGATGACGCCTAAATGACTGACTGAGGGACCTCTGAACCTGTGCCCAAGTGGAACGAAGTTGTGCCAAATGCTCATCCAGGGCAGGAATCTGTTGTGCCTGAAATGAGTCCGGGAGCAGACACGGCTGGAACCCATAATTAACGAGAAATGGGGAGCTCCCGGACGATGAATTAACCGCACAGTTCCTGGCAAACTCTGCCCATGGCAACAGGTCAGCCCAATTATCATGATGATCGGTGACAAAGCAACGCAGGAACTGCTCCAGTCCCTGATTGGCACGCTCAGCGGCCCCATTGGTCTGGGGGTGGTAGGCGGAGGAGAAGGACAATTGGATGCCCATCTGGCCACAAAATGCCCTCCAAAACCTGGATACGAACTGACTCCCACGGTCGGAGACAATCACTGTGCAGGCGGAACACCTCCCTGGCAAAGACTACAGCCAATTCCTGTGCCGATGGAAGGCCAGCAAGAGGCACAAAATGAGCCATTTTAGAGAATCTATCGACCACCATAAAAATAAACATATAACCCCTAGAGACTGGTAATTCTCCCAAGAAGTCAATAGATATATGAGACCAAGGACGGTCTCCATTGGGCACTGGTTGAAGTAAGCCCACCGGGAGATGTCTAGGGGTCTTGGCACGGGCACAGGTGGTACAGGCTGCCGTAAAAGCGGAACAATCGGCTCTCAGTGTGGGCCACCAGAACAATTGCGAAAGGGACCATACAAGTTGATCCCTACCGATATGCCCAGCCGCTTTAGAAGCATGATATGTCTCCAACAGACGGGTACGGAATGGCTCATCCACGAAACACTTTCCCACTGGGGTCTCAGGAGGTGCCCTAGATTGCGATGCCAAAATCTCCTCCCCCAGAGGCGAGGTTATAGTGGTACAAATAGTGGCCAGAATGCGATCTGGCTGAATGATAGGTACAGGTTCCTCCTCCCTCTCAGTGTCAGATGCGAACTGGCGTGACAACGCATCTGCCTTAATATTCTTAGAGCCCGGAAGATAGGACACTAGGAAATTAAATCGAGACAAAAAAAGCGCCCACATAGCTTGTTGTGAGGACAATCTTTTGGCTTCAGAGAGATAAGTTAAATTCTTATGATCAGTAAGGATTAGTACTGGAGTCTGAGTACCTTCCAAAAGGTGGCGCCATTCCTTCAGGGCTAGGATAATGGCCAACAGCTCCCTGTCGCCAATCTCGTAGTGGCTCTGAGCACTGGACAATTTCTTTGAGAAAAACCCGCAGGGTCTCAAGGTGCCACCTCCCATAGGGCGTTGGGAGAGTACTGCCCCAACCCCAACCTCAGAGGCGTCAACCTCCAACGTAAATGGCAGGGAGGGATTAGGGTGGGACATCACTGGAGCAGATGCAAAGGCAGATTTCAAGGTAACAAACGCGTTTTCCGCTGCCTCAGACCACTGAGAGGGAGAAGCGCCCTTATGTGTCAAATCTGACAATGGTTTTACAATCGTGGAAAAGTTCTGGATGAACTTCCTATAATAGTTAGCAAAACCTAAGAAACGTTGAATGGCCTTTAACCCCTTAGGACTAGGCTATTGCAGGACTGCTGCCAACTTCTCCTGATCCATGGCAATGCCATTTTTGGAGATTACGAACCCCAGGAATGGTACTTGAGATGTATGGAATTCGCACTTTTCTAGTTTACAAAATAACTTGTGCTTACGAAGTCGGAGCAAGACTTCTGAGACATCCTTGATGTGTTGAGAGAGGTTGGCAGAGTGAATTAATATATCATCTAGATATACGACCACACAAGACTGAAGCATGTCACGTAAAATATCATTAATAAATTCCTGGAATACCGCAGGTGCGTTGCATAAGCCAAATGGCATCACCAGATATTCGTAGTGCCCTGTTCTGGTATTAAACCCCATTTTCCACTCATCACCCTCCTTAATTCTGACCAGATTATAGGCGGCTCGCGAGTCAAGTTTAGTAAAGATCGAAGAGCCCTTTAATCTGTCAAATAATTCCGTAATAAGTGGAATAGGATAGGCGTTCTTGGGCATCAGCTTATTCAGCCCTTGGTAGTCAATACATGGCCTGAGTTCGGCACTTTTCTTTTTCACAAAGAAGAATCCGGCACCAGCCGGGGATGTAGATTTACGAATGATTCCCCTCTTAAGAGCGTCCTCAATATACTCCTCCATTGCCCTGTTCTCCTCACATGACAGTGGGTAAGTGCGACCGCACCTGTAGGCAAATCAATGGCGCAATCATAGGGTCTATGCTCAGGTAATGCGCTGGCCTCTCCTTTGCTAAATACGTCACTGAATTGCCCATATTCTGTTGGCACAGCAGGAGAGGTACACATAATTTTGACAGGTAATGAAAGACAATTCTTAGTACAGTATTCAGACCAGGAGTTAACCTCACATCTCTGCCAGTCAAATTGAGGATTATGTACATGTAACCACGGAAACCCCAAAATAACTGCATGGTGCGGGGAACGAATAATCTGGAACCGTATCTGTTCCTTGTGAAAAGCCCCCACCGTCATTGTCATAGGAATTGTCTCAAACGTAATAAAAGCAGGTTCCAGGGGTCTGCCATCAATGGCCTCAATTGCCACAGGAGAATCCTTCTTGCATAATGGAATGCCGTGCAAGTCGGCAAAGGATTGGTCCATAAAGTACCCGGCTGCCCCGGAGTCCACCAATGCCAGGACCTCGATTACCATGTCTGCCCAAGCGAATACCACCTGGATGGTGGGTTTAGCAGTGCTAGAATCTAGGGACTGTTCTACACCACCTAGGGCCTGTCCCCCAAGGTACCCTAGGTGCGTTCGTTTTCCGGCCGTACTGGACAAGTGCGTAATAGGTGCCCTGGTTTGCCACAATATAAGCACAAGCCTTGTCTCCTGCAATACAATCTCTCCTCCTTAGTGAGCTTAGTGAACCCTAATTGCATAGGTTCAGTCGTTTCGGCTGGTCGTTCAGGAGGAACGGGTGGTGAGGGTGGGTTAAAGAGACTGCCCTGGCCATAGTTTTTTGATTTAGCCCTTTTAGCCAACCGTCTCTCACGGATGCGGGAGTCTATTAGCATAACATAGTCAATATATTCATCCAGATCACTGGAAACATCACGAGCAGCTATCTCATCCTTAATCTGTTCCGAGAGGCCCTGGGCAAAGGCGGCAACTAAGGCCTCATTGTTCCAGCCCACCACTGCTGCCAGGGTCCGAAACTCGATAGCATAGTCGCCCAATGTGCGTTCGCCCTGCTGAATCTCCATCAGCCTTTTGGCAGCAGAGGCAGCCCTGCCAGGAACCTCAAACACTCGTCAGAACTTTGTCACGAATTCCCTAAAGTTCAGAGTGCAGGGTCTGGCATTCTCCCACAAGGGATTTGCCCACGCCAATGCTTTGCCCGTCAACAGAGATATCATAAATCCGACCTTACTACGGTCGTTAGGAAATGCCTGGGGGGCCAATTCCAAAAACATCTACAACTGATTAATGAATCCCCTGCATAGGGAGGGTTCGCCATCATATCTTAACGGTAACGACGCCGCTGCCGTTAAACCTCTAGTATTAGCTACAGGCGGATTCTCCGGTGTCAGAACGGGGGGGACCACCGGATTAGGACTAGGCTTGTCCAAATGTACCGTACGTTGGAGTAATGTCTGTAGAGCCAGTGCCAATTGGTCCAGGCGCTGCTCATGGACATCCATTCTCCAGTGGATGTTCTGTGTATTACTTTCACCTTTACCGTCTGAGGTCATGGCCATTTCGTACTGTAACGGTTTCTTAGGACACTCAGACCAGTATGTGAAATAAAACACAATTTTATTAGAATAACAATAATGCAAACGATCGCCCTCTAGTGGCGGTTGAAATAGACACACAGTGAAGACTGATATATTACAAAGAGATAATGCACAATATAGTTGACATACAAGATCTCTATGCAGAGAATGGTGTTCTCTACCCCAAAGGGTTAAGAGCATAAATCAGTCAGTCTCAGATGTGGTGGTTTGGCACGCCCTGTGTGTTAAAAGGAGGTGCTGACAGAGACAGTCCACAGTGTACTGGAAACGTAAATGCCTAGCCAAAGTGACCAAGTAGTAAGCAGAACAGAGATCCAAATAGCCCCCGCGGGCGTACCTACTGGAAGACTGCTTCTGCGAGTGCAAGTGTGTGTGTAGCCCCCACGGGCGTAACGGAATCCGGCCTGCAATGCAAGAGCTGACTATAGCCTCCTCAGACGTTAACCGGATACCAGCAATAGTAGTGCTAGAGCCAATAGCCCCCACGGGCGTATACAACGGGGCCGTCCAGAGCTGGAGCCTTCCCTCTACCGCCACTCTACCACAGTAGATATCGCCCAGTAAACAACGAGAAGTGAGAGCCAATGGCGCCCTACCGGCCCACAATAAGTGACTACTCTGCAGTAGGATAGATAGAGTCGCCGTCGGTAAGCGGCCAACTCAGCAGACGTAGCACCACGGAAGAGGCTCTATTCTGGGAATCGAGATAGCGAGAGCAAGACAGCACTGCAAGGGTTAATATGCACGTTTACACAAGGCTCTGCAAGATAACGAGGCTCTGCAAGTATAGTGAGGCTCACGGAGGCACACACAGCTCTGCAAGACAACGGTACACTGCACTGATCAATGGCAACACCATGCAAGGCAGTCACACGATGGCTGGCAACAGCGGGTGAAAAATGTTGCGGCGGCGACAACGGGAACAGAGGTCACTGGAACAGGCTGGAAGTCGATCTCTGAGCAGGAAGTCAGCCGGGCCGGGTCGGGGCACGCAGGAGGTAGTCATACAAGCCGGGTCATACACGAACAGGAACGTCAGCCAGGCCGGGTCAGGATACAGAGGTGGTTCGCAGACAAGCCGGGTCAAACACGATCAGGAACACTGGAGCGTAGTCAGGACAAGCCAAGTTGGTACACGAGAATCCGGAACACAGGAACACAGCAACAGCACTACTGGCTCAGAAACAGCACGAAAGGGCATCTGACAGGTGTCTGGGCCAGGCATAAGAAGGTCACCAGGGGCGGGCCAAACTGGCTCAGCAAATCAGAGCGAACCACAAGTAAGAGTGACAGAGAATCACAGGCACTGTGATATAGGTAGATAGATAGATATGATATGATATAGACAGATAGATATGAGATAGATAGATAGATAGATAGATAGATAGATAGATAGATAGATAGATGTGATATAGATAGATATTAGACAGATAGATAGATAGATAGATAGATAGATAGATAGATATGAGATAGATGGATAGATAGATAGATAGATAGATAGATAGATAGATAGATATTAGATAGATAGATAGATAGATAGATAGATAGATAGATAGATAGATATGATATGATATAGACAGATAGATATGAGATAGATAGATAGATAGATAGATATGAGATAGATAGATAGATAGATAGATAGATAGATAGATAGATAGATGTGATATAGATAGATAGATAGATAGATAGATAGATAGATAGATAGATATGAGATAGATAGATAGATAGATAGATAGATAGATAGATAGATAGAGATAGATATTAGATAGATAGATAGATAGATAGATAGATAGATAGATAGATAGATAGATATGAGATAGATAGAGAGATAGATATGAGATAGATAGGACATAGATAGATAGATAGGACATAGATAGATAGATAGATAGATAGATAGATAGATAGATAGATAGATAGATAGGACATAGATAGATAGATATGAGATAGATAGATAGATAGATAGATAGATAGATAGATATGAGATAGATAGGTAGGTAGTTAGGTAGATAGATACATATGATATGATATAGACAGATAGATATGAGATAGATAGATAGATAGATAGATAGATAGATAGATAGATAGATGTGATATAGATAGATAGATAGATAGATAGATAGATAGATAGATAGATATGAGATAGATAGATATGAGATAGATAGATAGATAGATAGATAGATAGATAGATAGATATATAGATAGATAGACATGAGATAGATATTAGATAGATATTAGATAGATAGATAGATAGATAGATAGATAGATAGATAGATAGATAGATATGAGATAGATAGATATGAGATAGATATTAGATATTAGATAGATAGATAGATAGATAGATAGATAGATAGATAGATAGATAGATATTAGATAGATAGATAGATAGATAGATAGATAGATAGACAGATATGATATGATATAGACAGATAGATAGATAGATAGATACTTCTAACAATGTTCCTCCCACTTCCCCTCTTTCCCACCCTCTTCCTCCCACTTCCCGCACACTTCTTAACTTTCTACCCTGTTACTCCCATTTCCCACCCACTTGTCCTCCTTCTCACCAGGTTCCTCCCACTTTCCATCCACTTCCTCACCTTCTCACCCTGTTCCTCACACTTCCTGCCCACTTGTCCTCCTTCCCACCCTGTTCCTCTCACTTTTCACCCACTTCTCCTCCTTCCAACCCTGTTACTCTCGCTTCCCATCCACTTACTCACCTTCCCACCCTGTTCCTCACAGTTCTTGCCCTTTTCTCCTCCTTCCCACCCTGTTCCTCCCACTTCCTGCCCACGTCTCCTCCTTCACACCCTGTTCCTCCCACTCCCCCTCCTTCCCACCCTGTTCCTCCCACTTCCCTTCCACTTCTCCTTCTCACCCTGTTCCGCCCACTTCCCACCCATTTCTCCTTCTTCCCACCCTAATCCTCCCACTTCCCCTCTTCCCCACCCTGTTCCTCCCAATTCCAGCCCACTTCTCATCCTTCCCACCCTGTTACCCCCACTTCCTGCCCACTTCTCCTCCTTCCCACCTTAATCCTCCTACTTCCCCTCTTTCGCACCCTGTTATTCCCAATTCCCACCCACTCCTCCTCCTTCCCACCCTTTTCTGCCCTCTTCCCACCACAATGGTGATAAGCCCCACTCATCTGATTAAACCACACCCCATTTATGATGAAAATCTCATCAGTGGCATACCCTTGGTCGCTGCACATGAGCCCACTCAAGGGGGATCCATAGGATGAAGTACTATCACGGTGCCCATGATTGCTGCATTCTTGTGTCTATTACCTGTAGGGGGCTCCCATTGGCTGTCTGCCTTCAGCCCGCCTCACATTGCCTTTTTAAACTCAGTCTGGGCACCCTCTGGTTGCCCTTTCGTGGTGTCTCTGACAGCATCCACTTCCACGTTGCTCCTGTAGCTATTTGGGCCTGTTGCTGTGTTCCTGAGTTCTTGAGTCGTCCTGTTCCTGAGTATCCTGCCTGCTGTGTCGGTTCCAGTACCGGTTCCGGTTGTGATGTTCAGAGGTTGCTGTTCCTGCTGCCAGTCTTCATTGCCGTTCCTGATCTGGTTGACCATCTCTGCTGGTTCCTGTTTGTCCTGTTTACAGTTCCTGCATCCGTGACGACATTGTTCCTCGGTCGCTTCGGCGACATTCCTTCTGTTGGTTCCCAGCGTGCGGACGCAGGTTCACTCCACTAGCCTTGCGGCTACACTTCACAGCCTGTTGGTTCCAGTGTGCGGACACTGGTTTGCTCCTTGGCCTTACGGCCCAATACACAGCACTGTTGGTTCGCAGCGTGCGGACGCTGGTTCGCTCCACTAGCCTTGCGGCTACATTTTACAGCCTGTTGGTTCCAGTGTGCGGACACTGGTTTGCTCTTTGGCCTTGCGGCCCTATACGTAGCACTGTTGGTTCCCAGCGTGCGGACGCAGGTTCGCTCCCCAAGCCTTGCGGCTACATCTTACAGTCCATTGGCGCCAGCGTGCGGACACTGGTTTGCTCTTTGGCCTTGCGGCCCTATACGTAGCACTGTTGGTTCCCAGCGTGCGGATGTTGGTTCGCTCCACTAGCCTTGCGGCTACATCTTACAGTCCATTGGCGCCAGCGTGCGGACATAGGTTTGCTCCATGGCCTTGCGGCCTTATACGCTGTACTGTTGGTTCCCAGCGTGCGGACGCTGGTTCGCTCCCCAAGCCTTGCGGCTGGGCTACTACTAGTCTGTTCCTTCCAGAGTGCGGTCGCTTGTTTGCTCCACTGCCTTGTGGCAATATTTAGCTGTCTGTTGGTTACCAGCGCGCGGGCGTTGGTTCGCTCCATGACCTGTGGGTTTACTCTATATCCTGCTTGATGTTTCCCAACGTGAGGGCGCTGGTTTACTCCTTTGTCTCTTTGCTCATGTACTTGATGGTTTCCAGTGCGCTGTCCAGTCCTAGACAGCTATTATTCATACAGTACACGGGTATTGAGTTTCTGACTATTAGTGAAACCACTGACCTGGTAGCCTCTATCTTTCATCAATACTGTAATTGACCATCTGACAGTCACCAAGGTCACTGTGGTCGTCACCTTCCCTTGGGCTGCCTTGCCCGGTATATTGGTAAGGCCGGTAGAACCTTTTATTATTCCATCTCAAGGTTGCCTTACCCGGTATTGGCAAGGCCGGTAGAGCCTACTCATTTGTATTCCGTCAGGCTGCCTTGCCCGGTATATTGGTAAGGCCAGTAGAACCTTTCATTATTCCAACTTGAGGTTGCCTTACCCGGTATTGGCAAGGCCGGTAGAGCCTACTCATTTGTATTCCGTCAGGCTGCCTTGCCCGGTATATTGGTAAGGCTGGTAGAACCTTTCATTACTCCAACTTGAGGTTGCCTTACCCGGTATTGGGAAGGCCGGTAGAGCCTATTACATTGGTATTCCGTTGGGCTGCCTTGCCCGGTATATTGGTAAGGCCGGTAGAACCTTTTATTCCATCTTGAGGTTGCCTTACCCAGTATTGGCAAGGCCGGTAGAGCCTATTACATTGGTATTCCGTTGGGCTGCCTTGCCCGGTATATTGGCAAGGCCGGTAATGCCACCTATTATGTTCTCGTCCAGGTTGCCTTGCCCGGTATATTGGTAAGGCCAGTAGAACCTGTATTGCAATTGTCATATATTACCTGCCTGTTCTATGTATTGTTTGTATGTGTATGAAACCCTATGGGATTATCTTAAACTTTTCAATAAAGTTGTGTTTTTACCTAACCTTACATCTGAGAGTCTTAACAAACCGTGACAAGTTCCCAGGTATGGTGTATCTCGTAGTGCTGGCCAGATTTGTAAGCTCTCACCAGCAGGGCCCTCTAATCCATTTGATTTCTATGCTCTGTTTGTACTGTTTTATATCTTTCTATGTCTATTCCCTATTGTACACACGGCAGAATAAGTGGCCACTTAATAAACAAAGTATAATAGTAATAATAATAATTTGTATGTATATGTATTTTCTTGGACAGACTTATGGACCAAATTATCAATGTCCCATCTTTACAGGGTTGATACCTGAACAAGTGCCCGAAGATCAATATAATTATGATTTAAGGGAAAACAGGTATGTGATTGGGCTGGAAATAAAACAGTGGTAGCATATAGTAATTGAAATAGCTATATAAATGGGCATACATCTGTGTTTATATGTAGATATGAATGTATTTTCATATATATATGTTTTATTTATTTATAAAATGTTTTACCAGGAAGATTACACTGAGATTTCTCTTGTTTTCAAGACATTTTTGGAGAATTTTTTCAGTAAGATGTTACATATTTACACAAAATAGAGACACAATAACTATATAAACACAGGCAATTTTATATCTATATATAAAACAGAGAAAGCCTCATTACATAATTTATGTCTCCTCAGGAGACACACATACCCAGGGGTGGCAGTAAGGAGGAGATATAGAAATCTCCTCCCTACTAGCAATGTTGGAGATACAGGAGTGGACAGGGTTTGCCCTCCCTCAACTACCTGCTCAACCAGAAAGAAATATGTCCGACACAGACACACATACATACGCACACACAAGCACACTCTGTGAGACACACACACACAGTCACTCACTCTGACTCCCGAGAAAGCCTCATTGCATAATTTATGTCTCCTCAGGAGACACACACACCCAGAGGTGGCAGTAAGGAGGGGATATAGAAATCTCCTCCATATTAGCAATGCTGATGATACAGGAGGGGGCAGGGTTTGCCCTCCCTCAGCTTCCTGCTCAACCAGAAAGAAATATGGTTGACACACACACACCACACACACATACACAGTCACTTGCTCTGACTCCCAGTGGCCTCAGCAGGACCTGTAGTACAGCCAATGAAGGGAAGCTGCAACACCAGGGGAACGTAATGGCACTCAAAGGATTAAGGGAGGCCATAAATGCTCCATTATTTTATGGATGTCCTCATTTGCCATGCAAGACAGAGGACAGGCAGCAATCAGGTGCACACTTAACCAAATGACTGCCACAGGGTTGTGTATCAACTCTTAACCCTCAGGACACACCAGCAGCATGGGGGGGGGTGTCCTCAAACCCCTCCCACTTCTCCTCCTTCCCCAGCCTATTCCTAACACTTTTGCAAATGTATGTTAAGCCCCGCCCCTACTTGCAATTAAGGCCCACCCCTTTTAACTCAGATTACTTTATTGATCTCTCCCCACCAGCAACCCCTCCAGGGACTCCACAAGACAAAGTTCCCATGTATGAATACACTTCCCACAACTATTTAACTCTGACATGACACACCAGTGTATATACTGCATGTCTCTCTATACATTAAACCTTTGAGTGCTAGAGGGGTGCACAAAACAAAGGGTTAACATGCTGGTATAACGCTGCTTTCATATTCTTCTTTCCATTGCACAACCCAAACACACACAGGTATAATACCGCAATTCTGCCCAAAGTAAAGGAGAAATAAAAAATAACATTGATGTAATGGCATACCTTCCAAGTGTCCCCCTTTAGGAGATATTAGGGGTCCATACCTCCCAAGTGTCCCTCTTTAGGAGATATTAGTGGTCCATACCTCCCAAATGTCCCTCTTTAGGAGATATTAGTGGTCCGTACCTTCCAGGTGTCCCTCTTTAGGAGTTATTAGGGGTCTGTACCTCCCAAGTGTCCCTCTTTAGGAGATATTAGTGGTCCGTACCTTCCAAGTGTCCCTCTTTAGGAGATATTAGTGGTCCGTACCTTCCAAGTCTCCCTCTTTAGGAGTTATTTGGGGTCCATACCTCCCAAGTGTCCCTCTTTAGGAGATATTAGGGGTCTATACCTCACAAGTGTCCCTCTTTAGGAGATATTAGGGGTCTATACCTCCCAAGTGTCCTTCTTTAGGAGATATTAGGGGTCCGTAGCTCCCAAGTGTCCTCTTTAGGAGATATTAGGGGTTCATACCTCCCATGTGTCCCTCTTTAGGAGATATTAGGGGTCCGTACCTCCCAAGTGTCCCTCTTTAGGATATGTTAGGGGTCCATACCTCCCAAGTGTCCCTCTTTAGGAGATATTAGTGGTCCGTACCTCCCAAGTGTCCCTCTTTAGGAGATATTAGTGGTCCGTACCTTCCAGGTGTCCCTCTTTAGGAGATATTAGGGGTCCGTACCTCCCAAGTGTCCCTCTTTAGGAGGGACAGCCCCTTTTTGACATCCAAATCCCTCTGTCCCTCTTTTCTACTCTTTTGGTTGCTCTTTTCTGGAGATCACAATAAGTAGTGTGTATCACATTGCTCCACAGCGATAAAAGCCAAATAAATGTGTAGTTAATCTTCAATAAATGTGTTTCTAAATTAGTCTGTGTAAATAAAATACTTTACTCTTGCTTCAAATAATTTATTCAGTTACAGAAAGAGGTTTAAACTCATATACACTCTTAACTTGCAGGGAAGTAATGTACAAGGGAGGGAAGGATGTTGGACGACTATGCTACTCAAACAGTTAATCCTTGGACTGCCACAGGGGTATGCAATGCATTGCTTTGCAATGCGTTCACAAACCCTCTGCTACTCAAAGGGTTAAAGGGACAGTAATACTTATATTAAAGTTTAGCTCTGAGTCTTTATATTTTTTTAACATGGGGAGCTATATTTAATTACTTCTAGTGTTGTACTTAAAGGGATAGTAATACTTGAAAATAAGTTTATTTTATATTGTAGCCCTTAAAAAAACATGAAAAATTAAAAAAGTATTATCTCCCAAACTCTCTTCTTTACAGGTAGCTTGTTATCAAGGAAAGATAATTTTAATAATGGGGAATCCCTGCGCTCGGCATGTAGTGTACATGGAAAAATTGATCAAAACATACAAAAAGCTCCACAGACTTTGTGCTCCAGTGGCGCAATCGGTTAGTGCGCGGTACTTATAAAGCAGTATCTGATAAGCAATGCTAAGGTTGTGAGTTCAAGCCTCACCTGGAGCAACCTTTTGATTTGATCATAGCTGTTTTCAAGACCTTTCTTAAACGTTCTCTCTAGATTGCCAGCATTTAGAATACTCAAGAAAAAATGATCAGAAATATAAGGTCATCTGCTAGCTGTTCCAGATTCTCCTACACTTACTTTTTCTATAAAGCAGATTTCCTCTGGAGAGTGGCATTCTAAAATTGCTGTGTTTTCTAATGAACTGGCTATTACCTTATAAGCACATGCAGCATTCAACTTTTGGGTGAGTCCAAAAGAGCTGAGGGTTGTGGGACACTGGACAATATAACAATGTTTTAGACATCAGCAGTCAGTTGTTGCAAGAAAGATTATGATCTTCATTGGAGGTAGGCTGTTATCCAGCACAAGAAATTTTACAAGTGGGGAAGGGGTTGAGTCATTTCAAGACACTTCTGGAAGAGGAATGTCGTACGTCTTGCATGCTCAAATTGGAACATCAACATTTCTATCTCTTTAGCACTATGAAGTCGCCACTGTGTGGAATATGTGAAATCTTGAATTATTGAAACAAAGAATTGCCAGATGTTTGAAACGGAAATAATTCTTGTTGGAAACTGGTCATTGTCGCTAGCTTAATGAGGTTCCACTTAACCTGGAGTAGGGTACTGTTGTGAGGTGAACTCTCTTTTCACTGTCGTCCAATACAGGTCACTGGTACTCTGGGAGGAGTAAGTCCCCTTTAATAGGCAGGAACAACTATGCAAATGATTTGCAAGGGGCGGAGCCTCCCCTCTTACTTAAGCCACCTTCTGGCCAGAGCCACTTAGATTGATTTGTTCCTGGAGTGCTTTGCACACCAGGTAGAGAACATCTATGCATCTTAGTGTTTTATTATTTTTTTATTCAAATATGGAATACCACCATTAGGAGGGTGACCATGGCTGTGAATTGCCCTCTTTAAAGTGGCTGGTGCAGCTTCCAGGGATTTTCTGTGGACCTTATGCCCTGAAGAGGGGACAGCTTGTGTTAAGCAGCTTCCCTACTGGGGAATTTACCTCTGGTTCTTTCCCACTTCATCATGGTCACCTGAAGACAGAAGTCCTGCAGGAAAGGTGAGTCACCCATTGAGTGCTGAAGGTCCACTTGTCCCCACAGTGTCCCTTTGATGGGCTTGTATTTGGGAGTTTCAATACACTCCAGCACTCATAGGGTGTTTTTATTGCATTATTACTGTTTTATGCAATTTCTGTGGTATTCTCTGGGTTTTGGAGCCTTTGGTATTCGTTTACTCATGTTTCTTATGTGTTTCATACTTGTTTGGGCACTTTTTAATGTTTTCTTAAACTTTATTAAAAATGGTGTTCCGCGCCTTTAAGCGCGGCTTTTTCCCGCTCAGACGCAAGGGCTCCTTTACTCTCTATGAGAATTCACAGTGTGGGACATATCTCTGGAACCGCTTGTCACAGCAACTTCAGAGAGGGCTCATTTTAATGCTAGGCTCCTGCTCTATCATCCGGAATGTGTTTTATGTATGTGGGGTGTTCAGGGGGGCTTCGGGCACTGTTTGGGGTACTTGTAAAGGGAAAACTACATTTCCCATGAGCGCCTGGTTCGCGCTAGTTTCTGATTGGCTGTCATGACGGCTGCCATTTTGTGGTACTTTTCCTAAGCGAGTACACTACGCAGGGACCGAGCCTTCTCTCTCCTCAACAGATTAACCCTTCGCTGGCCAGATAAGTCCGAATTTAGACATTTCTGGGGTGAAACTTTAATCATTTACACTTTTTCTGGGTGATAGTGTTATTAGTGGGGTATATTGACGCTGTGAGCATGTCTACTTCACTGGAGCTAGGGGCTAGACCCAAGTCTAAGGAGGATGGGGGGTCTGCTACCCCCATGGCGTTTTGCTCCTCTTGCCACATTGGGCTGTCTACCGATAATGTGGGGGATCTATGCCCTAATTGTACTGGTCAAGATAGCAACCCTGGGCTTTCCAGCCACGCTATTGAGCCATCTTGGGTGAGGGAGTTTAAAGCTGTCACTAGGGATCTCAGATCCACGCTTCAACTCTTTCCCTCTCAGATACAGGGGGCTCTCCAGGTCTGGCAGACCCCCTCTACCATCAGGACCTCCCTGCCTAAACCATAGGGAGCTCCTGATGTCACTGATTCTTCTGAAGAAGAACTCTTACAGGATTCTGATGCTGAGGAACGTACTGTTATTGAATCTAACAGGTCCATTGGGGACCCCTATGAGTGTGACCCTGAAGTCTCGGCTGAGGGTCTGATCAGAGCGGTTCTGAATACGCTCAACCTTCCTCTGACTCAGGAATCCACTTATGATCCTACTGATGTTTTTCAGAAAAAGCCATCTAAGCCAGTTGTTTGTTTTCCAACTAACCCTACTCTTGCCCGTCTGGTCTCTGAGGCATGGAAGAATCCTGATAGATCTTCCTCTGTCTCTAAAAAGTTTGCTAAACTATACCCTTTTCCTGAGGCTGAGCTGGCAAAATGGGTTCATCCTCCCAAGGTGGATGCTCCTGTTTCTAGACTATCCAAGTCTACCGCTTTGGCTGTCTCTGATGCCTCTGCCCTGCAGGATTGGACGGATAAAAAGCTTTCTCTTAAATCTATTTTTGCCTCCATTGGCACTGCCATGCGCCCAACCTTTGCTGTGGCATGGGTTAATAGAGCCATTGCGGCCTGGACTGAACGACTGACTGAAGCAGTTCGCCAGGATGCGCCAGTATCTGAACAGTTGCAGCTCCTTGCTAATATCACTGAAGCTCATAACTATGTTGCTGACGCTGCTTTTGATGCTGTGCGCATGATGGCGAGGGCCTCCACTTCTTCTGTGGTGGCTAGACGCGCTCTTTGGCTGAAAATTTGGTCTGCTGATACAGCCTCTAAGAAAGCCTTGCTTTCCTTGCCCTTTCAGGGGAATTTGCTTTTTGGGTCTAAACTCAAAGAAATGATCAGTGAGGCTACTGGCGGTAAAAGTACTCTTCTACCCTCAGTCTTTAAGAAAAAGTTTCCAGCCAAACGCAATCGGTCCTTTCGTTCCTTTCAGACTGAGACACGCTCCTCGGCCCAAACGGGTCCTCCCACTACGCGCTCCTCCTCCAAGCCCAAACAGTCCTGGAAGCCCAAAGTTGCCCCAAAGGCCAAGACCTCCAAGACTGCTTCGGCATGACTCGCCGAACCCGGGTCTGCACCCGGCTGTAGGTGGTCGTCTCCGCATCTTTCGCCGGACTTGGGAGGAGTCAGTGGCGGACCCATGGGTTCTTCAGGTGGGTGTCAGAGGGATACAGGATCCCTTTCTCTTCCCTTCCTCCTTTTCGGTTCCATTTTACTTGTCCTTCTCAGGAACCCACAAAAAGGCGTCTGTTCGACGACGCTATTCAGGATCTCTTGGACAAAGAGGTCCTGGAGGCGGTTCCTCAAGGGGACACAGGTTCAGGATTCTATTCCAACCTGTTTGTGGTAGCCAAAAAGGACAGAGGAGCTCGTCCCATTTTGGATCTCAAAGATCTCAATGCCTATGTGGTGACTTCCCAGTTCCGCCAGGAGTCCCTGCGTTCTGTGATTGCAGCAATGTCTCCAGGGGAGTTTCTTGCCTCCCTGGACCTTCAGGATGCTTATCTTCACATCCCTATTCACCCGGAGAGCAGGCGGTATCTCAGGATTGCCTGCCACAAGGGACACTTTCAGTTTGCAGCGCTCCCCTTTGGGCTGACTACAGCCCCTCAGGTCTTCCAGAGGGTGTTAGGCTCCTTGATAGCGGTGCTTCATCAGGATGGGATCAGAGTGACCCCATACATGGACGATCTCCTACTGAAAGCCTCCTCAGCGGAGCTTCTCCGTCAGCAATTACAGAAGTGCATGCACACCCTGAACCGTCATGGCTGGATCCTGAATCTGGACAAGTCGGACTTGGTTCCATCTCAGAGGCTTCTGTTCCTGGGTCTCCTGTTCGACACTCGCCAATGCATGGTGTTTCTTCCAGAGGACGTGGCTCAGCAGATTGCCGTCAGAGTGGCTGGGATTCTGGACATGGACGAAATTCCGGTACCGAAGTTGTCGTCTTTAGTGCGGAAGTTCATTTCCACGATCGAAGCAGTCCCATTTGCCATGGCCCACTCCAGGGAACTTCAGAGATTTGTGATCCAGACGTGCAGGAATCATCCAGATCATCAACATCTGTCTGTTTCTCTTCCTCCTCATGTCGAGTCGAGTCTGCACTGGTGGTTAGATCTCTCTCATCTCCTGAAAGGGAGATCCTTTCTAGTTCCTCGTTGGACCACAGTCACAACGGATGCCAGCCTTCGGGGCTGGGGTGCAGTCTGGGGTCGCTTCAGTGCTCAGGGGAAATGGGGTCTGGAGGAATCCCTTCTCTCCATCAATGTTCTGGAACTTCGAGCTGTCCGGCTTGCCCTGAGGCACTGGGAGTCTCAACTGACCGGTCTTCCGATCAGAGTGGAGTCCGACAACGCCACGGCGGTGGCTTACATCAACAGGCAAGGCGGCACAAGAAGCGGTTCCGCCTGGTGGGAGGTCAAGGATATTTTGTCTTGGGCAGAAGATCACGTGCCTGTCATCTCTGCAGTTCATATTCCAGGC
The DNA here is from genome assembly GCA_037306005.1 of Rhinophrynus dorsalis. Taxonomy (NCBI): domain Eukaryota; kingdom Metazoa; phylum Chordata; class Amphibia; order Anura; family Rhinophrynidae; genus Rhinophrynus; species Rhinophrynus dorsalis. Next base: position 538,781,105 of record CM074721.1, on the reverse strand, counting down.
GTGGACAACGTCATGGCAGACTTCCTCAGTCGTCACACCGTCGACAGCGGAGAATGGGCTCTTCATCCAGAGGTGTTTCACATGCTCACTCAGCGGTGGGGGATGCCTGTGGTGGACCTGATGGCTACCAGACACAACAGGAAAGTTCCGGTGTTTTGCTCCCGGTTGAGGGACTCCCTTGCTCTAGCAGTGGATGCCTTGTCGATCCCTTGGGATTTCTCCCTGGCTTACATCTTCCCTCCTCTTCCTCTATTGATCAGAGTTATCCAGAAGTTGAAGAGGGAGCGTTGTCCTGTCATCCTGATCGCTCCAAACTGGCCTCGCCAGTCCTGGTATCCGGAGTTGATGGCCATGTCAGTGACGGATCCGATCCCGCTCCCTGCCCGTCCGGACCTACTCCTTCAGGGATATCTGTGGAAGGAGGATGTTCACTCTCTCCATTTGATGGCATGGCGGTTGAATCCTCGATTCTAGCAAAGAAAGGATTTTCTCCTTCTGTGGTGTCGACTATGCTTAGTGCTCGTAAGCCTGTGTCCTCCAAGATCTATCATCGCATATGGTCAACCTTCGTTGCATGGTGCACTGATAAGAAGTTATCCCTTGAGTTTCATCTTCCCACTGTCCTGGCCTTCTTGCAGGACGGTGTGGATAAGGGGCTCAGTCTGAGTTCCCTCAAAGTTCAGACTTCTGCCTTGTCTGTGTTTTTCCAGGAAAGGATCGCTATCCTTCCTGATGTGAAAGTTTCTTCCAAGGTGTGACTCATGTTCGACCTGCCTTCAAGAGTCCTGCTCCCCAGTGGGACCTCAATTTGGTGCTGGGAGTTCTCCAGCGACCACCGTTTGAATCCTTGGCTTCCATTCCATTACGTCTCTTGACTTGGAAGATGGCCTTCCTTTTGGCTATTGTTTCAGTTCGCCGGGTAGCAGAGTTACAGGCTTTGTCTTGTAAACCTCCTTACCTGGTGTTCCACAAGGATAAGACTGTGCTTCGCACTACCAAGGAATTCTTACCCAAGGTTGTGTCCGAGTTTCACATCAATCAGGAGATTGTGGTTCCCTCTTTCTGCCCTAATCCTTCATCTGACAAGGAAAGAGATCTCCATCTGTTGGATGTGGTGCGTTGCCTCAAGTTTTATGTTCATCGCACCGAGTCTATCAGGAAGTCTGACGCTCTGTTCGTCATTCCTGAGGGGCCTAGGGCAGGGAGACCGGCTTCCAAAGTTACCATTGCCTCTTGGATTAAGGCTACTATCCGTGAAGCCTATAAGTTGAGGAATAAGCATGTTCCCTTCCGAGTGACTGCCCATTCCACCAGATCTATTGGGGCCTCTTGGGCCTACAAGAATCAGGCTTCTGCTGATCAACTGTGCAGAGCGGCCACTTGGTCCTCTGTGCACACTTTTTCTAAGCACTATCGAGTTGATGTACTGGCTTCGGCTGATGCCAGTTTTGGAAGGAAGGTCCTGGAGGCAGTCTTGCCTGTGTAGGTCTTCCGCTCTGTGATTCTTAGTGCTTCCTTACTGTTGAGCCCGGTTGGCTCTGGTTCCCTGTGCCGTGTTAGTTCAGGGATGGTTTCCCTTGGTTGGTGTCCGTTGACACTTACAGTTTGGGCTATGTTATTAACTGGGTCATAGCAGTTCTAGTGACTTGGGCCTTGCGCCTGGTCCTTGCCTTACTTCCCGCCTCTGGGTCAGCTCAATGTTTGTACATCCCAGAGTACCAGTGACCTGTATTGGACGACAGTGAAAATAGGATTTTAGTCTTACCTGTTAAATCCTTTTCACTTAGTCCATACAGGTCACTGGTCTCCCACCCTGTCAAGGGACCACTCGTGGCTCTCCTGTGGCATTCAGTGGGAGACCGTTCGGGCATGCTCACAGGAGTCCTTCTTCTTGCTTACCTGAGGTCAGTTTTAGGGTCTCAAATCAATCTAAGTGGCTCTGGCCAGAAGGTGGCTTAAGTAAGAGGGGAGGCTCCGCCCCTTGCAAATCATTTGCATAGTTGTTCCTGCCTATTAAAGGGGACTTACGCCTCCCAGAGTACCAGTGACCTGTATGGACTAAGTGAAAAGGATTTAACAGGTAAGACTAAAATCCTATTTTTTCTATATTTGTGTATTATGTGATTATATGTGCTGAACTTGAGTTGATCTCTTTTTATCGACATTGCTTTGTTTTTTTAATCAGTTGAGTCCATAAAAGTTCCAGTTCAACCTTTTTGCCTTTGTCACCTAAGCCCCAGTGGCCTAATGGATAATGGCCTTCTAAGCCAGGGATTGTGGGTTCAAGTCCCATCTGGGGTGGAAGATACTTTCTTTGCTGTCTCCTTTGTTATACCAGAGTAGACCTTGTTGAAAAGAAACTTCTATGCATTTGGCAATTCCCAATCCCTCAGCCAGTGCTTGAGGGTTCAAATCCCATGTCTGGAGGTTGCTGCTGTTTATTTCATTGATGTGTCATTTAGGACAAAAAAGTCAATAACGTGAACAAAACTTCATGACATTATGAAATCCAGTTGAAATATTTAACATTAATATGGATTTTACCTTCTACATCCCAGAATTGCCTTTGTACATTGCACACCCCTCTGGAAGTCAAAGAGATGAAGAAGACAATCTGTATATGACTGCCTATTTGGAAATTTGGTGTTCCTGCATTTTGAACATGCTCTCTGGTCTATCCTCTTCTTATTGTTGTTTCCATGGACCTACAACTTACGTTCATGGTTTATTGGCCTGTGTTTTGGACATATTGGCTTTCAAGTCTCAACTAGTTATTGAATTGTGGTTTTTATGATGTTAAAGTGTTGTCTATTCATATAGGCGTTTATTTGGTAAACACCATGAATGACTATGGAAGACCTGTGCCACTACTCTGCCAGAAGCGGCATGGAGGATTTTCCCCTTCCTTTTCATTTAGGATACAGTTTCTTCTGTCTCAACTTGTACTTGGAGCAGATGAGTTTCCAAGTTCCATATCTTTAACATTCTATCTACATCCACCTCACTTGGAATACAGAAGTATATATCAACAGAATTATAATGTCTAGAGCTAGCTTTTCCAGATTCTTCTCCTTTTTACTGCATCTCTGATCTAGATATCCTGTGGAGATTTTCATTCAAAATAACCACAGTTTCTTTGAAAAGGGATTTTCGCTTATAAGCATGTGGTGGCATTAGACTGACAGATGAGTCTGAAAGAGCTGAGTGATGTGGTATTGTGAACAATGTAATAGTTCTTTAGGTATCGGAATTCAGTTGTTGCCAGAAACATTAAGATCTTCTTTACAGGTAGCTTGTTATCAAGGAAAGATAATTTTAATAATGGGGAATCCCTGCGCTCGGCATGTAGTGTACATGGAAAAATTGATCAAAACATACAAAAAGCTCCACAGACTTTGTGCTCCAGTGGCGCAATCGGTTAGCGCGCGGTACTTATAAAGCAGTATCTGATAAGCAATGCCGAGGTTGTGAGTTCAAGCCTCACCTGGAGCAACCTTTTGATTTGATCATAGCTGTTTTCAAGACCTTTCTTAAACGTTCTCTCTAGATTGCCAGCATTTAGAATACTCAAGAAAAAATGATCAGAAATATAAGGTCATCTGCTAGCTGTTCCAGATTCTCCTACACTTACTTTTTCTATAAAGCAGATTTCCTCTGGAGAGTGGCATTCTAAAATTGCTGTGTTTTCTAATGAACTGGCTATTACCTTATAAGCACATGCGGCATTCAACTTTTGGGTGAGTCCAAAAGAGCTGAGGGTTGTGGGACACTGGACAATATAACAATGTTTTAGACATCAGCAGTCAGTTGTTGCAAGAAAGATTATGATCTTCATTGGAGGTAGGCTGTTATCCAGCACAAGAAATTTTACAAGTGGGGAAGGGGTTGAGTCATTTCAAGACACTTCTGGAAGAGGAATGTCGTACGTCTTGCATGCTCAAATTGGAACATCAACATTTCTATCTCTTTAGCACTATGAAGTCGCCACTGTGTGGAATATGTGAAATCTTGAATTATTGAAACAAAGAATTGCCAGATGTTCGAAAGTGAAATAATTCTTGTTGGAAACTGGTCATTGTCGCTAGCTTAATGAGGTTCCACTTAACATGGAGTAGGGTACTGTTGTGAGGTGAACTCTCTTTTTTCTATATTTGTGTATTATGTGATTATATGTGCTGAACTTGAGTTGATCTCTTTTTATCGACATTGCTTTGTATTTTTAATCAGTTGATTCCATAAAAGTTCCAGTTATGGACTCTTCAACCTTTTCACCTTTGTCACCTAAGCCCCAGTGGCCTAATGGATAAGGCACTGGCCTCCTAAGCCAGGGATTGTGGGTTCAAGTCCCAGCTGGGGTGGAAGATACTTTCTTTGCTGTCTCCTTTGTTATACCAGAGTAGACCTTGTTGAAAAGAAACTTCTATGCATTTGGCAATTCCCAATCCCTCAGCCAGTGCTTGAGGGTTCAAGACCCATGTCTGGAGGTTGCTGCTGTTTATTTCATTGATGTGTCATTTAGGACAAAAAAGTCAATAACGTGAACAAAACTTCATGACATTATGAAATCCAGTTGAAATATTTAACATTAATATGGATTTTACCTTCTACATCCCAGAATTGCCTTTGTACATTGCACACCCCTCTGGAAGTCAAAGGGATGAAGAAGACAATCTGTATATGACTGCCTATTTGGAAATTTGGTGTTCCTGCATTTTGAACATGCTCTCTGGTCTATCCTCTTCTTATTGTTGTTTCCATGGACCTACAACTTACGTTCATGGTTTATTGGCCTGTGTTTTGGACATATTGGCTTTCAAGTCTCAACTAGTTATTGAATTGTGGTTTTTATGATGTTAAAGTGTTGTCTATTCATATAGGCGTTTATTTGGTAAACACCATGAATGACTATGCAAGACCTGTGCCACTACTCTGCCAGAAGCGGCATGGAGGATTTTCCCCTTCCTTTTCATTTAGGATACAGTTTCTTCTGTCTCAACTTGTACTTGGAGCAGATGAGTTTCCAAGTTCCATATCTTTAACATTCTATCTACATCCACCTCACTTGGAATACAGAAGAATATATCAACAGAATTATAATGTCTAGAGCTAGCTTTTCCAGATTCTTCTCCTTTTTACTGCATCTCTGATCTAGATATCCTGTGGAGATTTTCATTCAAAATAACCACAGTTTCTTTGAAAAGGGATTTTCGCTTATAAGCATGTGGTGGCATTAGACTGACAGATGAGTCTGAAAGAGCTGAGTGATGTGGTATTGTGAACAATGTAATAGTTCTTTAGGTATCGGAATTCAGTTGTTGCCAGAAACATTAAGATCTTCTTTACAGGTAGCTTGTTATCAAGGAAAGATAAATTTAATAATGGGGAATCCCTGCGCTCGGCATGTAGTGTACATGGAAAAATTGATCAAAACATACAAAAAGCTCCACAGACTTTGTGCTCCAGTGGCGCAATCGGTTAGCGCGCGATACTTATAAAGCAGTATCTGATATCTGATAAGCAATGCCGAGGTTGTGAGTTCAAGCCTCACCTGGAGCACGCTTTTGATTTGATCATAGCTGTTTTCAAGACCTTTCTTAAACGTTCTCTCTAGATTGCCAGCATTTACAATACTCAAGAAAAAATGATCAGAAATATAAGGTCATCTGCTAGCTGTTCCAGATTCTCCTACACTTACTTTTTCTATAAAGCAGATTTCCTCTGGAGAGTGGCATTCTAAAATTGCTGTGTTTTCTAATGAACTGGCTATTACCTTATAAGCACATGCGGCATTCAACTTTTGGGTGAGTCCAAAAGAGCTGAGGGTTGTGGGACACTGGACAATATAACAATGTTTTAGACATCAGCAGTCAGTTGTTGCAAGAAAGATTATGATCTTCATTGGAGGTAGGCTGTTATCCAGCACAAGAAATTTTACAAGTGGGGAAGGGGTTGAGTCATTTCAAGACACTTCTGGAAGAGGAATGTCGTACGTCTTGCATGCTCAAATTGGAACATCAACATTTCTATCTCTTTAGCACTATGAAGTCGCCACTGTGTGGAATATGTGAAATCTTGAATTATTGAAACAAAGAATTGCCAGATGTTCGAAACGGAAATAATTCTTGTTGGAAACTGGTCATTGTCGCTAGCTTAATGAGGTTCCACTTAACCTGGAGTAGGGTACTGTTGTGAGGTGAACTCTCTTTTTTCTATATTTGTGTATTATGTGATTATATGTGCTGAACTTGAGTTGATCTCTTTTTATCGACATTGCTTTGTTTTTTTAATCAGTTGATTCCATAAAAGTTCCAGTTATGGACTCTTCAACCTTTACAGCTTTGACACCTAAGCCCCAGTGGCCTAATGGATAAGGCATTGGCCTCCTAAGCCAGGGATTGTGGGTTCAAGTCCCATCTGGGGTGGAAGATCCTTTCTTTGCTGTCTCCTTTGTTATACCAGAGTAGACCTTGTTGAAAAGAAACTTCTATGCATTTGGCAATTCCCAATCCCTCAGCCAGTGCTTGAGGGTTCAAGACCCATGTCTGGAGGTTGCTGCTGTTTATTTCATTGATGTGTCATTTAGGACAAAAAAGTCAATAACGTGAACAAAACTTCATGACATTATGAAATCCAGTTGAAATATTTAACATTAATATGGATTTTACCTTCTACATCCCAGAATTGCCTTTGTACATTGCACACCCCTCTGGAAGTCAAAGGGATGAAGAAGACAATCTGTATATGACTGCCTATTTGGAAATTTGGTGTTCCTGCATTTTGAACATGCTCTCTGGTCTATCCTCTTCTTATTGTTGTTTCCATGGACCTACAACTTACGTTCATGGTTTATTGGCCTGTGTTTTGGACATATTGGCTTTCAAGTCTCAAATAGTTATTGAATTGTGGTTTTTATGATGTTAAAGTGTTGTCTATTCATATAGGCGTTTATTTGGTAAACACCATGAATGACTATGCAAGACCTGTGCCACTACTCTGCCAGAAGCGGCATGGAGGATTTTCCCCTTCCTTTTCATTTAGGATACAGTTTCTTCTGTCTCAACTTGTACTTGGAGCAGATGAGTTTCCAAGTTCCATATCTTTAAGATTCTATCTACATCCACCTCACTTGGAATACAGAAGAATATATCAACAGAATTATAATGTCTAGAGCTAGCTTTTCCAGATTCTTCTCCTTTTTACTGCATCTCTGATCTAGATATCCTGTGGAGATTTTCATTCAAAATAACCACAGTTTCTTTGAAAAGGGATTTTCGCTTATAAGCATGTGGTGGCATTAGACTGACAGATGAGTCTGAAAGAGCTGAGTGATGTGCTATTGTGAACAATGTAATAGTTCTTTAGGTATCGGAATTCAGTTGTTGCCAGAAACATTAAGATCTTCTTTACAGATAGCTTGTTATCAAGGAAAGATAATTTTAATAATGGGGAATCCCTGCGCTCGGCATGTAGTGTACATGGAAAAATTGATCAAAACATACAAAAAGCTCCACAGACTTTGTGCTCCAGTGGCGCAATCAGTTAGCGCGCGGTACTTATAAAGCAGTATCTGATAAGCAATGCCGAGGTTGTGAGTTCAAGCCTCACCTAAAGCATCCTTTTGATTCGATCATATCTGTTTTCAAGACCTTTCTTAAACGTTCTCTCTAGATTGCCAGCATTTAGAATACTCAAGAAAAAATGATCAGAAATATAAGGTCATCTCCTAGCTGTTCCAGATTCTCCTACACTTACTTTTTCTATAAAGCAGATTTCCTCTGGAGAGTGGCATTCTAAAATTGCTGTGTTTTCTAATGAACTGGCTATTACCTTATAAGCACATGCGGCATTCAACTTTTGGGTGAGTCCAAAAGAGCTGAGGGTTGTGGGACACTGGACAATATAACAATGTTTTAGACATCAGCAGTCAGTTGTTGCAAGAAAGATTATGATCTTCATTGGAGGTAGGCTGTTATCCAGCACAAGAAATTTTACAAGTGGGGAAGGGGTTGAGTCATTTCAAGACACTTCTGGAAGAGGAATGTCGTACGTCTTGCATGCTCAAATTGGAACATCAACATTTCTATCTCTTTAGCACTATGAAGTCGCCACTGTGTGGAATATGTGAAATCTTGAATTATTGAAACAAAGAATTGCCAGATGTTCGAAACGGAAATAATTCTTGTTGGAAACTGGTCATTGTCGCTAGCTTAATGAGGTTCCACTTAACCTGGAGTAGGGTACTGTTGTGAGGTGAACTCTCTTTTTTCTATATTTGTGTATTATGTGATTATATGTGCTGAACTTGAGTTGATCTCTTTTTATCGACATTGCTTTGTTTTTTTAATCAGTTGATTCCATAAAAGTTCCAGTTATGGACTCTTCAACCTTTTCAACTTTGTCACCTAAGCCGCAGTGGCCTAATGGATAAGACACTAGCCTCCTAAGCCAGGGATTGTGGGTTCAAGTCCCATCTGGGGTGGAAGATACTTTCTTTGCTGTCTCCTTTGTTATACCAGAGTAGACCTTGTTGAAAAGAAACTTCTATGCATTTGGCAATTCCCAATCCCTCAGCCAGTGCTTGAGGGTTCAAGACCCATGTCTGGAGGTTGCTGCTGTTTATTTCATTGATGTGTCATTTAGGACAAAAAAGTCAATAACGTGAACAAAACTTCATGACATTATGAAATCCAGTTGAAATATTTAACATTAATATGGATTTTACCTTCTACATCCCAGAATTGCCTTTGTACATTGCACACCCCTCTGGAAGTCAAAGGGATGAAGAAGACAATCTGTATATGACTGCCTATTTGGAAATTTGGTGTTCCTGCATTTTGAACATGCTCTCTGGTCTATCCTCTTCTTATTGTTGTTTCCATGGACCTACAACTTACGTTCATGGTTTATTGGCCTGTGTTTTGGACATATTGGCTTTCAAGTCTCAACTAGTTATTGAATTGTGGTTTTTATGATGTTAAAGTGTTGTCTATTCATATAGGCGTTTATTTGGTAAACACCATGAATGACTATGCAAGACCTGTGCCACTACTCTGCCAGAAGCGGCATGGAGGATTTTCCCCTTCCTTTTCATTTAGGATACAGTTTCTTCTGTCTCAACTTGTACTTGGAGCAGATGAGTTTCCAAGTTCCATATCTTTAAGATTCTATCTACATCCACCTCACTTGGAATACAGAAGAATATATCAACAGAATTATAATGTCTAGAGCTAGCTTTTCCAGATTCTTCTCCTTTTTACTGCATCTCTGATCTAGATATCCTGTGGAGATTTTCATTCAAAATAACCACAGTTTCTTTGAAAAGGGATTTTCGCTTATAAGCATGTGGTGGCATTAGACTGACAGATGAGTCTGAAAGAGCTGAGTGATGTGGTATTGTGAACAATGTAATAGTTCTTTAGGTATCGGAATTCAGTTGTTGCCAGAAACATTAAGATCTTCTTTACAGGTAGCTTGTTATCAAGGAAAGATAATTTTAATAATGGGGAATCCCTGCGCTCGGCATGTAGTGTACATGGAAAAATTGATCAAAACATACAAAAAGCTCCACAGACTTTGTGCTCCAGTGGCGCAATCGGTTAGCGCGCGGTACTTATAAAGCAGTATCTCATAAGCAATGCCGAGGTTGTGAGTTCAAGCCTCACCTGGAGCAACCATTTGATCATAGCTGTTTTCAAGACCTTTCTTAAACGTTCTCTCTAGATTGCCAGCATTTGGAATACTGAAGAAAAAATGATCAGAAATATAAGGTCATCTGCTAGCTGTTCCAGATTCTCCTACACTTACTTTTTCTGTAAAGCAGATTTCCTCTGGAGAGTGGCATTCTAAAATTGCTGTGTTTTCTAATGAACTGGCTATTACCTTATAAGCACATGCGGCATTCAACTTTTGGGTGAGTCCAAAAGAGCTGAGGGTTGTGGGACACTGGACAATATAACAATGTTTTAGACATCAGCAGTCAGTTGTTGCAAGAAAGATTATGATCTTCATTGGAGGTAGGCTGTTATCCAGCACAAGAAATTTTACAAGTGGGGAAGGGGTTGAGTCATTTCAAGACACTTCTGGAAGAGGAATGTCGTACGTCTTGCATGCTCAAATTGGAACATCAACATTTCTATCTCTTTAGCACTATGAAGTCGCCACTGTGTGGAATATGTGAAATCTTGAATTATTGAAACAAAGAATTGCCAGATGTTCGAAAGTGAAATAATTCTTGTTGGAAACTGGTCATTGTCGCTAGCTTAATGAGGTTCCACTTAACCTGGAGTAGGGTACTGTTGTGAGGTGAACTCTCTTTTTTCTATATTTATGTATTATGTGATTATATGTGCTGAACTTGAGTTGATCTCTTTTTATCGACATTGCTTTGTATTTTTAATCAGTTGATTCCATAAAAGTTCCAGTTATGGACTCTTCAACCTTTTCACCTTTGTCACCTAAGCCCCAGTGGCCTAATGGATAAGGCACTGGCCTCCTAAGCCAGGGATTGTGGGTTCAAGTCCCAGCTGGGGTGGAAGATACTTTCTTTGCTGTCTCCTTTGTTATACCAGAGTAGACCTTGTTGAAAAGAAACTTCTATGCATTTGGCAATTCCCAATCCCTCAGCCAGTGCTTGAGGGTTCAAGACCCATGTCTGGAGGTTGCTGCTGTTTATTTCTTTGATGTGTCATTTAGGACAAAAAAGTCAATAACGTGAACAAAACTTCATGACATTATGAAATCCAGTTGAAATATTTAACATTAATATGGATTTTACCTTCTACATCCCAGAATTGCCTTTGTACATTGCACACCCCTCTGGAAGTCAAAGGGATGAAGAAGACAATCTGTATATGACTGCCTATTTGGAAATTTGGTGTTCCTGCATTTTGAACATGCTCTCTGGTCTATCCTCTTCTTATTGTTGTTTCCATGGACCTACAACTTACGTTCATGGTTTATTGGCCTGTGTTTTGGACATATTGGCTTTCAAGTCTCAACTAGTTATTGAATTGTGGTTTTTATGATGTTAAAGTGTTGTCTATTCATATAGGCGTTTATTTGGTAAACACCATGAATGACTATGCAAGACCTGTGCCACTACTCTGCCAGAAGCGGCATGGAGGATTTTCCCCTTCCTTTTCATTTAGGATACAGTTTCTTCTGTCTCAACTTGTACTTGGAGCAGATGAGTTTCCAAGTTCCATATCTTTAAGATTCTATCTACATCCACCTCACTTGGAATACAGAAGAATATATCAACAGAATTATAATGTCTAGAGCTAGCTTTTCCAGATTCTTCTCCTTTTTACTGCATCTCTGATCTAGATATCCTGTGGAGATTTTCATTCAAAATAACCACAGTTTCTTTGAAAAGGGATTTTCGCTTATAAGCATGTGGTGGCATTAGACTGACAGATGAGTCTGAAAGAGCTGAGTGATGTGGTATTGTGAACAATGTAATAGTTCTTTAGGTATCGGAATTCAGTTGTTGCCAGAAACATTAAGATCTTCTTTACAGGTAGCTTGTTATCAAGGAAAGATAATTTTAATAATGGGGAATCCCTGCGCTCGGCATGTAGTGTACATGGAAAAATTGATCAAAACATACAAAAAGCTCCACAGACTTTGTGCTCCAGTGGCGCAATCGGTTAGCGCGCGGTACTTATAAAGCAGTATCTCATAAGCAATGCCGAGGTTGTGAGTTCAAGCCTCACCTGGAGCAACCATTTGATCATAGCTGTTTTCAAGACCTTTCTTAAACGTTCTCTCTAGATTGCCAGCATTTGGAATACTGAAGAAAAAATGATCAGAAATATAAGGTCATCTGCTAGCTGTTCCAGATTCTCCTACACTTACTTTTTCTGTAAAGCAGATTTCCTCTGGAGAGTGGCATTCTAAAATTGCTGTGTTTTCTAATGAACTGGCTATTACCTTATAAGCACATGCGGCATTCAACTTTTGGGTGAGTCCAAAAGAGCTGAGGGTTGTGGGACACTGGACAATATAACAATGTTTTAGACATCAGCAGTCAGTTGTTGCAAGAAAGATTATGATCTTCATTGGAGGTAGGCTGTTATCCAGCACAAGAAATTTTACAAGTGGGGAAGGGGTTGAGTCATTTCAAGACACTTCTGGAAGAGGAATGTCGTACGTCTTGCATGCTCAAATTGGAACATCAACATTTCTATCTCTTTAGCACTATGAAGTCGCCACTGTGTGGAATATGTGAAATCTTGAATTATTGAAACAAAGAATTGCCAGATGTTCGAAAGTGAAATAATTCTTGTTGGAAACTGGTCATTGTCGCTAGCTTAATGAGGTTCCACTTAACCTGGAGTAGGGTACTGTTGTGAGGTGAACTCTCTTTTTTCTATATTTATGTATTATGTGATTATATGTGCTGAACTTGAGTTGATCTCTTTTTATCGACATTGCTTTGTATTTTTAATCAGTTGATTCCATAAAAGTTCCAGTTATGGACTCTTCAACCTTTTCACCTTTGTCACCTAAGCCCCAGTGGCCTAATGGATAAGGCACTGGCCTCCTAAGCCAGGGATTGTGGGTTCAAGTCCCAGCTGGGGTGGAAGATACTTTCTTTGCTGTCTCCTTTGTTATACCAGAGTAGACCTTGTTGAAAAGAAACTTCTATGCATTTGGCAATTCCCAATCCCTCAGCCAGTGCTTGAGGGTTCAAGACCCATGTCTGGAGGTTGCTGCTGTTTATTTCTTTGATGTGTCATTTAGGACAAAAAAGTCAATAACGTGAACAAAACTTCATGACATTATGAAATCCAGTTGAAATATTTAACATTAAAGGGATAGTAATACTTCATTTTAACTTTATTTTATTTTGTAGGCATTAAAAAAACATGAAGAATGATATAAGTCTTATCTCTGAAACCTTTATGGTTTAAGAGATATTCACAAACAAAGTATCCCCCCCCTGTTCAGCCAGATAAGAAGGGAGATGCCCAGGTAGACTGCAGAGAGGGACAATCTTCAATTAAGATAATGGAAAAAGCTGAAAAACTTGTCAAGGGGGGGAAGGGCTTTCATTGTTTTAATACAAAGAAGATTGTCCCCTTCTGTTATCTGTACTGTCATACAACCAGACTGACATCTGAGAAGAGATGGCTTACACTAGGAAAAAGGGGCGGGGAGGGGAACTTTGCTTGTGAATATCTCATAAACCATAAAGGTTTGAGAGATAAGACTTATATCATTCTTCATGTTTTTTTAATGCCTACAAAATAAAATAAAGTTAAAACGAAGTGTTACTATCCCTTTAATATGGATTTTACCTTCTACATCCCAGAATTGCCTTTGTACATTGCACACCCCTCTGGAAGTCAAAGGGATGAAGAAGACAATCTGTATATGACTGCCTATTTGGAAATTTGGTGTTCCTGCATTTTGAACATGCTCTCTGGTCTATCCTCTTCTTATTGTTGTTTCCATGGACCTACAACTTACGTTCATGGTTTATTGGCCTGTGTTTTGGACATATTGGCTTTCAAGTCTCAACTAGTTATTGAATTGTGGTTTTTATGATGTTAAAGTGTTGTCTATTCATATAGGCGTTTATTTGGTAAACACCATGAATGACTATGCAAGACCTGTGCCACTACTCTGCCAGAAGCGGCATGGAGGATTTTCCCCTTCCTTTTCATTTAGGATACAGTTTCTTCTGTCTCAACTTGTACTTGGAGCAGATGAGTTTCCAAGTTCCATATCTTTAACATTCTATCTACATCCACCTCACTTGGAATACAGAAGAATATATCAACAGAATTATAATGTCTAGAGCTAGCTTTTCCAGATTCTTCTCCTTTTTACTGCATCTCTGATCTAGATATCCTGTGGAGATTTTCATTCAAAATAACCACAGTTTCTTTGAAAAGGGATTTTCGCTTATAAGCATGTGGTGGCATTAGACTGACAGATGAGTCTGAAAGAGCTGAGTGATGTGGTATTGTGAACAATGTAATAGTTCTTTAGGTATCGGAATTCAGTTGTTGCCAGAAACATTAAGATCTTCTTTACAGGTAGCTTGTTATCAAGGAAAGATAATTTTAATAATGGGGAATCCCTGCGCTCGGCATGTAGTGTACATGGAAAAATTGATCAAAACATACAAAAAGCTCCACAGACTTTGTGCTCCAGTGGCGCAATCGGTTAGCGCGCGGTACTTATAAAGCAGTATCTGATATCTGATAAGCAATGCCGAGGTTGTGAGTTCAAGCCTCACCTGGAGCACGCTTTTGATTTGATCATAGCTGTTTTCAAGACCTTTCTTAAACGTTCTCTCTAGATTGCCAGCATTTACAATACTCAAGAAAAAATGATCAGAAATATAAGGTCATCTGCTAGCTGTTCCAGATTCTCCTACACTTACTTTTTCTATAAAGCAGATTTCCTCTGGAGAGTGGCATTCTAAAATTGCTGTGTTTTCTAATGAACTGGCTATTACCTTATAAGCACATGCGGCATTCAACTTTTGGGTGAGTCCAAAAGAGCTGAGGGTTGTGGGACACTGGACAATATAACAATGTTTTAGACATCAGCAGTCAGTTGTTGCAAGAAAGATTATGATCTTCATTGGAGGTAGGCTGTTATCCAGCACAAGAAATTTTACAAGTGGGGAAGGGGTTGAGTCATTTCAAGACACTTCTGGAAGAGGAATGTCGTAAGTCTTGCATGCTCAAATTGGAACATCAACATTTCTATCTCTTTAGCACTATGAAGTCGCCACTGTGTGGAATATGTGAAATCTTGAATTATTGAAACAAAGAATTGCCAGATGTTCGAAACGGAAATAATTCTTGTTGGAAACTGGTCATTGTCGCTAGCTTAATGAGGTTCCACTTAACCTGGAGTAGGGTACTGTTGTGAGGTGAACTCTCTTTTTTCTATATTTGTGTATTATGTGATTATATGTGCTGAACTTGAGTTGATCTCTTTTTATCGACATTGCTTTGTTTTTTTAATCAGTTGATTCCATAAAAGTTCCAGTTATGGACTCTTCAACCTTTACAGCTTTGTCACCTAAGCCCCAGTGGCCTAATGGATAAGGCACTGGCCTCCTAAGCCAGGGATTGTGGGTTCAAGTCCCATCTGGGGTGGAAGATACTTTCTTTGCTGTCTCCTTTGTTATACCAGAGTAGACCTTGTTGAAAAGAAACTTCTATGCATTTGGCAATTCCCAATCCCTCAGCCAGTGCTTGAGGGTTCAAGACCCATGTCTGGAGGTTGCTGCTGTTTATTTCATTGATGTGTCATTTAGGACAAAAAAGTCAATAACGTGAACAAAACTTCATGACATTATGAAATCCAGTTGAAATATTTAACATTAATATGGATTTTACCTTCTACATCCCAGAATTGCCTTTGTACATTGCACACCCCTCTGGAAGTCAAAGGGATGAAGAAGACAATCTGTATATGACTGACTATTTGGAAATTTGGTGTTCCTGCATTTTGAACATGCTCTCTGGTCTATCCTCTTCTTATTGTTGTTTCCATGGACCTACAACTTACGTTCATGGTTTATTGGCCTGTGTTTTGGACATATTGGCTTTCAAGTCTCAACTAGTTATTGAATTGTGGTTTTTATGATGTTAAAGTGTTGTCTATTCATATAGGCGTTTATTTGGTAAACACCATGAATGACTATGCAAGACCTGTGCCACTACTCTGCCAGAAGCGGCATGGAGGATTTTCCCCTTCCTTTTCATTTAGGATACAGTTTCTTCTGTCTCAACTTGTACTTGGAGCAGATGAGTTTCCAAGTTCAATATCTTTAAGATTCTATCTACATCCACCTCACTTGGAATACAGAAGAATATATCAACAGAATTATAATGTCTAGAGCTAGCTTTTCCAGATTCTTCTCCTTTTTACTGCATCTCTGATCTAGATATCCTGTGGAGATTTTCATTCAAAATAACCACAGTTTCTTTGAAAAGGGATTTTCGCTTATAAGCATGTGGTGGCATTAGACTGACAGATGAGTCTGAAAGAGCTGAGTGATGTGCTATTGTGAACAATGTAATAGTTCTTTAGGTATCGGAATTCAGTTGTTGCCAGAAACATTAAGATCTTCTTTACAGGTAGCTTGTTATCAAGGAAAGATAATTTTAATAATGGGGAATCCCTGCGCTCGGCATGTAGTGTACATGGAAAAATTGATCAAAACATACAAAAAGCTCCACAGACTTTGTGCTCCAGTGGCGCAATCAGTTAGCGCGCAGTACTTATAAAGCAGTATCTGATAAGCAATGCCGAGGTTGTGAGTTCAAGCCTCACCTAAAGCATCCTTTTGATTCGATCATATCTGTTTTCAAGACCTTTCTTAAACGTTCTCTCTAGATTGCCAGCATTTAGAATACTCAAGAAAAAATGATCAGAAATATAAGGTCATCTCCTAGCTGTTCCAGATTCTCCTACACTTACTTTTTCTATAAAGCAGATTTCCTCTGGAGAGTGGCATTCTAAAATTGCTGTGTTTTCTAATGAACTGGCTATTACCTTATAAGCACATGCGGCATTCAACTTTTGGGTGAGTCCAAAAGAGCTGAGGGTTGTGGGACACTGGACAATATAACAATGTTTTAGACATCAGCAGTCAGTTGTTGCAAGAAAGATTATGATCTTCATTGGAGGTAGGCTGTTATCCAGCACAAGAAATTTTACAAGTGGGGAAGGGGTTGAGTCATTTCAAGACACTTCTGGAAGAGGAATGTCGTACGTCTTGCATGCTCAAATTGGAACATCAACATTTCTATCTCTTTAGCACTATGAAGTCGCCACTGTGTGGAATATGTGAAATCTTGAATTATTGAAACAAAGAATTGCCAGATGTTCGAAACGGAAATAATTCTTGTTGGAAACTGGTCATTGTCGCTAGCTTAATGAGGTTCCACTTAACCTGGAGTAGGGTACTGTTGTGAGGTGAACTCTCTTTTTTCTATATTTGTGTATTATGTGATTATATGTGCTGAACTTGAGTTGATCTCTTTTTATCGACATTGCTTTGTTTTTTTAATCAGTTGATTCCATAAAAGTTCCAGTTATGGACTCTTCAACCTTTTCAGCTTTGTCACCTAAGCCGCAGTGGCCTAATGGATAAGACACTAGCCTCTAAGCCAGGGATTGTGGGTTCAAGTCCCATCTGGGGTGGAAGATGCTTTCTTTGCTGTCTCCTTTGTTATACCAGAGTAGACCTTGTTGAAAAGAAACTTCTATGCATTTGGCAATTCCCAATCCCTCAGCCAGTGCTTGAGGGTTCAAGACCCATGTCTGGAGGTTGCTGCTGTTTATTTCATTGATGTGTCATTTAGGACAAAAAAGTCAATAACGTGAACAAAACTTCATGACATTATGAAATCCAGTTGAAATATTTAACATTAATATGGATTTTACCTTCTACATCCCAGAATTGCCTTTGTACATTGCACACCCCTCTGGAAGTCAAAGGGATGAAGAAGACAATCTGTATATGACTGCCTATTTGGAAATTTGGTGTTCCTGCATTTTGAACATGCTCTCTGGTCTATCCTCTTCTTATTGTTGTTTCCATGGACCTACAACTTACGTTCATGGTTTATTGGCCTGTGTTTTGGACATATTGGCTTTCAAGTCTCAACTAGTTATTGAATTGTGGTTTTTATGATGTTAAAGTGTTGTCTATTCATATAGGCGTTTATTTGGTAAACACCATGAATGACTATGCAAGACCTGTGCCACTACTCTGCCAGAAGCGGCATGGAGGATTTTCCCCTTCCTTTTCAT
This sequence comes from Rhinophrynus dorsalis, assembly GCA_037306005.1. Classification (NCBI taxonomy): domain Eukaryota; kingdom Metazoa; phylum Chordata; class Amphibia; order Anura; family Rhinophrynidae; genus Rhinophrynus; species Rhinophrynus dorsalis. The sequence continues at coordinate 538,763,315 of CM074721.1, read as the reverse complement.
TTAGGATACAGTTTCTTCTGTCTCAACTTGTACTTGGAGCAGATGAGTTTCCAAGTTCCATATCTTTAAGATTCTATCTACATCCACCTCACTTGGAATACAGAAGAATATATCAACAGAATTATAATGTCTAGAGCTAGCTTTTCCAGATTCTTCTCCTTTTTACTGCATCTCTGATCTAGATATCCTGTGGAGATTTTCATTCAAAATAACCACAGTTTCTTTGAAAAGGGATTTTCGCTTATAAGCATGTGGTGGCATTAGACTGACAGATGAGTCTGAAAGAGCTGAGTGATGTGGTATTGTGAACAATGTAATAGTTCTTTAGGTATCGGAATTCAGTTGTTGCCAGAAACATTAAGATCTTCTTTACAGGTAGCTTGTTATCAAGGAAAGATAATTTTAATAATGGGGAATCCCTGCGCTCGGCATGTAGTGTACATGGAAAAATTGATCAAAACATACAAAAAGCTCCACAGACTTTGTGCTCCAGTGGCGCAATCAGTTAGCGCGCGGTACTTATAAAGCAGTATCTGATAAGCAATGCCAAGTTTGTGAGTTCAAGCCTCACCTGAAGCAACCTTTTGATTCGATCATATCTGTTTTCAAGACCTTTCTTAAACGTTCTCTCTAGATTGCCAGCATTTAGAATACTCAAGAAAAAATGATCAGAAATATAAGGTCATCTGCTAGCTGTTCCAGATTCTCCTACACTTACTTTTTCTATAAAGCAGATTTCCTCTGGAGAGTGGCATTCTAAAATTGCTGTGTTTTCTAATGAACTGGCTATTACCTTATAAGCACATGCGGCATTCAACTTTTGGGTGAGTCCAAAAGAGCTGAGGGTTGTGGGACACTGGACAATATAACAATGTTTTAGACATCAGCAGTCAGTTGTTGCAAGAAAGATTATGATCTTCATTGGAGGTAGGCTGTTATCCAGCACAAGAAATTTTACAAGTGGGGAAGGGGTTGAGTCATTTCAAGACACTTCTGGAAGAGGAATGTCGTACGTCTTGCATGCTCAAATTGGAACATCAACATTTCTATCTCTTTAGCACTATGAAGTCGCCACTGTGTGGAATATGTGAAATCTTGAATTATTGAAACAAAGAATTGCCAGATGTTCGAAACGGAAATAATTCTTGTTGGAAACTGGTCATTGTCGCTAGCTTAATGAGGTTCCACTTAACCTGGAGTAGGGTACTGTTGTGAGGTGAACTCTCTTTTTTCTATATTTGTGTATTATGTGATTATATGTGCTGAACTTGAGTTGATCTCTTTTTATCGACATTGCTTTGTTTTTTTAACCAGTTGATTCCATAAAAGTTCCAGTTATGGACTCTTCAACCTTTTCAGCTTTGTCACCTAAGCCCCAGTGGCCTAATGGATAAGTCACTGGTCTCCTAAGCCAGGGATTGTGGGTTCAAGTCCCATGTGGGGTGGAAGATACTTTCTTTGCTGTCTCCTTTGTTATACCAGAGAAGACCTTGTTGAAAAGAAACTTCTATGCATTTGGCAATTCCCAATCCCTCAGCCAGTGCTTGAGGGTTCAAGACCCATTTCTGGAGGTTGCTGCTGTTTATTTCATTGATGTGTCATTTAGGACAAAAAAGTCAATAACGTGAACAAAACTTCATGACATTATGAAATCCAGTTGAAATATTTAACATTAATATGGATTTTACCTTCTACATCCCAGAATTGCCTTTGTACATTGCACACCCCTCTGGAAGTCAAAGGGATGAAGAAGACAATCTGTATATGACTGCCTATTTGGAAATTTGGTGTTCCTGCATTTTGAACATGCTCTCTGGTCTATCCTCTTCTTATTGTTGTTTCCATGGACCTACAACTTACGTTCATGGTTTATTGGCCTGTGTTTTGGACATATTGGCTTTCAAGTCTCAACTAGTTATTGAATTGTGGTTTTTATGATGTTAAAGTGTTGTCTATTCATATAGGCGTTTATTTGGTAAACACCATGAATGACTATGCAAGACCTGTGCCACTACTCTGTCAGCAGCGGCATGGAGGATTTTCCCCTTCCTTTTTATTTAGGATACAGTTTCTTCTGTCTCAACTTGTACTTGGAGCAGATGAGTTTCCAAGTTCCATATCTTTAACATTCTATCTACATCCACCTCACTTGGAATACAGAAGAATATATCAACAGAATTATAATGTCTAGAGCTAGCTTTTCCAGATTCTTCTCCTTTTTACTACATCTCTGATCTAGATATCCTGTGGAGATTTTCATTCAAAATAACCACAGTTTCTTTGAAAAGGGATTTTCGCTTATAAGCATGTGGTGGCATTAGACTGACAGATGAGTCTGAAAGAGCTGAGTGATGTGGTATTGTGAACAATGTAATAGTTCTTTAGGTATCGGAATTCAGTTGTTGCCAGAAACATTAAGATCTTCTTTACAGGTAGCTTGTTATCAAGGAAAGATAATTTTAATAACGGGGAATCCCTGCGCTCGGCATGTAGTGTACATGGAAAAATTGATCAAAACATACAAAAAGCTCCACAGACTTTGTGCTCCAGTGCCGCAATCAGTTAGCGCGCGGTACTTATAAAGCAGTATCTGATAAGCAATGCCGAGGTTGTGAGTTCAAGCCTCACCTGAAGCAACCTTTTGATTCGATCATATCTGTTTTCAAGACCTTTCTTAAACGTTCTCTCTAGATTGCCAGCATTTAGAATACTCAAGAAAAAATGATCAGAAATATAAGGTCATCTGCTAGCTGTTCCAGATTCTCCTACACTTACTTTTTCTATAAAGCAGATTTCCTCTGGAGAGTGGCATTCTAAAATTGCTGTGTTTTCTAATGAACTGGCTATTACCTTATAAGCACATGCGGCATTCAACTTTTGGGTGAGTCCAAAAGAGCTGAGGGTTGTGGGACACTGGACAATATAACAATGTTTTAGACATCAGCAGTCAGTTGTTGCAAGAAAGATTATGATCTTCATTGGAGGTAGGCTGTTATCCAGCACAAGAAATTTTACAAGTGGGGAAGGGGTTGAGTCATTTCAAGACACTTCTGGAAGAGGAATGTCGTACGTCTTGCATGCTCAAATTGGAACATCAACATTTCTATCTCTTTAGCACTATGAAGTCGCCACTGTGTGGAATATGTGAAATCTTGAATTATTGAAACAAAGAATTGCCAGATGTTCGAAACGGAAATAATTCTTGTTGGAAACTGGTCATTGTCGCTAGCTTAATGAGGTTCCACTTAACCTGGAGTAGGGTACTGTTGTGAGGTGAACTCTCTTTTTTCTATATTTGTGTATTAAGTGATTATATGTGCTGAACTTGAGTTGATCTCTTTTTATCGACATTGCTTTGTTTTTTTAATCAGTTGATTCCATAAAAGTTCCAGTTATGGACTCTTCAACCTTTGCACCTTTGTCACCTAAGCCCCAGTGGCCTAATGGATAAGGCACTGGCCTCCTAAGCCAGGGATTGTGAGTTCAAGTCCCATCTGGGGTGGAAGATACTTTCTTTGCTGTCTCCTTTGTTATACCAGAGTAGACCTTGTTGAAAAGAAACTTCTATGCATTTGGCAATGCCCAATCCCTCAGGTAGTGCTTGAGGGTTCAAGACCCATGTCTGGAGGTTGTTGCTGTTTATTTCATTGATGTGTCATTTAGGACAAAAAAGTCAATAACGTGAACAAAACTTCATGACATTATGAAATCCAGTTGAAATATTTAACATTAATATGGATTTTACCTTCTACATCCCAGAATTGCCTTTGTACATTGCACACCCCTCTGGAAGTCAAAGGGATGAAGAAGACAATCTGTATATGACTGCCTATTTGGAAATTTGGTGTTCCTGCATTTTGAACATGCTCTCTGGTCTATCCTCTTCTTATTGTTGTTTCCATGGACCTACAACTTACGTTCATGGTTTATTGGCCTGTGTTTTGGACATATTGGCTTTCAAGTCTCAACTAGTTATTGAATTGTGGTTTTTATGATGTTAAAGTGTTGTCTATTCATATAGGCGTTTGTTTGGTAAACACCATGAATGACTATGCAAGACCTGTGCCACTACTCTGCCAGAAGCGGCATGGAGGATTTTCCCCTTCCTTTTCATTTAGGATACAGTTTCTTCTGTCTCAACTTGTACTTGGAGCAGATGAGTTTCCAAGTTCCATATCTTTAACATTCTATCTACATCCACCTCACTTGGAATACAGAAGAATATATCAACAGAATTATAAAGTCTAGAGCTAGCTTTTCCAGATTCTTCTCCTTTTTACTGCATCTCTGATCTAGATATCCTGTGGAGATTTTCATTCAAAATAACCACAGTTTCTTTGAAAAGGGATTTTCTCTTATAAGCATGTGGTGGCATTAGACTGACAGATGAGTCTGAAAGAGCTGAGTGATGTGGTATTGTGAACAATGTAATAGTTCTTTAGGTATCGGAATTCAGTTGTTGCCAGAAACATTAAGATCTTCTTTACAGGTAGCTTGTTATCAAGGAAAGATAATTTTAATAATGGGGAATCCCTGCGCTCGGCATGTAGTGTACATGGAAAAATTGATCAAAACATACAAAAAGCTCCACAGACTTTGTGCTCCAGTGGCGCAATCGGTTAGCGCGCGGTACTTATAAAGCAGTATCTGATAAGCAATGCCGAGGTTGTGAGTTCAAGCTTCACCTGGAGCACGCTTTTGATTTGATCATAGCTGTTTTCAAGACCTTTCTTAAACGTTCTCTCTAGATTGCCAGCATTTACAATACTCAAGAAAAAATGATCAGAAATATAAGGTCATCTGCTAGCTGTTCCAGATTCTCCTACACTTACTTTTTCTATAAAGCAGATTTCCTCTGGAGAGTGGCATTCTAAAATTGCTGTGTTTTCTAATGAACTGGCTATTACCTTATAAGCACATGCGGCATTCAACTTTTGGGTGAGTCCAAAAGAGCTGAGGGTTGTGGGACACTGGACAATATAACAATGTTTTAGACATCAGCAGTCAGTTGTTGCAAGAAAGATTATGATCTTCATTGGAGGTAGGCTGTTATCCAGCACAAGAAATTTTACAAGTGGGGAAGGGGTTGAGTCATTTCAAGACACTTCTGGAAGAGGAATGTCGTACGTCTTGCATGCTCAAATTGGAACATCAACATTTCTATCTCTTTAGCACTATGAAGTCGCCACTGTGTGGAATATGTGAAATCTTGAATTATTGAAACAAAGAATTGCCAGATGTTCGAAACGGAAATAATTCTTGTTGGAAACTGGTCATTGTCGCTAGCTTAATGAGGTTCCACTTAACCTGGAGTAGGGTACTGTTGTGAGGTGAACTCTCTTTTTTCTATATTTGTGTATTATGTGATTATATGTGCTGAACTTGAGTTGATCTCTTTTTATCGACATTGCTTTGTTTTTTTAACCAGTTGATTCCATAAAAGTTCCAGTTATGGACTCTTCAACCTTTTCAGCTTCGTCACCTAAGCCCCAGTGGCCTAATGGATAAGGCACTGGCCTCCTAAGCCAGGGATTGTGGGTTCAAGTCCCATCTGGGGTGGAAGATACTTTCTTTGCTGTCTCCTTTGTTATACCAGAGAAGACCTTGTTGAAAAGAAACTTCTATGCATTTGGCAATTCCCAATCCCTCAGCCAGTGCTTGAGGGTTCAAGACCCATGTCTGGAGGTTGCTGCTGTTTATTTCATTGATGTGTCATTTAGGACAAAAAAGTCAATAACGTGAACAAAACTTCATGACATTATGAAATCCAGTTGAAATATTTAACATTAATATGGATTTTACCTTCTACATCCCAGAATTGCCTTTGTACATTGCACACCCCTCTGGAAGTGAAAGGGATGAAGAAGACAATCTGTATATGACTGCCTATTTGGAAATTTGGTGTTCCTGCATTTTGAACATGCTCTCTGGTCTATCCTCTTCTTATTGTTGTTTCCATGGACCTACAACTTACGTTCATGGTTTATTGGCCTATGTTTTGGACATATTGGCTTTCAAGTCTCAACTAGTTATTGAATTGTGGTTTTTATGATGTTAAAGTGTTGTCTATTCATATAGGTGTTTATTTGGTAAACACCATGAATGACTATGCAAGACCTGTGCCACTACTCTGTCAGAAGCGGCATGGAGGATTTTCCCCTTCCTTTTCATTTAGGATACAGTTTCTTCTGTCTCAACTTGTACTTGGAGCAGATGAGTTTCCAAGTTCCATATCTTTAACATTCTATCTACATCCACCTCACTTGGAATACAGAAGAATATATCAACAGATTTATAATGTCTAGAGCTAGCTTTTCCAGATTCTTCTCCTTTTTACTGCATCTCTGATCTAGATATCCTGTGGAGATTTTCATTCAAAATAACCACAGTTTCTTTGAAAAGGGATTTTCGCTTATAAGCATGTGGTGGCATTAGACTGACAGATGAGTCTGAAAGAGCTGAGTGATGTGGTATTGTGAACAATGTAATAGTTCTTTAGGTATCGGAATTCAGTTGTTGCCAGAAACATTAAGATCTTCTTTACAGGTAGCTTGTTATCAAGGAAAGATAATTTTAATAATGGGGAATCCCTGCGCTCGGCATGTAGTGTACATGGAAAAATTGATCAAAACATACAAAAAGCTCCACAGGCTTTGTGCTCCAGTGGCGCAATCAGTTAGCGCGCGGTACTTATAAAGCAGTATCTCATAAGCAATGCCGAGGTTGTGAGTTCAAGCCTCACCTGAAGCAACATTTTGATTCGATCATATCTGTTTTCAAGACCTTTCTTAAACGTTCTCTCTAGATTGCCAGCATTTAGAATACTCAAGAAAAAATGATCAGAAATATAAGGTCATCTGCTAGCTGTTCCAGATTCTCCTACACTTACTTTTTCTATAAAGCAGATTTCCTCTGGAGAGTGGCATTCTAAAATTGCTGTGTTTTCTAATGAACTGGCTATTACCTTATAAGCACATGCGGCATTCAACTTTTGGGTGAGTCCAAAAGAGCTGAGGGTTGTGGGACACTGGACAATATAACAATGTTTTAGACATCAGCAGTCAGTTGTTGCAAGAAAGATTATGATCTTCATTGGAGGTAGGCTGTTATCCAGCACAAGAAATTTTACAAGTGGGGAAGGGGTTGAGTCATTTCAAGACACTTCTGGAAGAGGAATGTCGTACGTCTTGCATGCTCAAATTGGAACATCAACATTTCTATCTCTTTAGCACTATGAAGTCGCCACTGTGTGGAATATGTGAAATCTTGAATTATTGAAACAAAGAATTGCCAGATGTTCGAAACGGACATAATTCTTGTTGGAAACTGGTCATTGTCGCTAGCTTAATGAGGTTCCACTTAACCTGGAGTAGGGTACTGTTGTGAGGTGAACTCTCTTTTTTCTATATTTGTGTATTATGTGATTATATGTGCTGAACTTGAGTTGATCTCTTTTTATCGACATTGCTTTGTTTTTTTAATCAGTTGATTCCATAAAAGTTCCAGTTATGGACTCTTCAACCTTTTCAGCTTTTTCACCTAATCCCCAGTGGCCTAATGGATAAGGCACTGGCCTCCTAAGCCAGGGATTGTGGCTTCAAGTCCCATCTGGGGTGGAAGATACTTTCTTTGCTGTCTCCTTTGTTATACCAGAGTAGACCTTGTTGAAAAGAAACTTCTATGCATTTGGCAATTCCCAATCCCTCAGCCAGTGCTTGAGGGTTCAAGACCCATGTCTGGAGGTTGCTGCTGTTTATTTCATTGATGTGTCATTTAGGACAAAAAAGTCAATAACGTGAACAAAACTTCATGACATTATGAAATCCAGTTGAAATATTTAACATTAATATGGATTTTACCTTCTACATCCCAGAATTGCCTTTGTACATTGCACACCCCTCTGGAAGTCAAAGGGATGAAGAAGACAATCTGTATATGACTGTCTATTTGGAAATTTGGTGTTCCTGCATTTTGAACATGCTCTCTGGTCTATCCTCTTCTTATTGTTGTTTCCATGGACCTACAACTTACGTTCATGGTTTATTGGCCTGTGTTTTGGACATATTGGCTTTCAAGTCTCAACTAGTTATTGAATTGTGGTTTTTATGATGTTAAAGTGTTGTCTATTCATATAGGCGTTTATTTGGTAAACACCATGAATGACTATGCAAGACCTGTGCCACTACTCTGCCAGAAGCGGCATGGAGGATTTTCCCCTTCCTTTTCATTTAGGATACAGTTTCTTCTGTCTCAACTTGTACTTGGAGCAGATGAGTTTCCAAGTTCCATATCTTTAACATTCTATCTACATCCACCTCACTTGGAATACAGAAGAATATATCAACAGAATTATAATGTCTAGAGCTAGCTTTTCCAGATTCTTCTACTTTTTACTGCATCTCTGATCTAGATATCCTGTGGAGATTTTCATTCAAAATAACCACAGTTTCTTTGAAAAGGGATTTTCGCTTATAAGCATGTGGTGGCATTAGACTGACAGATGAGTCTTAAAGAGCTGAGTGATATGGTATTGTGAACAATGTAACAGTTCTTTAGGTATCGGAATTCAGTTGTTGCCAGAAACATTAAGATCTTCTTTACAGGTAGCTTGTTATCAAGGAAAGATAATTTTAATAATGGGGAATCCCTGCGCTCGGCATGTAGTGTACATGGAAAAATTGATCAAAACATACAAAAAGCTCCACAGACTTTGTGCTCCAGTGGCGCAATCGGTTAGCGCGCGGTACTTATAAAGCAGTATCTGATAAGCAATGCCGAGGTTGTGAGTTCAAGCCTCACCTGGAGCAATCTTTTGATTTGATCATAGCTGTTTTCAAGACCTTTCTTAAACGTTCTCTCTAGATTGCCAGCATTTAGAATACTCAAGAAAAAATGATCAGAAATATAAGGTCATCTGCTAGCTGTTCCAGATTCTCCTACACTTACTTTTTCTATAAAGCAGATTTCCTCTGGAGAGTGGCATTCTAAAATTGCTGTGTTTTCTAATGAACTGGCTATTACCTTATAAGCACATGCGGCATTCAACTTTTGGGTGAGTCCAAAAGAGCTGAGGGTTGTGGGACACTGGACAATATAACAATGTTTTAGACATCAGCAGTCAGTTGTTGCAAGAAAGATTATGATCTTCATTGGAGGTAGGCTGTTATCCAGCACAAGAAATTTTACAAGTGGGGAAGGGGTTGAGTCATTTCAAGACACTTCTGGAAGAGGAATGTCGTACGTCTTGCATGCTCAAATTGGAACATCAACATTTCTATCTCTTTAGCACTATGAAGTCGCCACTGTGTGGAATATGTGAAATCTTGAATTATTGAAACAAAGAATTGCCAGATGTTCGAAACGGAAATAATTCTTGTTGGAAACTGGTCATTGTCGCTAGCTTAATGAGGTTCCACTTAACCTGGAGTAGGGTACTGTTGTGAGGTGAACTCTCTTTTTTCTATATTTGTGTATTATGTGATTATATGTGCTGAACTTGAGTTGATCTCTTTTTATCGACATTGCTTTGTTTTTTTAACCAGTTGATTCCATAAAAGTTCCAGTTATGGACTCTTCAACCTTTTCAGCTTTGTCACCTAAGCCGCAGTGGCCTAATGGATAAGGCACTGGCCTCCTAAGCCAGGGATTGTGGCTTCAAGTCCCATCTGGGGTGGAAGATACTTTCTTTGCTGTCTCCTTTGTTATACCAGAGAAGACCTTGTTGAAAAGAAACTTCTATGCATTTGGCAATTCCCAATCCCTCAGCCAGTGCTTGAGGGTTCAAGACCCATGTCTAGAGGTTGCTGCTGTTTATTTCATTGATGTGTCATTTAGGACAAAAAAGTCAATAACGTGAACAAAACTTCATGACATTATGAAATCCAGTTGAAATATTTAACATTAATATGGATTTTACCTTCTACATCCCAGAATTGCCTTTGTACATTGCACACCCCTCTGGAAGTCAAAGGGATGAAGAAGACAATCTGTATATGACTGCCTATTTGGAAATTTGGTGTTCCTGCATTTTGAACATGCTCTCTGGTCTATCCTCTTCTTATTGTTGTTTCCATGGACCTACAACTTACGTTCATGGTTTATTGGCCTGTGTTTTGGACATACTGGCTTTCAAGTCTCAACTAGTTATTGAATTGTGGTTTTTATGATGTTAAAGTGTTGTCTATTCATATAGGCGTTTATTTGGTAAACACCATGAATGACTATGCAAGACCTGTGCCACTACTCTGCCAGAAGCGGCATGGAGGATTTTCCCCTTCCTTTTCATTTAGGATACAGTTTCTTCTGTCTCAACTTGTACTTGGAGCAAATGAGTTTCCAAGTTCCATATCTTTAACATTCTATCTACATCCACCTCACTTGGAATACAGAAGAATATATCAACAGAATTATAATGTCTAGAGCTAGCTTTTCCAGATTCTTCTCCTTTTTACTGCATCTCTGATCTAGATATCCTGTGGAGAATTTCATTCAAAATAACCACAGTTTCTTTGAAAAGGGATTTTCGCTTATAAGCATGTGGTGGCATTAGACTGACAGATGAGTCTGAAAGAGCTGAGTGATGTGGTATTGTGAACAATGTAATAATTCTTTAGGTATCGGAATTCAGTTGTTGCCAGAAACATTAAGATCTTCTTTACAGGTAGCTTGTTATCAAGGAAAGATAATTTTAATAATGGGGAATCCCTGCGCTCGGCATGTAGTGTACATGGAAAAATTGATCAAAACCTACAAAAAGCACCACAGACTTTGTGCTCCAGTGGCGCAATCGGTTAGCGCGCGGTACTTATAAAGCAGTATCTAATAAGCAATGCCGAGGTTGCGAGTCCAAGCCTCACCTGGAGCAACCTTTTGATTTGATCATAGCTGTTTTCAAGACCTTTCTTAAACGTTCTCTCTAGATTGCCAGCATTTAGAATACTCAAGAAAAAATGATCAGAAATATAAGGTCATCTCCTAGCTGTTCCAGATTCTCCTACATTTACTTTTTCTATAAAGCAGATTTCCTCTGGAGAGTGGCATTCTAAAATTGCTGTGTTTTCTAATGAACTGGCTATTACCTTATAAGCACATGCGGCATTCAACTTTTGGGTGAGTCCAAAGGAGCTGAGGGTTGTGGGACACTGGACAATATAACAATGTTTTAGACATCAGCAGTTAGTTGTTGCAAGAAAGATTATGATCTTCATTGGAGGTAGGCTGTTATCCAGCACAAGAAATTTTACAAGTGGGGAAGGGGTTGAGTCATTTCAAGACACTTCTGGAAGAGGAATGTCGTACGTCTTGCATGCTCAAATTGGAACATCAACATTTCTATCTCTTTAGCACTATGAAGTCGCCACTGTGTGGAATATGTGAAATCTTGAATTATTGAAACAAAGAATTGCCAGATGTTCGAAACGGAAATAATTCTTGTTGGAAACTGGTCATTGTCGCTAGCTTAATGAGGTTCCACTTAACCTGGAGTAGGGTACTGTTGTGAGGTGAACTCTCTTTTTTCTATATTTGTGTATTATGTGATTATATGTGCTGAACTTGAGTTGATCTCTTTTTATTGACATTGCTTTGTTTTTTTAACCAGTTGATTCCATAAAAGTTCCAGTTATGGACTCTTCAACCTTTTCAGCTTTGTCACCTAAGCCCCAGTGGCCTAATGGATAAGGCACTGGCCTCCTAAGCCAAGGATTGTGGGTTTAAGTCCTATCTGGGGTGAAAGATACTTTCTTTGCTGTCTCCTTTGTTATACCAGAGAAGACCTTGTTGAAAAGAAACTTCTATGCATTTGGCAATTCCCAATCCCTCAGCCAGTGCTTGAGGGTTCAAGACCCATGTCTGGAGGTTGCTGCTGTTTATTTCATTGATGTGTCATTTAGGACAAAAAAGTCAATAACGTGAACAAAACTTCATGACATTATGAAATCCAGTTGAAATAGTTAACATTAGTATGGATTTTACCTTCTACATCCCAGAATTGCCTTTGTACATTGCACACCCCTCTGGAAGTCAAAGGGATGAAGAAGACAATCTGTATATGACTGCCTATTTGGAAATTTGGTGTTCCTGCATTTTGAACATGCTCTCTGGTCTATCCTCTTCTTATTGTTGTTTCCATGAACCTACAACTTACGTTCATGGTTTATTGGCCTGTGTTTTGGACATATTGGCTTTCAAGTCTCAACTAGTTATTGAATTGTGGTTTTTATGATGTTAAAGTGTTGTCTATTCATATAGGCGTTTATTTGGTAAACACCATGAATGACTATGCAAGACCTGTGCCACTACTCTGCCAGAAGCGGCATGGAGGATTTTCCCCTTCCTTTTCATTTAGGATACAGTTTCTTCTGTCTCAACTTGTACTTGGAGCAGATGAGTTTCCAAGTTCCATATCTTTAACATTCTATCTACATCCACCTCACTTAGAATACAGAAGAATATATCAACAGAATTATAATGTTTAGAGCTAGCTTTTCCAGATTCTTCTCCTTTTTACTGCATCTCTGATCTAGATATCCTGTGGAGATTTTCATTCAAAATAACCACAGTTTCTTTGAAAAGGGATTTTCGCTTATAAGCATGTGGTGGCATTAGACTGACAGATGAGTCTGAAAGAGCTGAGTGATGTGGTATTGTGAACAATGTAATAGTTCTTTAGGTATCGGAATTCAGTTGTTGCCAGAAACATTAAGATCTTCTTTACAGGTAGCTTGTTATCAAGGAAAGATAATTTTAATAATGGGGAATCCCTGCGCTCGGCATGTAGTGTACATGGAAAAATTGATCAAAACATACAAAAAGCTCCACAGACTTCGTACTCCAGTGGCGCAATAGGTTAGTGCGCGGTTCTTATAAAGCAGTATCTGATATCTGATAAGCAATGCCGAGGTTGTGAGTTCAAGCCTCACCTGGAGCAACCTTTTGATTTGATCATATCTGTTTTCAAGACCTTTCTTAAACGTTCTCTCTAGATTGCCAGCATTTAGAATACTCAAGAAAAAATGATCAGAAATATAAGGTCATCTGCTAGCTGTTCCAGATTCTCCTACACTTACTTTTTCTATAAAGCAGATTTCCTCTGGAGAGTGGCATTCTAAAATTGCTGTGTTTTCTAATGAACTGGCTATTACCTTATAAGCACATGCGGCATTCAACTTTTGGGTGAGTCCAAAAGAGCTGAGGGTTGTGGGACACTGGACAATATAACAATGTTTTAGACATCAGCAGTCAGTTGTTGCAAGAAAGATTATGATCTTCATTGGAGGTAGGCTGTTATCCAGCACAAGAAATTTTACAAGTGGGGAAGGGGTTGAGTCATTTCAAGACACTTCTGGAAGAGGAATGTCGTACGTCTTGCATGCTCAAATTGGAACATCAACATTTCTATCTCTTTAGCACTATGAAGTCGCCACTGTGTGGAATATGTGAAATCTTGAATTATTGAAACAAAGAATTGCCAGATGTTCGAAACAGAAATAATTCTTGTTGGAAACTGGTCATTGTCGCTAGCTTAATGAGGTTCCACTTAACCTGGAGTAGGGTACTGTTGTGAGGTGAACTCTCTTTTTTCTATATTTGTGTATTATGTGATTATATGTGCTGAACTTGAGTTGATCTCTTTTTATCGACATTGCTTTGTTTTTTTAATCAGTTGATTCCATAAAAGTTCCAGTTATGGACTCTTCAACCTTTTCACCTTTTTCAGCTAAGCCCCAGTGGCCTAATGGATAAGGCACTGGCCTCCTAAGCCAGGGATTGTGGGTTCAAGTCCCATCTGGGGTGGAAGATACTTTCTTTGTTGTCTCCTTTGTTATACCAGAGTAGACCTTGTTGAAAAGAAACTTCTATGCATTTGGCAATTCCCAATCCCTCAGCCAGTGCTTGAGGGTTCAAGACCCATGTCTGGAGGTTGCTGCTGTTTATTTCATTGATGTGTCATTTAGGACAAAAAAGTCAATAACGTGAACAAAACTTCATGACATTATGAAATCCAGTTGAAATATTTAACATTAATATGGATTTTACCTTCTACATCCCAGAATTGCCTTTGTACATTGCACACCCCTCTGGAAGTCAAAGGGATGAAGAAGACAATCTGTATATGACTGCCTATTTGGAAATTTGGTGTTCCTGCATTTTGAACATGCTCTCTGGTCTATCCTCTTCTTATTGTTGTTTAAATGGATCTACAACTTACGTTCATGGTTTATTGGCCTGTGTTTTGGACATATTGGCTTTCAAGTCTCAACTAGTTATTGAATTGTGGTTTTTATGATGTTAAAGTGTTGTCTATTCATATAGGCGTTTATTTGGTAAACACCATGAATGACTATGCAAGACCTGTGCCACTACTCTGCCAGAAGCGGCATGGAGGATTTTCCCCTTCCTTTTCATTTAGGATACAGTTTCTTCTGTCTCAACTTGTACTTGGAGCAGATGAGTTTCCAAGTTCCATATCTTTAACATTCTATCTACATCCACCTCACTTCGAATACAGAAGAATATATCAACAGAATTATAATGTCTAGAGCTAGCTTTTCCAGATTCTTCTCCTTTTTACTGCATCTCTGATCTAGATATCCTGTGGAGATTTTCATTCAAAATAACCACAGTTTCTTTGAAAAGGGATTTTCGCTTATAAGCATGTGGTGGCATTAGACTGACAGATGAGTCTGAAAGAGCTGAGTGATGTGGTATTGTGAACAATGTAATAGTTCTTTAGGTATCGGAATTCAGTTGTTGCCAGAAACATTAAGATCTTCTTTACAGGTAGCTTGTTATCAAGGAAAGATAATTTTAATAATGGGGAATCCCTGCGCTCGGCATGTAGTGTACATGGAAAAATTGATCAAAACATACAAAAAGCTCCACAGACTTAGTGCTCCAGTAGCGCAATCGGTTAGCGCGCGGTACTTATAAAGCAGTATTTGATCAGCAATTCCGAGGTTGTGAGTTCAAGCCTCACCTGGAGCACGCTTTTGATTTGATTATAGCTGTTTTCAAGACCTTTCTTAAACGTTCTCTCTAGATTGCCAGCATTTACAATACTCAAGAAAAAATGATCAGAAATATAAGGTCATCTGCTAGCTGTTCCAGATTCTCCTACACTTACTTTTTCTATAAAGCAGATTTCCTCTGGAGAGTGGCATTCTAAAATTGCTGTGTTTTCTAATGAACTGGCTATTACCTTATAAGCACATGCGGCATTCAACTTTTGGGTGAGTCCAAAAGAGCTGAGGGTTGTGGGACACTGGACAATATAACAATGTTTTAGACATCATCAGTCAGTTGTTGCAAGAAAGATTATGATCTTCATTGGAGGTAGGCTGTTATCCAGCACAAGAAATTTTACAAGTGGGGAAGGGGTTGAGTCATTTCAAGACACTTCTGGAAGAGGAATGTCGTACGTCTTGCATGCTCAAATTGGAACATCAACATTTCTATCTCTTTAGCACTATGAAGTCGCCACTGTGTGGAAAATGTGAAATCTTGAATTATTGAAACAAAGAATTGCCAGATGTTCGAAACGGAAATAATTCTTGTTGGAAACTGGTCATTGTCGCTAGCTTAATGAGGTTCCACTTAACCTGGAGTAGGGTACTGTTGTGAGGTGAACTCTCTTTTTTCTATATTTGTGTATTATGTGATTATATGTGCTGAACTTGAGTTGATCTCTTTTTATCGACATTGCTTTGTTTTTTTAATCAGTTGATTCCATAAAAGTTCCAGTTATGGACTCTTCAACCTTTTCAGCTTTGTCACCTAAGCCCCAGTGGCCTAATGGATAAGGCACTGGCCTCCTAAGCCAAGGATTGTGGGTTCAAGTCCCATCTGGGGTGGAAGATACTTTCTTTGCTGTCTCCTTTGTTATACCAGAGTAGACCTTGTTGAAAAGAAACTTCTATGCATTTGGCAATTCCCAATCCCTCAGCCAGTGCTTGAGGGTTCAAGACCCATGTCTGGAGGTTGCTGCTGTTCATTTCATTGATGTGTCATTTAGGACAAAAAAGTCAATAACGTGAACAAAACTTCATGACATTATGAAATCCAGTTGAAATATTTAACATTAATATGGATTTTACCTTCTACATCCCAGAATTGCCTTTGTACATTGCACACCCCTCTGGAAGTCAAAGGGATGAAGAAGACAATCTGTATATGACTGCCTATTTGGAAATTTGGTGTTCCTGCATTTTGAACATGCTCTCTGGTCTATCCTCTTCTTATTGTTGTTTCCATGGACCTACAACTTACGTTCATGGTTTATTGGCCTGTGTTTTGGACATATTGGCTTTCAAGTCTCAACTAGTTATTGAATTGTGGTTTTTATGATGTTAAAGTGTTGTCTATTCATATAGGCGTTTATTTGGTAAACACCATGAATGACTATGCAAGACCTGTGCCACTACTCTGCCAGAAGCGGCATGGAGGATTTTCCCCTTCCTTTTCATTTAGGATACAGTTTCTTCTGTCTCAACTTGTACTTGGAGCAGATGAGTTTCCAAGTTCCATATCTTTAACATTCTATCTACATCCACCTCACTTGGAATACAGAAGAATATATCAACAGAATTATAATGTCTAGAGCTAGCTTTTCCAGATTCTTCTACTTTTTACTGCATCTCTGATCTAGATATCCTGTGGAGATTTTCATTCAAAATAACCACAGTTTCTTTGAAAAGGGATTTTCGCTTATAAGCATGTGGTGGCATTAGACTGACAGATGAGTCTGAAAGAGCTGAGTGATGTGGTATTGTGAACAATGTAATAGTTCTTTAGGTATCGGAATTCAGTTGTTGCCAGAAACATTAAGATCTTCTTTACAGGTAGCTTGTTATCAAGGAAAGATAATTTTAATAATGGGGAATCCCTGCGCTCGGCATGTAGTGTACATGGAAAAATTGATCAAAACATACAAAAAGCACCACAGAGTTTGTGCTCCAGTGGCGCAATCAGTTAGCGCGCGGTACTTATAAAGCAGTATCTGATAAGCAATGCCGAGGTTGTGAGTCCAAGCCTCACCTGGAGCAACCTTTTGATTTGATCATAGCTGTTTTCAAGACCTTTCTTAAACGTTCTCTCTAGATTGCCAACATTTAGAATACTCAAGAAAACATGATCAGAAATATAAGGTCATCTGCTAGCTGTTCCAGATTCTCCTACACTTACTTTTTCTATAAAGCAGATTTCCTCTGGAGAGTGGCATTCTAAAATTGCTGTGTTTTCTAATGAACTGGCTATTACCTTATAAGCACATGCGGCATTCAACTTTTGGGTGAGTCCAAAAGAGCTGAGGGTTGTGGGACACTGGACAATATAACAATGTTTTAGACATCAGCAGTCAGTTGTTGCAAGAAAGATTATGATCTTCATTGGAGGTAGGCTGTTATCCAGCACAAGAAATTTTACAAGTGGGGAAGGGGTTGAGTCATTTCAAGACACTTCTGGAAGAGGAATGTCGTACGTCTTGCATGCTCAAATTGGAACATCAACATTTCTATCTCTTTAGCACTATGAAGTCGCCACTGTGTGGAATATGTGAAATCTTGAATTATTGAAACAAAGAATTGCCAGATGTTCGAAACGGAAATAATTCTTGTTGGAAACTGGTCATTGTCGCTAGCTTAATGAGGTTCCACTTAACCTGGAGTAGGGTACTGTTGTGAGGTGAACTCTCTTTTTTCTATATTTGTGTATTATGTGATTATATGTGCTGAACTTGAGTTGATCTCTTTTTATCGACATTGCTTTGTTTTTTTAATCAGTTGATTCCATAAAAGTTCCAGTTATGGACTCTTCAACCTTTTCAGCTTTGTCACCTAAGCCCCAGTGGCCTAATGGATAAGGCACTGGCCTCCAAAGCCAGGGATTGTGGGTTCAAGTCCCATCTGGGGTGGAAGATACTTTCTTTGCTGTCTCCTTTGTTATACCAGAGTAGACCTTGTTGAAAAGAAACTTCTATGCATTTGGCAATTCCCAATCCCTCAGCCAGTGCTTGAGGGTTCAAGACCCATGTCTGGAGGTTGCTGCTGTTTATTTCATTGATGTGTCATTTAGGACAAAAAAGTCAATAACGTGAACAAAACTTCATGACATTATGAAATCCAGTTGAAATATTTAACATTAATATGGATTTTACCTTCTACATCCCAGAATTGCCTTTGTACATTGCACACCCCTCTGGAAGTCAAAGGGATGAAGAAGACAATCTGTATATGACTGCCTATTTGGAAATTTGGTGTTCCTGCATTTTGAACATGCTCTCTGGTCTATCCTCTTCTTATTGTTGTTTCCATGGACCTACAACTTACGTTCATGGTTTATTGGCCTGTGTTTTGGACATATTGGCTTTCAAGTCTCAACTAGTTATTGAATTGTGGTTTTTATGATGTTAAAGTGTTGTCTATTCATATAGGCGTTTATTTGGTAAACACCATGAATGACTATGCAAGACCTGTGCCACTACTCTGCCAGAAGCGGCATGGAGGATTTTCCCCTTCCTTTTCATTTAGGATACAGTTTCTTCTGTCTCAACTTGTACTTGGAGCAGATGAGTTTCCAAGTTCCATATCTTTAACATTCTATCTACATCCACCTCACTTGGAATACAGAAGAATACATCAACAGAATTATAATGTCTAGAGCTAGCTTTTCCAGATTCTTCTCCTTTTTACTGCATCTCTGATCTAGATATCCTGTGGAGATTTTCATTCAAAATAACCACAGTTTCTTTGAAAAGGGATTTTCGCTTATAAGCATGTGGTGGCATTAGACTGACAGATGAGTCTGAAAGAGCTGAGTGATGTGGTATTGTGAACAATGTAATAGTTCTTTAGGTATCGGAATTCAGTTGTTGCCAGAAACATTAAGATCTTCTTTACAGGTAGCTTGTTATCAAGGAAAGATAATTTTAATAATGGGGAATCCCTGCGCTCGGCATGTAGTGTACATGGAAAAATTGATCAAAACATACAAAAAGCTCCACAGACTTTGTGCTCCAGTGGCGCAATCGGTTAGCGCGCGGTACTTATAAAGCAGTATCTGATAAGCAATGCCGAGGTTGTGAGTTCAAGCCTCACCTGGAGCAACCTTTTGATTTGATCATAGCTGTTTTCAAGACCTTTCTTAAACGTTCTCTCTAGATTGCCAGCATTTAGAATACTCAAGAAAACATGATCAGAAATATAAGGTCATCTGCTAGCTGTTCCAGATTCTCCTACACTTACTTTTTCTATAAAGCAGATTTCCTCTGGAGAGTGGCATTCTAAAATTGCTGTGTTTTCTAATGAACTGGCTATTACCTTATAAGCACATGCGGCATTCAACTTTTGGGTTAGTCCAAAAGAGCTGAGGGTTGTGGGACACTGGACAATATAACAATGTTTTAGACATCAGCAGTCAGTTGTTGCAAGAAAGATTATGATCTTCATTGGAGGTAGGCTGTTATCCAGCACAAGAAATTTTACAAGTGGGGAAGGGGTTGAGTCATTTCAAGACACTTCTGGAAGAGGAATGTCGTACGTCTTGCATGCTCAAATTGGAACATCAACATTTCTATCTCTTTAGCACTATGAAGTCGCCACTGTGTGGAATATGTGAAATCTTGAATTATTGAAACAAAGAATTGCCAGATGTTCGAAACGGAAATAATTCTTGTTGGAAACTGGTCATTGTCGCTAGCTTAATGAGGTTCCACTTAACCTGGAGTAGGGTACTGTTGTGAGGTGAACTCTCTTTTTTCTATATTTGTGTATTATGTGATTATATGTGCTGAACTTGAGTTGATCTCTTTTTATCGACATTGCTTTGTTTTTTTAATCAGTTGATTCCATAAAAGTTACAGTTATGGACTCTTCAACCTTTTCACCTCTGTCACCTAAGACCCAGTGGCCTAATGGATAAGGCACTGGCCTCCTAAGCCAGGGATTGTGGGTTCAAGTCCCATCTGGGGTGGAATATACTTTCTTTGCTGTCTCCTTTGTTATACCAGAGAAGACTTTGTTGAAAAGAAAATTCTATGCATTTGGCAATTCCCAATCCCTCAGCCAGTGCTTGAGGGTTCAAGACCCATGTCTGGAGGTTGCTGCTGTTTATTTCATTGATGTGTCATTTAGGACAAAAAAGTCAATAACGTGAACAAAACTTCATGACATTATGAAATCCAGTTGAAATATTTAACATTAATATGGATTTTACCTTCTACATCCCAGAATTGCCTTTGTACATTGCACACCCCTCTAGAAGTCAAAGGGATGAAGAAGACAATCTGTATATGACTGCCTATTTGGAAATTTGGTGTTCCTGCATTTTGAACATGCTCTCTGGTCTATCCTCTTCTTATTGTTGTTTCCATGGACTTACAACTTACGTTCATGGTTTATTGGCCTGTGTTTTGGACATATTGGCTTTCAAGTCTCAACTAGTCATTGAATTGTGGTTTTTATGAAGTTAAAGTGTTGTCTATTCATATAGGCGTTTATTTGGTAAACACCATGAATGACTATGCAAGACCTGTGCCACTACTCTGCCAGAAGCGGCATGGAGGATTTTCCCCTTCCTTTTCATTTAGGATACAGTTTCTTCTGTCTCAACTTGTACTTGGAGCAGATGAGTTTCCAAGTTCCATATCTTTAACATTCTATCTACATCCACCTCACTTGGAATACAGAAGAATATATCAACAGAATTATAATGTCTAGAGCTAGCTTATCCAGATTCTTCTCCTTTTTACTGCATCTCTGATCTAGATATCCTGTGGAGATTTTCATTCAAAATAACCACAGTTTCTTTGAAAAGGGATTTTCGCTTATAAGCATGTGGTGGCATTAGACTGACAGATGAGTCTGAAAGAGCTGAGTGATGTGGTATTGTGAACAATGTAATAGTTCTTTAGGTATCGGAATTCAGTTGTTGCCAGAAACATTAAGATCTTATTTACAGGTAGCTTGTTATCAAGGAAAGATAATTTTAATAATGGGGAATCCCTGCGCTCGGCATGTAGTGTACATGGAAAAATTGATCAAAACATACAAAAAGCTCCACAGACTTTGTGCTCCAGTGGCGCAATCTGTTAGCGCGCGGTACTTATAAAGCAGTATCTGATAAGCAATGCCGAGGTTGTGAGTTCAAGCCTCACCTGGAGCAACCTTTTGATTTGATCATAGCTGTTTCAAGACCTTTCTTAAACATTCTCTCTAGATTGCCAGCATTTAGAATACTCAAGAAAAAATGATCAGAAATATAAGGTCATCTGCTAGCTGTTCCAGATTCTCCTACACTTACTTTTTCTATAAAGCAGATTTCCTCTGGAGAGTGGCATTCTAAAATTGCTGTGTTTTCTAATGAACTGGCTATTACCTTATAAGCACATGCGGCATTCAACTTTTGGGTGAGTCCAAAAGAGCTGAGGGTTGTGGGACACTGGACAATATAACAATGTTTTAGACATCAGCAGTCAGTTGTTGCAAGAAAGATTATGATCTTCATTGGAGGTAGGCTGTTATCCAGCACAAGAAATTTTACAAGTGGGGAAGGGGTTGAGTCATTTCAAGACACTTCTGGAAGAGGAATGTCGTACGTCTTGCATGCTCAAATTGGAACATCAACATTTCTATCTCTTTAGCACTATGAAGTCGCCACTGTGTGGAATATGTGAAATCTTGAATTATTGAAACAAAGAATTGCCAGATGTTCGAAACGGAAATAATTCTTGTTGGAAACTGGTCATTGTCGCTAGCTTAATGAGGTTCCACTTAACCTGGAGTAGGGTACTGTTGTGAGGTGAACTCTCTTTTTTCTATATTTGTGTATTATGTGATTATATGTGCTGAACTTGAGTTGATCTCTTTTTACCGACATTGCTTTGTTTTTTTAATCAGTTGATTCCATAAAAGTTCCAGTTATGGAATCTTCAACCTTTTCAGCTTTGTCACCTAAGCCCCAGTGGCCTAATGGATAAGGCACTGGCCTCCTAAGCCAGGGATTGTGGGTTCAAGTCCCATCTGGGGTGGAAGATACTTTCTTTGCTGTCTCCTTTGTTATACCAGAGTAGACCTTGTTGAAAAGAAACTTCTATGCATTTGGCAATTCCCAATCCCTCAGCCAGTGCTTGAGGGTTCAAGACCCATGTCTGGAGGTTGCTGCTGTTTATTTCATTGATGTGTCATTTAGGACAAAAAAGTCAATAACGTGAACAAAACTTCATGACATTATGAAATCCAGTAGAAATATTTAACATTAATATGGATTTTACCTTCTACATCCCAGAATTGCCTTTGTACATTGCACACCCCTCTGGAAGTCAAAGGGATGAAGAAGACAATCTGTATATGACTGCCTATTTGGAAATTTGGTGTTCCTGCATTTTGAACATGCTCTCTGGTCTATCCTCTTCTTATTGTTGTTTCCATGGACCTACAACTTACGTTCATGGTTTATTGGCCTGTGTTTTGGACATATTGGCTTTCAAGTCTCAACTAGTTATTGAATTGTGGTTTTTATGATGTTAAAGTGTTGTCTATTCATATAGGCGTTTATTTGGTAAACACCATGAATGACTATGCAAGACCTGTGCCACTACTCTGCCAGAAGCGACATGGAGGATTTTCCCCTTCCTTTTCATTTAGGATACAGTTTCTTCTGTCTCAACTTGTACTTGGAGCAGATGAGTTTCCAAGTTCCATATCTTTAACATTCTATCTACATCCACCTCACTTGGAATACAGAAGAATATATCAACAGAATTATAATGTCTAGAGCTAGCTTTTCCAGATTCTTCTCCTTTTTACTGCATCTCTGATCTAGATATCCTGTGGAGATTTTCATTCAAAATAACCACAGTTTCTTTGAAAAGGGATTTTCGCTTATAAGCATGTGGTGGCATTAGACTGACAGATGAGTCTGAAAGAGCTGAGTGATGTGGTATTGTGAACAATGTAATAGTTCTTTAGGTATCGGAATTCAGTTGTTGCCAGAAACATTAAGATCTTCTTTACAGGTAGCTTGTTATCAAGGAAAGATAATTTTAATAATGGGGAATCCCTGCGCTCGGCATGTAGTGTACATGGAAAAATTGATCAAAACATACAAAAAGCTCCATAGACTTTGTGTTCCAGTGGCGCAATCTGTTAGCGCGCGGTACTTATAAAGCAGTATCTGATAAGCAATGCCGAGGTTGTGAGTTCAAGCCTCACCTAGAGCAACCTTTTGATTTGATCATAGCTGTTTTCAAGACCTTTCTTAAACATTCTTTCTAGATTGCCAGCATTTAGAATACTCAAGAAAAAATGATCAGAAATATAAGGTCATCTCCTAGCTGTTCCAGATTCTCCTACACTTACTTTTTCTATAAAGCAGATTTCCTCTGGAGAGTGGCATTCTAAAATTGCTGTGTTTTCTAATGAACTGGCTATTACCTTATAAGCACATGCGGCATTCAACTTTTGGGTGAGTCCAAAAGAGCTGAGGGTTGTGGGACACTGGACAATATAACAATGTTTTAGACATCAGCAGTCAGTTGTTGCAAGAAAGATTATGATCTTCATTGGAGGTAGGCTGTTATCCAGCACAAGAAATTTTACAAGTGGGGAAGGGGTTGAGTCATTTCAAGACACTTCTGGAAGAGGAATGTCGTAAGTCTTGCATGCTCAAATTGGAACATCAACATTTCTATCTCTTTAGCACTATGAAGTCGCCACTGTGTGGAATATGTGAAATCTTGAATTATTGAAACAAAGAATTGCCAGATGTTCGAAACGGAAATAATTCTTGTTGGAAACTGGTCATTGTCGCTAGCTTAATGATGTTCCACTTAACCTGGAGTAGGGTACTGTTGTGAGGTGAACTCTCTTTTTTCTATATTTGTGTATTATGTGATTATATGTGCTGAACTTGAGTTGATCTCTTTTTATCGACATTGCTTTGTTTTTTTAATCAGTTGATTCCATAAAAGTTACAGTTATGGACTCTTCAACCTTTTCAGCTTTGTCACCTAAGCCCCAGTGGCCTAATGGATAAGGCACTGGCCTCCTAAGCCAGGGATTGTGGGTTCAAGTCCCATCTGGGGTGGAAGATACTTTCTTTGCTGTCTCCTTTGTTATACCAGAGTAGACCTTGTTGAAAAGAAACTTCTATGCATTTGGCAATTCCCAATCCCTCAGCCAGTGCTTGAGGGTTCAAGACCCATGTCTGGAGGTTGCTGCTGTTTATTTCATTGATGTGTCATTTAGGACAAAAAAGTCAATAACGTGAACAAAACTTCATGACATTATGAAATCCAGTTGAAATATTTAACATTAATATGGATTTTACCTTCTACATCCCAGAATTGCCTTTGTACATTGCACACCCCTCTGGAAGTCAAAGGGATGAAGAAGACAATCTGTATATGACTGCCTATTTGGAAATTTGGTGTTCCTGCATTTTGAACATGCTCTCTGGTCTATCCTCTTCTTATTGTTGTTTCCATGGACCTACAACTTACGTTCATGGTTTATTGGCCTGTGTTTTGGACATATTGGCTTTCAAGTCTCAACTAGTTATTGAATTGTGGTTTTTATGATGTTAAAGTGTTGTCTATTCATATAGGCGTTTATTTGGTAAACACCATGAATGACTATGCAAGACCTGTGCCACTACTCTGCCAGAAGCGACATGGAGGATTTTCCCCTTCCTTTTCATTTAGGATACAGTTTCTTCTGTCTCAACTTGTACTTGGAGCAGATGAGTTTCCAAGTTCCATATCTTTAACATTCTATCTACATCCACCTCACTTGGAATACAGAAGAATATATCAACAGAATTATAATGTCTAGAGCTAGCTTTTCCAGATTCTTCTCCTTTTTACTGCATCTCTGATCTAGATATCCTGTGGAGATTTTCATTCAAAATAACCACAGTTTCTTTGAAAAGGGATTTTCGCTTATAAGCATGTGGTGGCATTAGACTGACAGATGAGTCTGAAAGAGCTGAGTGATGTGGTATTGTGAACAATGTAATAGTTCTTTAGGTATCGGAATTCAGTTGTTGCCAGAAACATTAAGATCTTCTTTACAGGTAGCTTGTTATCAAGGAAAGATAATTTTAATAATGGGGAATCCCTGCGCTCGGCATGTAGTGTACATGAAAAAATTGATCAAAACATACAAAAAGCTCCACAGACTTTGTGTTCCAGTGGCGCAATCTGTTAGCGCGCGGTACTTATAAAGCAGTATCTGATAAGCAATGCCGAGGTTGTGAGTTCAAGCCTCACCTAGAGCAACCTTTTGATTTGATCATAGCTGTTTTCAAGACCTTTCTTAAACATTCTTTCTAGATTGCCAGCATTTAGAATACTCAAGAAAAAATGATCAGAAATATAAGGTCATCTCCTAGCTGTTCCAGATTCTCCTACACTTACTTTTTCTATAAAGCAGATTTCCTCTGGAGAGTGGCATTCTAAAATTGCTGTGTTTTCTAATGAACTGGCTATTACCTTATAAGCACATGCGGCATTCAACTTTTGGGTGAGTCCAAAAGAGCTGAGGGTTGTGGGACACTGGACAATATAACAATGTTTTAGACATCAGCAGTCAGTTGTTGCAAGAAAGATTATGATCTTCATTGGAGGTAGGCTGTTATCCAGCACAAGAAATTTTACAAGTGGGGAAGGGGTTGAGTCATTTCAAGACACTTCTGGAAGAGGAATGTCGTAAGTCTTGCATGCTCAAATTGGAACATCAACATTTCTATCTCTTTAGCACTATGAAGTCGCCACTGTGTGGAATATGTGAAATCTTGAATTATTGAAACAAAGAATTGCCAGATGTTCGAAACGGAAATAATTCTTGTTGGAAACTGGTCATTGTCGCTAGCTTAATGATGTTCCACTTAACCTGGAGTAGGGTACTGTTGTGAGGTGAACTCTCTTTTTTCTATATTTGTGTATTATGTGATTATATGTGCTGAACTTGAGTTGATCTCTTTTTATCGACATTGCTTTGTTTTTTTAATCAGTTGATTCCATAAAAGTTACAGTTATGGACTCTTCAACCTTTTCAGCTTTGTCACCTAAGCCCCAGTGGCCTAATGGATAAGGCACTGGCCTCCTAAGCCAGGGATTGTGGGTTCAAGTCCCATCTGGGGTGGAAGATACTTTCTTTGCTGTCTCCTTTGTTATACCAGAGTAGACCTTGTTGAAAAGAAACTTCTATGCATTTGGCAATTCCCAATCCCTCAGCCAGTGCTTGAGGGTTCAAGACCCATGTCTGGAGGTTGCTGCTGTTTATTTCATTTATGTGTCATTTAGGACAAAAAAGTCAATAACGTGAACAAAACTTCATGACATTATGAAATCCAGTTGAAATATTTAACATTAATATGGATTTTACCTTCTACATCCCAGAATTGCCTTTGTACATTGCACACCCCTCTGGAAGTCAAAGGGATGAAGAAGACAATCTGTATATGACTGCCTATTTGGAAATTTGGTGTTCCTGCATTTTGAACATGCTCTCTGGTCTATCCTCTTCTTATTGTTGTTTCCATGGACCTACAACTTACGTTCATGGTTTATTGGCCTGTGTTTTGGACATATTGGCTTTCAAGTCTCAACTAGTTATTGAATTGTGGTTTTTATGATGTTAAAATGTTGTCTATTCATATAGGCGTTTATTTGGTAAACACCATGAATGACTATGCAAGACCTGTGCCACTACTCTGCCAGAAGCGGCATGGAGGATTTTCCCCTTCCTTTTCATTTAGGATACAGTTTCTTCTGTCTCAACTTGTACTTGGAGCAGATGAGTTTCCAAGTTCCATATCTTTAACATTCTATCTACATCCACCTCACTTGGAATACAGAAGAATATATCAACAGAATTATAATGTCTAGAGCTAGCTTTTCCAGATTCTTCTCCTTTTTACTGCATCTCTGATCTAGATATCCTGTGGAGATTTTCATTCAAAATAACCACAGTTTCTTTGAAAAGGGATTTTCGCTTATAAGCATGTGGTGGCATTAGACTGACAGATGAGTCTGAAAGAGCTGAGTGATGTGGTATTGTGAACAATGTAATAGTTCTTTAGGTATCGGAATTCAGTTGTTGCCAGAAACATTAAGATCTTCTTTACAGGTAGCTTGTTATCAAGGAAAGATAATTTTAATAATGGGGAATCCTTGCGCTCGGCATGTAGTGTACTTGGAAAAATTGATCAAAACATACAAAAAGCACCACAGACTTTGTGCTCCAGTGGCGCAATCGGTTAGCACGCGGTACTTATAAAGCAGTATCTGATAAGCAATGCCGAGGTTGTGAGTTCAAGCCTCACCTGGAGCAATCTTTTGATTTGATCATAGCTGTTTTCAAGACCTTTCTTAAACATTCTCTCTAGATTGCTAGCATTTAGAATACTCAAGAAAAAATGATCAGAAATATAAGGTCATCTCCTAGCTGTTCCAGATTCTCCTACACTTACTTTTTCTATAAAGCAGATTTCCTCTGGAGAGTGGCATTCTAAAATTGCTGTGTTTTCTAATGAACTGGCTATTACCTTATAAGCACATGCGGCATTCAACTTTTGGGTGAGTCCAAAAGAGCTGAGGGTTGTGGGACACTGGACAATATAACAATGTTTTAGACATCAGCAGTCAGTTGTTGCAAGAAAGATTATGATCTTCATTGGAGGTAGGCTGTTATCCAGCACAAGAAATTTTACAAGTGGGGAAGGGGTTGAGTCATTTCAAGACACTTCTGGAAGAGGAATGTCGTACGTCTTGCATGCTCAAATTGGAACATCAACATTTCTATCTCTTTAGCACTATGAAGTCGCCACTGTGTGGAATATGTGAAATCTTGAATTATTGAAACAAAGAATTGCCAGATGTTCGAAACGGAAATAATTCTTGTTGGAAACTGGTCATTGTC
This sequence comes from Rhinophrynus dorsalis, assembly GCA_037306005.1. Classification (NCBI taxonomy): domain Eukaryota; kingdom Metazoa; phylum Chordata; class Amphibia; order Anura; family Rhinophrynidae; genus Rhinophrynus; species Rhinophrynus dorsalis. The sequence goes on along the minus strand of CM074721.1, from coordinate 538,735,401 downwards.
GCTAGCTTAATGAGGTTCCACTTAACCTGGAGTAGGGTACTGTTGTGAGGTGAACTCTCTTTTTTCTATATTTGTGTATTATGTGATTATATGTGCTGAACTTGAGTTGATCTCTTTTTATCGACATTGCTTTGTATTTTTAATCAGTTGATTCCATAAAAGTTCCAGTTATGGACTCTTCAACCTTTTCACCTTTGTCACCTAAGCCCCAGTGGCCTAATGGATAAGGCACTGGTTTCCTAAGCCAGGGATTGTGGGTTCAAGTCCCATCTGGGGTGGAAGATACTTTCTTTGCTGTCTCCTTTGTTATACCAGAGTAGACCTTGTTGAAAAGAAACTTCTATGCATTTGGCAATTCCCAATCCCTCAGCCAGTGCTTGAGGGTTCAAGACCCATGTCTGGAGGTTGCTGCTGTTTATTTCATTGATGTGTCATTTAGGACAAAAAAGTCAATAACGTGAACAAAACTTCATGACATTATGAAATCCAGTTGAAATATTTAACATTAATATGGATTTTACCTTCTACATCCCAGAATTGCCTTTGTACATTGCACACCCCTCTGGAAGTCAAAGGGATGAAGAAGACAATCTGTATATGACTGCCTATTTGGAAATTTGGTGTTCCTGCATTTTGAACATGCTCTCTGGTCTATCCTCTTCTTATTGTTGTTTCCATGGACCTACAACTTACGTTCATGGTTTATTGGCCTGTGTTTTGAACATATTGGCTTTCAAGTCTCAACTAGTTATTGAATTGTGGTTTTTATGATGTTAAAGTGTTGTCTATTAATATAGGCGTTTATTTGGTAAACACCATGAATGACTATGCAAGACCTGTGCCACTACTCTGCCAGAAGCGGCATGGAGGATTTTCCCCTTCCTTTTCATTTAGGATACAGTTTCTTCTGTCTCAACTTGTACTTGGAGCAGATGAGTTTCCAAGTTCCATATCTTTAACATTCTATCTACATCCACCTCACTTGGAATACAGAAGAATATATCAACAGAATTATAATGTCTAGAGCTAGCTTTTCCAGATTCTTCTCCTTTTTACTGCATCTCTGATCTAGATATCCTGTGGAGATTTTCATTCAAAATAACCACAGTTTCTTTGAAAAGGGATTTTCGCTTATAAGCATGTGGTGGCATTAGACTGACAGATGAGTCTGAAAGAGCTGAGTGATGTGGTATTGTGAACAATGTAATAGTTCTTTAGGTATCGGAATTCAGTTGTTGCCAGAAACATTAAGATCTTCTTTACAGGTAGCTTGTTATCAAGGAAAGATAATTTTAATAATGGGGAATCCTTGCGCTCGGCATGTAGTGTACTTGGAAAAATTGATCAAAACATACAAAAAGCTCCACAGACTTTGTGCTCCAGTGGCGCAATCGGTTAGCGCGCGGTACTTATAAAGCAGTATCTGATAAGCAATGCCGAGGTTGTGAGTTCAAGCCTCACCTGGAGCAATCTTTTGATTTGATCATATCTGTTTTCAAGACCTTTCTTAAACATTCTCTCTAGTTTGCTAGCATTTAGAATACTCAAGAAAAAATGATCAGAAATATAAGGTCATCTCCTAGCTGTTCCAGATTCTCCTACACTTACTTTTTCTATAAAGCAGATTTCCTCTGGAGAGTGGCATTCTAAAATTGCTGTGTTTTCTAATGAACTGGCTATTACCTTATAAGCACATGCGGCATTCAACTTTTGGGTGAGTCCAAAAGAGCTGAGGGTTGTGGGACACTGGACAATATAACAATGTTTTAGACATCAGCAGTCAGTTGTTGCAAGAAAGATTATGATCTTCATTGGAGGTAGGCTGTTATCCAGCACAAGAAATTTTACAAGTGGGGAAGGGGTTGAGTCATTTCAAGACACTTCTGGAAGAGGAATGTCGTACGTCTTGCATGCTCAAATTGGAACATCAACATTTCTATCTCTTTAGCACTATGAAGTCGCCACTGTGTGGAATATGTGAAATCTTGAATTATTGAAACAAAGAATTGCCAGATGTTCGAAACGGAAATAATTCTTGTTGGAAACTGGTCATTGTCGCTAGCTTAATGAGGTTCCACTTAACCTGGAGTAGGGTACTGTTGTGAGGTGAACTCTCTTTTTTCTATATTTGTGTATTATGTGATTATATGTGCTGAACTTGAGTTGATCTCTTTTTATCGACATTGCTTTGTTTTTTTAATCAGTTGATTCCATAAAAGTTCCAGTTATGGACTCTTCAACCTTTTCACCTTTGTCACCTAAGCCCCAGTGGCCTAATGGATAAGGCACTGGCCTCCTAAGCCAGGGATTGTGGGTTCAAGTCCCATCTGGGGTGGAAGATACTTTCTTTGCTGTCTCCTTTGTTATACCAGAGTAGACCTTGTTGAAAAGAAACTTCTATGCATTTGGCAATTCCCAATCCCTCAGCCAGTGCTTGAGGGTTCAAGACCCATGTCTGGAGGTTGCTGCTGTTTATTTCATTGATGTGTCATTTAGGACAAAAAAGTCAATAACGTGAACAAAACTTCATGACATTATGAAATCCAGTTGAAATATTTAACATTAATATGGATTTTACCTTCTACATCCCAGAATTGCCTTTGTACATTGCACACCCCTCTGGAAGTCAAAGGGATGAAGAAGACAATCTGTATATGACTGCCTATTTGGAAATTTGGTGTTCCTGCATTTTGAACATGCTCTCTGGTCTATCCTCTTCTTATTGTTGTTTCCATGGACCTACAACTTACGTTCATGGTTTATTGGCCTGTGTTTTGGACATATTGGCTTTCAAGTCTCAACTAGTTATTGAATTGTGGTTTTTATGATGTTAAAGTGTTGTCTATTCATATAGGCGTTTATTTGGTAAACACCATGAATGACTATGCAAGACCTGTGCCACTACTCTGCCAGAAGCGGCATGGAGGATTTTCCCCTTCCTTTTCATTTAGGATACAGTTTCTTCTGTCTCAACTTGTACTTGGAGCAGATGAGTTTCCAAGTTCCATATCTTTAACATTCTATCTACATCCACCTCACTTGGAATACAGAAGAATATATCAACAGAATTATAATGTCTAGAGCTAGCTTTTCCAGATTCTTCTCCTTTTTACTGCATCTCTGATCTAGATATCCTGTGGAGATTTTCATTCAAAATAACCACAGTTTCTTTGAAAAGGGATTTTCGCTTATAAGCATGTGGTGGCATTAGACTGACAGATGAGTCTGAAAGAGCTGAGTGATGTGGTATTGTGAACAATGTAATAGTTCTTTAGGTATCGGAATTCAGTTGTTGCCAGAAACATTAAGATCTTCTTTACAGGTAGCTTGTTATCAAGGAAAGATAATTTTAATAATGGGGAATCCTTGCGCTCGGCATGTAGTGTACTTGGAAAAATTGATCAAAACATACAAAAAGCTCCACAGACTTTGTGCTCCAGTGGCGCAATCGGTTAGCGCGCGGTACTTATAAAGCAGTATCTGATAAGCAATGCCGAGGTTGTGAGTTCAAGCCTCACCTGGAGCAATCTTTTGATTTGATCATAGCTGTTTTCAAGACCTTTCTTAAACATTCTCTCTAGATTGCTAGCATTTAGAATACTCAAGAAAAAATGATCAGAAATATAAGGTCATCTCCTAGCTGTTCCAGATTCTCCTACACTTACTTTTTCTATAAAGCAGATTTCCTCTGGAGAGTGGCATTCTAAAATTGCTGTGTTTTCTAATGAACTGGCTATTACCTTATAAGCACATGCGGCATTCAACTTTTGGGTGAGTCCAAAAGAGCTGAGGGTTGTGGGACACTGGACAATATAACAATGTTTTAGACATCAGCAGTCAGTTGTTGCAAGAAAGATTATGATCTTCATTGGAGGTAGGCTGTTATCCAGCACAAGAAATTTTACAAGTGGGGAAGGGGTTGAGTCATTTCAAGACACTTCTGGAAGAGGAATGTCGTACGTCTTGCATGCTCAAATTGGAACATCAACATTTCTATCTCTTTAGCACTATGAAGTCGCCACTGTGTGGAATATGTGAAATCTTGAATTATTGAAACAAAGAATTGCCAGATGTTCGAAACGGAAATAATTCTTGTTGGAAACTGGTCATTGTCGCTAGCTTAATGAGGTTCCACTTAACCTGGAGTAGGGTACTGTTGTGAGGTGAACTCTCTTTTTTCTATATTTGTGTATTATGTGATTATATGTGCTGAACTTGAGTTGATCTCTTTTTATCGACATTGCTTTGTTTTTTTAATCAGTTGATTCCATAAAAGTTCCAGTTATGGACTCTTCAACCTTTTCAGCTTTGTCACCTAAGCCCCAGTGGCCTAATGGATAAGGCACTGGCCTCCTAAGCCAGGGATTGTGGGTTCAAGTCCCATCTGGGGTGGAATATACTTTCTTTGCTGTCTCCTTTGTTATACCAGAGTAGACCTTGTTGAAAAGAAACTTCTATGCATTTGGCAATTCCCAATCCCTCAGCCAGTGCTTGAGGGTTCAAGACCCATGTCTGGAGGTTGCTGCTGTTTATTTCATTGATGTGTCATTTAGGACAAAAAAGTCAATAACGTGAACAAAACTTCATGACATTATGAAATCCAGTAGAAATATTTAACATTAATATGGATTTTACCTTCTACATCCCAGAATTGCCTTTGTACATTGCACACCCCTCTGGAAGTCAAAGGGATGAAGAAGACAATCTGTATATGACTGCCTATTTGGAAATTTGGTGTTCCTGCATTTTGAACATGCTCTCTGGTCTATCCTCTTCTTATTGTTGTTTCCATGGACCTACAACTTACGTTCATGGTTTATTGGCCTGTGTTTTGGACATATTGGCTTTCAAGTCTCAACTAGTTATTGAATTGTGGTTTTTATGATGTTAAAGTGTTGTCTATTCATATAGGCGTTTATTTGGTAAACACCATGAATGACTATGCAAGACCTGTGCCACTACTCTGCCAGAAGCGGCATGGAGGATTTTCCCCTTCCTTTTCATTTAGGATACAGTTTCTTCTGTCTCAACTTGTACTTGGAGCAGATGAGTTTCCAAGTTCCATATCTTTAACATTCTATCTACATCCACCTCACTTGGAATACAGAAGAATATATCAACAGAATTATAATGTCTAGAGCTAGCTTTTCCAGATTCTTCTCCTTTTTACTGCATCTCTGATCTAGATATCCTGTGGAGATTTTCATTCAAAATAACCACAGTTTCTTTGAAAAGGGATTTTCGCTTATAAGCATGTGGTGGCATTAGACTGACAGATGAGTCTGAAAGAGCTGAGTGATGTGGTATTGTGAACAATGTAATAGTTCTTTAGGTATCGGAATTCAGTTGTTGCCAGAAACATTAAGATCTTCTTTACAGGTAGCTTGTTATCAAGGAAAGATAATTTTAATAATGGGGAATCCCTGCGCTCGGCATGTAGTGTACATGGAAAAATTGATCAAAACATACAAAAACCTCCACAGACTTTGTGCTCCAGTGGCGCAATCTGTTAGCGCGCGGTACTTTTAAAGCAGTATCTGATAAGCAATGCCAAGGTTGTGAGTTCAAGCCTCACCTGGAGCAACCTTTTGATTTGATCATAGCTGTTTTCAAGACCTTTCTTAAACATTCTCTCTAGATTGCCAGCATTTAGAATACTCAAGAAAAAATGATCAGAAATATAAGGTCATCTGCTAGCTGTTCCAGATTCTCCTACACTTACTTTTTCTATAAAGCAGATTTCCTCTGGAGAGTGGCATTCTAAAATTGCTGTGTTTTCTAATGAACTGGCTATTACCTTATAAGCACATGCGGCATTCAACTTTTGGGTGAGTCCAAAAGAGCTGAGGGTTGTGGGACACTGGACAATATAACAATGTTTTAGACATCAGCAGTCAGTTGTTGCAAGAAAGATTATGATCTTCATTGGAGGTAGGCTGTTATCCAGCACAAGAAATTTTACAAGTGGGGAAGGGGTTGAGTCATTTCAAGACACTTCTGGAAGAGGAATGTCGTACGTCTTGCATGCTCAAATTGGAACATCAACATTTCTATCTCTTTAGCACTATGAAGTCGCCACTGTGTGGAATATGTGAAATCTTGAATTATTGAAACAAAGAATTGCCAGATGTTCGAAACGGAAATAATTCTTGTTGGAAACTGGTCATTGTCGCTAGCTTAATGAGGTTCCACTTAACCTGGAGTAGGGTACTGTTGTGAGGTGAACTCTTTTTTTTCTATATTTGTGTATTATGTGATTATATGTGCTGAACTTGAGTTGATCTCTTTATATCGACATTGCTTTGTTTTTTTAATCAGTTGATTCCATAAAAGTTACAGTTATGGACTCTTCAACCTTTTCACCTCTGTCACCTAATCCCCAGTGGCCTAATGGATAAGGCACTGGCCTCCTAAGCCAGGGATTGTGGGTTCAAGTCCCATCTGGGGTGGAATATACTTTCTTTGCTGTCTCCTTTGTTATACCAGAGAAGACCTTGTTGAAAAGAAAATTCTATGCATTTGGCAATTCCCAATCCCTCAGCCAGTGCTTGAGGGTTCAAGACCCATGTCTGGAGGTTGCTGCTGTTTATTTCATTGATGTGTCATTTAGGACAAAAAAGTCAATAACGTGAACAAAACTTCATGACATTATGAAATCCAGTTGAAATATTTAACATTAATATGGATTTTACCTTCTACATCCCAGAATTGCCTTTGTACATTGCACACCCCTCTGGAAGTCAAAGGGATGAAGAAGACAATCTGTATATGACTGCCTATTTGGAAATTTGGTGTTCCTGCATTTTGAACATGCTCTCTGGTCTATCCTCTTCTTATTGTTGTTTCCATGGACCTACAACTTACGTTCATGGTTTATTGGCCTGTGTTTTGGACATATTGGCTTTCAAGTCTCAACTAGTTATTGAATTGTGGTTTTTATGATGTTCAAGTGTTGTCTATTCATATAGTCGTTTATTTGGTAAACACCATGAATGACTATGCAAGACCTGTGCCACTACTCTGCCAGAAGCGGCATGGAGGATTTTCCCCTTCCTTTTCATTTAGGATACAGTTTCTTCTGTCTCAACTTGTACTTGGAGCAGATGAGTTTCCAAGTTCCATATCTTTAACATTCTATCTACATCCACCTCACTTGGAATACAGAAGAATATATCAACAGAATTATAATATCTAGAGCTAGCTTTTCCAGATTCTTCTCCTTTTTACTGCATCTCTGATCTAGATATCCTGTGGAGATTTTCATTCAAAATAACCACAGTTTCTTTGAAAAGGGATTTTCGCTTATAAGCATGTGGTGGCATTAGACTGACAGATGAGTCTGAAAGAGCTGAGTGATGTGGTATTGTGAACAATGTAATAGTTCTTTAGGTATCGGAATTCAGTTGTTGCCAGAAACATTAAGATCTTCTTTACAGGTAGCTTGTTATCAAGGAAAGATAATTTTAATAATGGGGAATCCCTGCGCTCGGCATGTAGTGTACATGGAAAAATTGATCAAAACATACAAAAACCTCCACAGACTTTGTGCTCCAGTGGCGCAATCTGTTAGCGCGCGGTACTTATAAAGCAGTATCTGATAAGCAATGCCGAGATTGTGAGTTCAAGCCTCACCTGGAGCAACCATTTGATCATAGCTGTTTTCAAGACCTTTCTTAAACATTCTCTCTAGATTGCCAGCATTTAGAATACTCAAGAAAAAATGATCAGAAATATAAGGTCATCTCCTAGCTGTTCCAGATTCTCCTACACTTACTCTTTCTATAAAGCAGATTTCCTCTGGAGAGTGGCATTCTAAAATTGCTGTGTTTTCTAATGAACTGGCTATTACCTTATAAGCACATGCGGCATTCAACTTTTGGGTGAGTCCAAAAGAGCTGAGGGTTGTGGGACACTGGACAATATAACAATGTTTTAGACATCAGCAGTCAGTTGTTGCAAGAAAGATTATGATCTTCATTGGAGGTAGGCTGTTATCCAGCACAAGAAATTTTACAAGTGGGGAAGGGGTTGAGTCATTTCAAGACACTTCTGGAAGAGGAATGTCGTACGTCTTGCATGCTCAAATTGGAACATCAACATTTCTATCTCTTTAGCACTATGAAGTCGCCACTGTGTGGAATATGTGAAATCTTGAATTATTGAAACAAAGAATTGCCAGATGTTCGAAACGGAAATAATTCTTGTTGGAAACTGGTCATTGTCGCTAGCTTAATGAGGTTCCACTTAACCTGGTGTAGGGTACTGTTGTGAGGTGAACTCTCTTTTTTCTATATTTGTGTATTATGTGATTATATGTGCTGAACTTGAGTTGATCTCTTTTTATCGACATTGCTTTGTTTTTTTAATCAGTTGATTCCATAAAAGTTCCAGTTATGGACTCTTCAACCTTTTCACCTCCGTCACCTAAGCCCCAGTGGCCTAATGGATAAGGCACTGGCCTCCTAAGCCAGGGATTGTGGGTTCAAGTCCCATCTGGGGTGGAATATACTTTCTTTGCTGTCTCCTTTGTTATACCAGAGAAGACCTTGTTGAAAAGAAAATTCTATGCATTTGGCAATTCCCAACCCCTCAGCCAGTGCTTGAGGGTTCAAGACCCATGTCTGGAGGTTGCTGCTGTTTATTTCATTGATGTGTCATTTAGGACAAAAAAGTCAATAACGTGAACAAAACTTCATGACATTATGAAATCCAGTTGAAATATTTAACATTAATATGGATTTTACCTTCTACATCCCAGAATTGCCTTTGTACATTGCACACCCCTCTGGAAGTCAAAGGGATGAAGAAGACAATCTGTATATGACTGCCTATTTGGAAATTTGGTGTTCCTGCATTTTGAACATGCTCTCTGGTCTATCCTCTTCTTATTGTTGTTTCCATGGACCTACAACTTACGTTCATGGTTTATTGGCCTGTGTTTTGGACATATTGGCTTTCAAGTCTCAACTAGTTATTGAATTGTGGTTTTTATGATGTTAAAGTGTTGTCTATTCATATAGGCGTTTATTTGGTAAACACCATGAATGACTATGCAAGACCTGTGCCACTACTCTGCCAGAAGCGGCATGGAGGATTTTCCCCTTCCTTTTCATTTAGGATACAGTTTCTTCTGTCTCAACTTGTACTTGGAGCAGATGAGTTTCCAAGTTCCATATCTTTAACATTCTATCTACATCCACCTCACTTGGAATACAGAAGAATATATCAACAGAATTATAATGTCTAGAGCTAGCTTTTCCAGATTCTTCTCCTTTTTACTGCATCTCTGATCTAGATATCCTGTGGAGATTTTCATTCAAAATAACCACAGTTTCTTTGAAAAGGGATTTTCGCTTATAAGCATGTGGTGGCATTAGACTGACAGATGAGTCTGAAAGAGCTGAGTGATGTGGTATTGTGAACAATGTAATAGTTCTTTAGATATCGGAATTCAGTTGTTGCCAGAAACATTAAGATCTTCTTTACAGGTAGCTTGTTATCAAGGAAAGATAATTTTAATAATGGGGAATCCCTGCGCTCGGCATGTAGTGTACATGGAAAAATTGATCAAAACATACAAAAACCTCCACAGACTTTGTGCTCCAGTGGCGCAATCTGTTAGCGCGCGGTACTTATAAAGCATTATCTGATAAGCAATGCCGAGGTTGTGAGTTCAAGCCTCACCTGGAGCAACCATTTGATCGTAGCTGTTTTCAAGACCTTTCTTAAACATTCTCTCTAGATTGCCAGCATTTAGAATACTCAAGAAAAAATGATCAGAAATATAAGGTCATCTCCTAGCTGTTCCAGATTCTCCTACACTTACTTTTTCTATAAAGCAGATTTCCTCTGGAGAGTGGCATTCTAAAATTGCTGTGTTTTCTAATGAACTGGCTATTACCTTATAAGCACATGCGGCATTCAACTTTTGGGTGAGTCCAAAAGAGCTGAGGGTTGTGGGACACTGGACAATATAACAATGTTTTAGACATCAGCAGTCAGTTGTTGCAAGAAAGATTATGATCTTCATTGGAGGTAGGCTGTTATCCAGCACAAGAAATTTTACAAGTGGGGAAGGGGTTGAGTCATTTCAAGACACTTCTGGAAGAGGAATGTCGTACGTCTTGCATGCTCAAATTGGAACATCAACATTTCTATCTCTTTAGCACTATGAAGTCGCCACTGTGTGGAATATGTGAAATCTTGAATTATTGAAACAAAGAATTGCCAGATGTTCGAAACGGAAATAATTCTTGTTGGAAACTGGTCATTGTCGCTAGCTTAATGAGGTTCCACTTAACCTGGTGTAGGGTACTGTTGTGAGGTGAACTCTCTTTTTTCTATATTTGTGTATTATGTGATTATATGTGCTGAACTTGAGTTGATCTCTTTTTATCGACATTACTTTGTTTTTTTAATCAGTTGATTCCATAAAAGTTACAGTTATGGACTCTTCAACCTTTTCACCTCTGTCACCTAAGCCCCAGTGGCCTAATGGATAAGGCACTGGCCTCCTAAGCCAGGGATTGTGGGTTCAAGTCCCATCTGGGGTGGAATATACTTTCTTTGCTGTCTCCTTTGTTATACCAGAGAAGACCTTGTTGAAAAGAAAATTCTATGCATTTGGCAATTCCCAATCCCTCAGCCAGTGCTTGAGGGTTCAAGACCCATGTCTGGAGGTTGCTGCTGTTTATTTCATTGATGTGTCATTTAGGACAAAAAAATCAATAACGTGAACAAAACTTCATGACATTATGAAATCCAGTTGAAATATTTAACATTAATATGGATTTTACCTTCTACATCCCAGAATTGCCTTTGTACATTGCACACCCCTCTGGAAGTCAAAGGGATGAAGAAGACAATCTGTATATGACTGCCTATTTGGAAATTTGGTGTTCCTGCATTTTGAACATGCTCTCTGGTCTATCCTCTTCTTATTGTTGTTTCCATGGACCTACAACTTACGTTCATGGTTTATTGGCCTGTGTTTTGGACATATTGGCTTTCAAGTCTCAACTAGTTATTGAATTGTGGTTTTTATGATGTTAAAGTGTTGTCTATTCATATAGGCGTTTATTTGGTAAACACCATGAATGACTATGCAAGACCTGTGCCACTACTCTGCCAGAAGCGGCATGGAGGATTTTCCCCTTCCTTTTCATTTAGGATACAGTTTCTTCTGTCTCAACTTGTACTTGGAGCAGATGAGTTTCCAAGTTCCATATCTTTAACATTCTATCTACATCCACCTCACTTGGAATACAGAAGAATATATCAACAGAATTATAATGTCTAGAGCTAGCTTTTCCAGATTCTTCTCCTTTTTACTGCATCTCTGATCTAGATATCCTGTGGAGATTTTCATTCAAAATAACCACAGTTTCTTTGAAAAGGGATTTTCGCTTATAAGCATGTGGTGGCATTAGACTGACAGATGAGTCTGAAAGAGCTGAGTGATGTGGTATTGTGAACAATGTAATAGTTCTTTAGGTATCGGAATTCAGTTGTTGCCAGAAACATTAAGATCTTCTTTACAGGTAGCTTGTTATCAAGGAAAGATAATTTTAATAATGGGGAATCCCTGAGCTCGGCATGTAGTGTACATGGAAAAATTGATCAAAACATACAAAAAGCTCCACAGACTTTGTGCTCCAGTGGCGCAATCGGTTAGCGCGCGGTACTTATAAAGCAGTATCTGATAAGCAATGCCGAGGTTGTGAGTTCAAGCCTCACCAGGAGCAACCTTTTGATTTGATCATAGCTGTTTTCAAGACCTTTCTTAAACGTTCTCTCTAGATTGCCAGCATTTAGAATACTCAAGAAAACATGATCAGAAATATAAGGTCATCTGCTAGCTGTTCCAGATTCTCCTACACTTACTTTTTCTATAAAGCAGATTTCCTCTGGAGAGTGGCATTCTAAAATTGCTGTGTTTTCTAATGAACTGGCTATTACCTTATAAGCACATGCGGCATTCAACTTTTGGGTGAGTCCAAAAGAGCTGAGGGTTGTGGGACACTGGACAATATAACAATGTTTTAGACATCAGCAGTCAGTTGTTGCAAGAAAGATTATGATCTTCATTGGAGGTAGGCTGTTATCCAGCACAAGAAATTTTACAAGTGGGGAAGGGGTTGAGTCATTTCAAGACACTTCTGGAAGAGGAATGTCGTACGTCTTGCATGCTCAAATTGGAACATCAACATTTCTATCTCTTTAGCACTATGAAGTCGCCACTGTGTGGAATATGTGAAATCTTGAATTATTGAAACAAAGAATTGCCAGATGTTCGAAACGGAAATAATTCTTGTTGGAAACTGGTCATTGTCGCTAGCTTAATGAGGTTCCACTTAACCTGGAGTAGGGTACTGTTGTGAGGTGAACTCTCTTTTTTCTATATTTGTGTATTATGTGATTATATGTGCTGAACTTGAGTTGATCTCTTTTTATCGACATTGCTTTGTTTTTTTAATCAGTTGATTCCATAAAAGTTACAGTTATGGACTCTTCAACCTTTTCAGCTTTGTCACCTAAGCCCCAGTGGCCTAATGGATAAGGCACTGGCCTCCTAAGCCAGGGATTGTGGGTTCAAGTCCCATCTGGGGTGGAAGATACTTTCTTTGCTGTCTCCTTTGTTATACCAGAGTAGACCTTGTTGAAAAGAAACTTCTATGCATTTGGCAATTCCCAATCCCTCAGCCAGTGCTTGAGGGTTCAAGACCCATGTCTGGAGGTTGCTGCTGTTTATTTCATTGATGTGTCATTTAGGACAAAAAAGTCAATAACGTGAACAAAACTTCATGACATCATGAAATCCAGTTGAAATATTTAACATTAATATGGATTTTACCTTCTACATCCCAGAATTGCCTTTGTACATTGCACACCCCTCTGGAAGTCAAAGGGATGAAGAAGACAATCTGTATATGACTGCCTATTTGGAAATTTGGTGTTCCTGCATTTTGAACATGCTCTCTGGTCTATCCTCTTCTTATTGTTGTTTCCATGGACCTACAACTTACGTTCATGGTTTATTGGCCTGTGTTTTGGACATATTGGCTTTCAAGTCTCAACTAGTTATTGAATTGTGGTTTTTATGATGTTAAAGTGTTGTCTATTCATATAGGCGTTTATTTGGTAAACACCATGAATGACTATGCAAGACCTGTGCCACTACTCTGCCAGAAGCGGCATGGAGGATTTTCCCCTTCCTTTTCATTTAGGATACAGTTTCTTCTGTCTCAACTTGTACTTGGAGCAGATGAGTTTCCAAGTTCCATATCTTTAACATTCTATCTACATCCACCTCACTTGGAATACAGAAGAATATATCAACAGAATTATAATGTCTAGAGCTAGCTTTTCCAGATTCTTCTCCTTTTTACTGCATCTCTGATCTAGATATCCTGTGGAGATTTTCATTCAAAATAACCACAGTTTCTTTGAAAAGGGATTTTCGCTTATAAGCATGTGGTGGCATTAGACTGACAGATGAGTCTGAAAGAGCTGAGTGATGTGGTATTGTGAACGATGTAATAGTTCTTTAGGTATCGGAATTCAGTTGTTGCCAGAAACATTAAGATCTTCTTTACAGGTAGCTTGTTATCAAGGAAAGACAATTTTAATAATGGGGAATCCCTGCGCTCGGCATGTAGTGTACTTGGAAAAATTGATCAAAACATACAAAAAGCTCCACAGACTTTGTGCTCCAGTGGCGCAATCGGTTAGCGCGCGGTACTTATAAAGCAGTATCTGATAAGCAATGCGGAGGTTGTGAGTTCAAGCCTCACCTGGAGCAATCTTTTGATTTGATCATATCTGTTTTCAAGACCTTTCTTAAACATTCTCTCTAGATTGCTAGCATTTAGAATACTCAAGAAAAAATGATCAGAAATATAAGGTCATCTCCTAGCTGTTCCAGATTCTCCTACACTTACTTTTTCTATAAAGCAGATTTCCTCTGGAGAGTGGCATTCTAAAATTGCTGTGTTTTCTAATGAACTGGCTATTACCTTATAAGCACATGCGGCATTCAACTTTTGGGTGAGTCCAAAAGAGCTGAGGGTTGTGGGACACTGGACAATATAACAATGTTTTAGACATCAGCAGTCAGTTGTTGCAAGAAAGATTATGATCTTCATTGGAGGTAGGCTGTTATCCAGCACAAGAAATTTTACAAGTGGGGAAGGGGTTGAGTCATTTCAAGACACTTCTGGAAGAGGAATGTCGTACGTCTTGCATGCTCAAATTGGAACATCAACATTTCTATCTCTTTAGCACTATGAAGTCGCCACTGTGTGGAATATGTGAAATCTTGAATTATTGAAACAGAGAATTGCCAGATGTTCGAAACGGAAATAATTCTTGTTGGAAACTGGTCATTGTCGCTAGCTTAATGAGGTTCCACTTAACCTGGAGTAGGGTACTGTTGTGAGGTGAACTCTCTTTTTTCTATATTTGTGTATTATGTGATTATATGTGCTGAACTTGAGTTGATCTCTTTTTATCGACATTGCTTTGTTTTTTTAATCAGTTGATTCCATAAAAGTTCCAGTTATGGACTCTTCAACCTTTTCAGCTTTGTCACCTAAGCCCCAGTGGCCTAATGGATAAGGCACTGGCCTCCTAAGCCAGGAATTGTGGGTTCAAGTCCCATCTGGGGTGGAAGATACTTTCTTTGCTGTCTCCTTTGTTATACCAGAGTAGACCTTGTTGAAAAGAAACTTCTATGCATTTGGCAATTCCCAATCCCTCAGCCAGTGCTTGAGGGTTCAAGACCCATGTCTGGAGGTTGCTGCTGTTTATTTCATTGATGTGTCATTTAGGACAAAAAAGTCAATAACGTGAACAAAACTTCATGACATTATGAAATCCAGTTGAAATATTTAACATTAATATGGATTTTACCTTCTACATCCCAGAATTGCCTTTGTACATTGCACACCCCTCTGGAAGTCAAAGGGATGAAGAAGACAATCTGTATATGACTGCCTATTTGGAAATTTGGTGTTCCTGCATTTTGAACATGCTCTCTGGTCTATCCTCTTCTTATTGTTGTTTCCATGGACCTACAACTTACGTTCATGGTTTATTGGCCTGTGTTTTGGACATATTGGCTTTCAAGTCTCAACTAGTTATTGAATTGTGGTTTTTATGATGTTAAAGTGTTGTCTATTCATATAGGCGTTTATTTGGTAAACACCATGAATGACTATGCAAGACCTGTGCCACTACTCTGCCAGAAGCGGCATGGAGGATTTTCCCCTTCCTTTTCATTTAGGATACAGTTTCTTCTGTCTCAACTTGTACTTGGAGCAGATGAGTTTCCAAGTTCCATATCTTTAACATTCTATCTACATCCACCTCACTTGGAATACAGAAGAATATATCAACAGAATTATAATGTCTAGAGCTAGCTTTTCCAGATTCTTCTCCTTTTTACTGCATCTCTGATCTAGATATCCTGTGGAGATTTTCATTCAAAATAACCACAGTTTCTTTGAAAAGGGATTTTCGCTTATAAGCATGTGGTGGCATTAGACTGACAGATGAGTCTGAAAGAGCTGAGTGATGTGGTATTGTGAACAATGTAATAGTTCTTTAGGTATCGGAATTCAGTTGTTGCCAGAAACATTAAGATCTTCTTTACAGGTAGCTTGTTATCAAGGAAAGATAATTTTAATAATGGGGAATCCCTGCGCTCGGCATGTAGTGTACTTGGAAAAATTGATCAAAACATACAAAAAGCTTCACAGACTTTGTGCTCCAGTGGCGCAATCGGTTAGCGCGCGGTACTTATAAAGCAGTATCTGATAAGTAATGCCGAGGTTGTGAGTTCAAGCCTCACCTGGAGCAATCTTTTGATTTGATCATAGCTGTTTTCAAGACCTTTCTTAAACATTCTCTCTAGATTGCTAGCATTTAGAATACTCAAGAAAAAATGATCAGAAATATAAGGTCATCTCCTAGCTGTTCCAGATTCTCCTACACTTACTTTTTCTATAAAGCAGATTTCCTCTGGAGAGTGGCATTCTAAAATTGCTGTGTTTTCTAATGAACTGGCTATTACCTTATAAGCACATGCGGCATTCAACTTTTGGGTGAGTCCAAAAGAGCTGAGGGTTGTGGGACACTGGACAATATAACAATGTTTTAGACATCAGCAGTCAGTTGTTGCAAGAAAGATTATGATCTTCATTGGAGGTAGGCTGTTATCCAGCACAAGAAATTTTACAAGTGGGGAAGGGGTTGAGTCATTTCAAGACACTTCTGGAAGAGGAATGTCGTACGTCTTGCATGCTCAAATTGGAACATCAACATTTCTATCTCTTTAGCACTATGAAGTCGCCACTGTGTGGAATATGTGAAATCTTGAATTATTGAAACAAAGAATTGCCAGATGTTCGAAACGGAAATAATTCTTGTTGGAAACTGGTCATTGTCGCTAGCTTAATGAGGTTCCACTTAACCTGGAGTAGGGTACTGTTGTGAGGTGAACTCTCTTTTTTCTATATTTGTGTATTATGTGATTATATGTGCTGAACTTGAGTTGATCTCTTTTTATCGACATTGCTTTGTTTTTTTAATCAGTTGATTCCATAAAAGTTCCAGTTATGGACTCTTCAACCTTTTCAGCTTTGTCACCTAAGCCCCAGTGGCCTAATGGATAAGGCACTGGCCTCCTAAGCCAGGAATTGTGGGTTCAAGTCCCATCTGGGGTGGAAGATACTTTCTTTGCTGTCTCCTTTGTTATACCAGAGTAGACCTTGTTGAAAAGAAACTTCTATGCATTTGGCAATTCCCAATCCCTCAGCCAGTGCTTGAGGGTTCAAGACCCATGTCTGGAGGTTGCTGCTGTTTATTTCATTGATGTGTCATTTAGGACAAAAAAGTCAATAACGTGAACAAAACTTCATGACATTATGAAATCCAGTTGAAATATTTAACATTAATATGGATTTTACCTTCTACATCCCAGAATTGCCTTTGTACATTGCACACCCCTCTGGAAGTCAAAGGGATGAAGAAGACAATCTGTATATGACTGCCTATTTGGAAATTTGGTGTTCCTGCATTTTGAACATGCTCTCTGGTCTATCCTCTTCTTATTGTTGTTTCCATGGACCTACAACTTACGTTCATGGTTTATTGGCCTGTGTTTTGGACATATTGGCTTTCAAGTCTCAACTAGTTATTGAATTGTGGTTTTTATGATGTTAAAGTGTTGTCTATTCATATAGGCGTTTATTTGGTAAACACCATGAATGACTATGCAAGACCTGTGCCACTACTCTGCCAGAAGCGGCATGGAGGATTTTCCCCTTCCTTTTCATTTAGGATACAGTTTCTTCTGTCTCAACTTGTACTTGGAGCAGATGAGTTTCCAAGTTCCATATCTTTAACATTCTATCTACATCCACCTCACTTGGAATACAGAAGAATATATCAACAGAATTATAATGTCTAGAGCTAGCTTTTCCAGATTCTTCTCCTTTTTACTGCATCTCTGATCTAGATATCCTGTGGAGATTTTCATTCAAAATAACCACAGTTTCTTTGAAAAGGGATTTTCGCTTATAAGCATGTGGTGGCATTAGACTGACAGATGAGTCTGAAAGAGCTGAGTGATGTGGTATTGTGAACAATGTAATAGTTCTTTAGGTATCGGAATTCAGTTGTTGCCAGAAACATTAAGATCTTCTTTACAGGTAGCTTGTTATCAAGGAAAGATAATTTTAATAATGGGGAATCCCTGCGCTCGGCATGTAGTGTACTTGGAAAAATTGATCAAAACATACAAAAAGCTCCACAGACTTTGTGCTCCAGTGGCGCAATCGGTTAGCGCGCGGTACTTATAAAGCAGTATCTGATAAGCAATGCCGAGGTTGTGAGTTCAAGGCTCACCTGGAGCAATCTTTTGATTTGATCATAGCTGTTTTCAAGACCTTTCTTAAACATTCTCTCTAGATTGCTAGCATTTAGAATACTCAAGAAAAAATGATCAGAAATATAAGGTCATCTCCTAGCTGTTCCAGATTCTCCTACACTTACTTTTTCTATAAAGCAGATTTCCTCTGGAGAGTGGCATTCTAAAATTGCTGTGTTTTCTAATGAACTGGCTATTACCTTATAAGCACATGCGGCATTCAACTTTTGGGTGAGTCCAAAAGAGCTGAGGGTTGTGGGACACTGGACAATATAACAATGTTTTAGACATCAGCAGTCAGTTGTTGCAAGAAAGATTATGATCTTCATTGGAGGTAGGCTGTTATCCAGCACAAGAAATTTTACAAGTGGGGAAGGGGTTGAGTCATTTCAAGACACTTCTGGAAGAGGAATGTCGTACGTCTTGCATGCTCAAATTGGAACATCAACATTTCTATCTCTTTAGCACTATGAAGTCGCCACTGTGTGGAATATGTGAAATCTTGAATTATTGAAACAAAGAATTGCCAGATGTTCGAAACGGAAATAATTCTTGTTGGAAACTGGTCATTGTCGCTAGCTTAATGAGGTTCCACTTAACCTGGAGTAGGGTACTGTTGTGAGGTGAACTCTCTTTTTTCTATATTTGTGTATTATGTGATTATATGTGCTGAACTTGAGTTGATCTCTTTTTATCGACATTGCTTTGTTTTTTTAATCAGTTGATTCCATAAAAGTTCCAGTTATGGACTCTTCGACCTTTTCATCTTTGTCACCTAAGCCCCAGTGGCCTAATGGATAAGCCACTGGCCTCCTAAGCCAGGGATTGTGGGTTCAAGTCCCACCTGGGGTGGAAGATACTTTCTTTGCTGTCTCCTTTGTTATACCAGAGTAGACCTTGTTGAAAAGAAACTTCTATGCATTTGGCAATTCCCAATCCCTCAGCCAGTGCTTGAGGGTTCAAGACCCATGTCTGGAGGTTGCTGCTGTTTATTTCATTGATGTGTCATTTAGGACAAAAAAGTAAATAACGTGAACAAAACTTCATGACATTATGAAATCCAGTTGAAATATTTAACATTAATATGGATTTTACCTTCTACATCCCAGAATTGCCTTTGTACATTGCACACCCCTCTGGAAGTCAAAGGGATGAAGAAGACAATCTGTATATGACTGCCTATTTGGAAATTTGGTGTTCCTGCATTTTGAACATGCTCTCTGGTCTATCCTCTTCTTATTGTTGTTTCTATGGACCTACAACTTACGTTCATGGTTTATTGGCCTGTGTTTTGGACATATTGGCTTTCAAGTCTCAACTAGTTATTGAATTGTGGTTTTTATGATGTTAAAGTGTTGTCTATTCATATAGGCGTTTATTTGGTAAACACCATGAATGACTATGCAAGACCTGTGCCACTACTCTGCCAGAAGCGGCATGGAGGATTTTCCCCTTCCTTTTCATTTAGGATACAGTTTCTTCTGTCTCAACTTGTACTTGGAGCAGATGAGTTTCCAAGTTCCATATCTTTAACATTCTATCTACATCCACCTCACTTGGAATACAGAAGAATATATCAACAGAATTATAATGTCTAGAGCTAGCTTTTCCAGATTCTTCTCCTTTTTACTGCATCTCTGATCTAGATATCCTGTGGAGATTTTCATTCAAAATAACCACAGTTTCTTTGAAAAGGGATTTTCGCTTATAAGCATGTGGTGGCATTAGACTGACAGATGAGTCTGAAAGAGCTGAGTGATGTGGTATTGTGAACAATGTAATAGTTCTTTAGGTATCGGAATTCAGTTGTTGCCAGAAACATTAAGATCTTCTTTACAGGTAGCTTGTTATCAAGGAAAGATAATTTTAATAATGGGGAATCCCTGCACTCGGCATGTAGTGTACATGGAAAAATTGATCAAAACATACAAAAAGCTCCACAGACTTTGTGTTCCAGTGGCGCAATCTGTTAGCGCGCGGTACTTATAAAGCAGTATCTGATAAGCAATGGCGAGGTTGTGAGTTCAAGCCTCACCTGGAGCAATCTCTTGATTTGATCATAGCTGTTTTCAAAACCTTTCTTAAACATTCTCTCTAGATTGCCAGCATTTAGAATACTCAAGAAAAAATGATCAGAAATATAAGGTCATCTCCTAGCTGTTCCAGATTCTCCTACACTTAATTTTTCTATAAAGCAGATTTCCTCTGGAGAGTGGCATTCTAAAATTGCTGTGTTTTCTAATGAACTGGCTATTACCTTATAAGCACATGCGGCATTCAACTTTTGGGTGAGTCCAAAAGAGCTGAGGGTTGTGGGACACTGGACAATATAACAATGTTTTAGACATCAGCAGTCAGTTGTTGCAAGAAAGATTATGATCTTCATTGGAGGTAGGCTGTTATCCAGCACAAGAAATTTTACAAGTGGGGAAGGGGTTGAGTCATTTCAAGACACTTCTGGAAGAGGAATGTCGTACGTCTTGCATGCTCAAATTGGAACATCAACATTTCTATCTCTTTAGCACTATGAAGTCGCCACTGTGTGGAATATGTGAAATCTTGAATTATTGAAAAAAAGAATTGCCAGATATTCGAAACGGAAATAATTCTTGTTGGAAACTGGTCATTGTCGCTAGCTTAATGATGTTCCACTTAACCTGGAGTAGGGTACTGTTGTGAGGTGAACTCTTTTTTTTCTATATTTGTGTATTATGTGATTATATGTGCTGAACTTGAGTTGATCTCTTTTTATCGACATTGCTTTGTTTTTTTAATCAGTTGATTCCATAAAAGTTCCAGTTATGGACTCTTCAACCTTTTCAGCTTTGTCACCTAAACCCCAGTGGCCTAATGGATAAGGCACTGGCCTCCTAAGCCAGGGATTGTGGGTTCAAGTCCCATCTGGGGTGGAAGATACTTTCTTTGCTGTCTCCTTTGTTATACCAGAGTAGACCTTGTTGAAAAGAAACTTCTATGCATTTGGCAATTCCCAATCCCTCAGCCAGTGCTTGAGGGTTCAAGACCCATGTCTGGAGGTTGCTGCTGTTTATTTCATTGATGTGTCATTTAGGACAAAAAAGTCAATAACGTGAACAAAACTTCATGACATTATGAAATCCAGTTGAAATATTTAACATTAATATGGATTTTACCTTCTACATCCCAGAATTGCCTTTGTACATTGCACACCCCTCTGGAAGTCAAAGGGATGAAGAAGACAATCTGTATATGACTGCCTATTTGGAAATTTGGTGTTCCTGCATTTTGAACATGCTCTCTGGTCTATCCTCTTCTTATTGTTGTTTCCATGGACCTACAACTTACGTTCATGGTTTATTGGCCTGTGTTTTGGACATATTGGCTTTCAAGTCTCAACTAGTTATTGAATTGTGGTTTTTATGATGTTAAAGTGTTGTCTATTCATATAGGCGTTTATTTGGTAAACACCATGAATGACTATGCAAGACCTGTGCCACTACTCTGCCAGAAGCGGCATGGAGGATTTTCCCCTTCCTTTTCATTTAGGATACAGTTTCTTCTGTCTCAACTTGTACTTGGAGCAGATGAGTTTCCAAGTTCCATATCTTTAACATTCTATCTACATCCACCTCACTTGGAATACAGAAGAATATATCAACAGAATTATAATGTCTAGAGCTAGCTTTTCCAGATTCTTCTCCTTTTTACTGCATCTCTGATCTAGATATCCTGTGGAGATTTTCATTCAAAATAACCACAGTTTCTTTGAAAAGGGATTTTCGCTTATAAGCATGTGGTGGCATTAGACTGACAGATGAGTCTGAAAGAGCTGAGTGATGTGGTATTGTGAACAATGTAATAGTTCTTTAGGTATCGGAATTCAGTTGTTGCCAGAAACATTAAGATCTTCTTTACAGGTAGCTTGTTATCAAGGAAAGATAATTTTAATAATGGGGAATCCTTGCGCTCGGCATGTAGTGTACTTGGAAAAATTGATCAAAACATACAAAAAGCTCCACAGACTTTGTGCTCCAGTGGCGCAATCGGTTAGCGCGCGGTACTTATAAAGCAGTATCTGATAAGCAATGCCGAGGTTGTGAGTTCAAGCCTCACCTGGAGCAATCTTTTGATTTGATCATAGCTGTTTTCAAGACCTTTCTTAAACATTCTCTCTAGATTGCTAGCATTTAGAATACTCAAGAAAAAATGATCAGAAATATAAGGTCATCTCCTAGCTGTTCCAGATTCTCCTACACTTACTTTTTCTATAAAGCAGATTTCCTCTGGAGAGTGGCATTCTAAAATTGCTGTGTTTTCTAATGAACTGGCTATTACCTTATAAGCACATGCGGCATTCAACTTTTGGGTGAGTCCAAAAGAGCTGAGGGTTGTGGGACACTGGACAATATAACAATGTTTTAGACATCAGCAGTCAGTTGTTGCAAGAAAGATTATGATCTTCATTGGAGGTAGGCTGTTATCCAGCACAAGAAATTTTACAAGTGGGGAAGGGGTTGAGTCATTTCAAGACACTTCTGGAATAGGAATGTCGTACGTCTTGCATGCTCAAATTGGAACATCAACATTTCTATCTCTTTAGCACTATGAAGTCGCCACTGTGTGGAATATGTGAAATCTTGAATTATTGAAACAAAGAATTGCCAGATGTTCGAAACGGAAATAATTCTTGTTGGAAACTGGTCATTGTCGCTAGCTTAATGAGGTTCCACTTAACCTGGAGTAGGGTACTGTTGTGAGGTGAACTCTCTTTTTTCTATATTTGTGTATTATGTGATTATATGTGCTGAACTTGAGTTGATCTCTTTTTATCGACATTGCTTTGTTTTTTTAATCAGTTGATTCCATAAAAGTTCCAGTTATGGACTCTTCAACCTTTTCAGCTTTGTCACCTAAGCCCCAGTGGCCTAATGGATAAGGCACTGGCCTCCTAAGCCAGGGATTGTGGGTTCAAGTCCCATCTGGGATGGAAGATACTTTCTTTGCTGTCTCCTTTGTTATACCAGAGTAGACCTTGTTGAAAAGAAACTTCTATGCATTTGGCAATTCCCAATCCCTCAGCCAGTGCTTGAGGGTTCAAGACCCATGTCTGGAGGTTGCTGCTGTTTATTTCATTGATGTGTAATTTAGGACAAAAAAGTCAATAACGTGAACAAAACTTCATGACATTATGAAATCCAGTTGAAATATTTAACATTAATATGGATTTTACCTTCTACATCCCAGAATTGCCTTTGTACATTGCACACCCCTCTGGAAGTCAAAGGGATGAAGAAGACAATCTGTATATGACTGCCTATTTGGAAATTTGGTGTTCCTGCATTTTGAACATGCTCTCTGGTCTATCCTCTTCTTATTGTTGTTTCCATGGACCTACAACTTACGTTCATGGTTTATTGGCCTGTGTTTTGGACATATTGGCTTTCAAGTCTCAACTAGTTATTGAATTGTGGTTTTTATGATGTTAAAGTGTTGTCTATTCATATAGGCGTTTATTTGGTAAACACCATGAATGACTATGCAAGACCTGTGCCACTACTCTGCCAGAAGCGGCATGGAGGATTTTCCCCTTCCTTTTCATTTAGGATACAGTTTCTTCTGTCTCAACTTGTACTTGGAGCAGATGAGTTTCCAAGTTCCATATCTTTAACATTCTATCTACATCCACCTCACTTGGAATACAGAAGAATATATCAACAGAATTATAATGTCTAGAGCTAGCTTTTCCAGATTCTTCTCCTTTTTACTGCATCTCTGATCTAGATATCCTGTGGAGATTTTCATTCAAAATAACCACAGTTTCTTTGAAAAGGGATTTTCGCTTATAAGCATGTGGTGGCATTAGACTGACAGATGAGTCTGAAAGAGCTGAGTGATGTGGTATTGTGAACAATGTAATAGTTCTTTAGGTATCGGAATTCAGTTGTTGCCAGAAACATTAAGATCTTCTTTACAGGTAGCTTGTTATCAAGGAAAGATAATTTTAATAATGGGGAATCCCTGCACTCGGCATGTAGTGTACATGGAAAAATTGATCAAAACATACAAAAAGCTCCACAGACTTTGTGTTCCAGTGGCGCAATCTGTTAGCGCGCGGTACTTATAAAGCAGTATCTGATAAGCAATGGCGAGGTTGTGAGTTCAAGCCTCACCTGGAGCAATCTTTTGATTTGATCATATCTGTTTTCAAAACCTTTCTTAAACATTCTCTCTAGATTGCCAGCATTTAGAATAATCAAGAAAAAATGATCAGAAATATAAGGTCATCTCCTAGCTGTTCCAGATTCTCCTACACTTAATTTTTCTATAAAGCAGATTTCCTCTGGAGAGTGGCATTCTAAAATTGCTGTGTTTTCTAATGAACTGGCTATTACCTTATAAGCACATGCGGCATTCAACTTTTGGGTGAGTCCAAAAGAGCTGAGGGTTGTGGGACACTGGACAATATAACAATGTTTTAGACATCAGCAGTCAGTTGTTGCAAGAAAGATTATGATCTTCATTGGAGGTAGGCTGTTATCCAGCACAAGAAATTTTACAAGTGGGGAAGGGGTTGAGTCATTTCAAGACACTTCTGGAAGAGGAATGTCGTACGTCTTGCATGCTCAAATTGGAACATCAACATTTCTATCTCTTTAGCACTATGAAGTCGCCACTGTGTGGAATATGTGAAATCTTGAATTATTGAAACAAAGAATTGCCAGATATTCGAAACGGAAATAATTCTTGTTGGAAACTGGTCATTGTCGCTAGCTTAATGATGTTCCACTTAACCTGGAGTAGGGTACTGTTGTGAGGTGAACTCTCTTTTTTCTATATTTGTGTATTATGTGATTATATGTGCTGAACTTGAGTTGATCTCTTTTTATCGACATTGCTTTGTTTTTTTAATCAGTTGATTCCATAAAAGTTCCAGTTATGGACTCTTCAACCTTTTCAGCTTTGTCACCTAAACCCCAGTGGCCTAATGGATAAGGCACTGGCCTCCTAAGCCAGGGATTGTGGGTTCAAGTCCCATCTGGGGTGGAAGATACTTTCTTTGCTGTCTCCTTTGTTATACCAGAGTAGACCTTGTTGAAAAGAAACTTCTATGCATTTGGCAATTCCCAATCCCTCAGCCAGTGCTTGAGGGTTCAAGACCCATGTCTGGAGGTTGCTGCTGTTTATTTCATTGATGTGTCATTTAGGACAAAAAAGTCAATAACGTGAACAAAACTTCATGACATTATGAAATCCAGTTGAAATATTTAACATTAATATGGATTTTACCTTCTACATCCCAGAATTGCCTTTGTACATTGCACACCCCTCTGGAAGTCAAAGGGATGAAGAAGACAATCTGTATATGACTGCCTATTTGGAAATTTGGTGTTCCTGCATTTTGAACATGCTCTCTGGTCTATCCTCTTCTTATTGTTGTTTCCATGGACCTACAACTTACGTTCATGGTTTATTGGCCTGTGTTTTGGACATATTGGCTTTCAAGTCTCAACTAGTTATTGAATTGTGGTTTTTATGATGTTAAAGTGTTGTCTATTCATATAGGCGTTTATTTGGTAAACACCATGAATGACTATGCAAGACCTGTGCCACTACTCTGCCAGAAGCGGCATGGAGGATTTTCCCCTTCCTTTTCATTTAGGATACAGTTTCTTCTGTCTCAACTTGTACTTGGAGCAGATGAGTTTCCAAGTTCCATATCTTTAACATTCTATCTACATCCACCTCACTTGGAATACAGAAGAATATATCAACAGAATTATAATGTCTAGAGCTAGCTTTTCCAGATTCTTCTCCTTTTTACTGCATCTCTGATCTAGATATCCTGTGGAGATTTTCATTCAAAATAACCACAGTTTCTTTGAAAAGGGATTTTCGCTTATAAGCATGTGGTGGCATTAGACTGACAGATGAGTCTGAAAGAGCTGAGTGATGTGGTATTGTGAACAATGTAATAGTTCTTTAGGTATCGGAATTCAGTTGTTGCCAGAAACATTAAGATCTTCTTTACAGGTAGCTTGTTATCAAGGAAAGATAATTTTAATAATGGGGAATCCTTGCGCTCGGCATGTAGTGTACTTGGAAAAATTGATCAAAACATACAAAAAGCTCCACAGACTTTGTGCTCCAGTGGCGCAATCGGTTAGCGCGCGGTACTTATAAAGCAGTATCTGACAAGCAATGCCGAGGTTGTGAGTTCAAGCCTCACCTGGAGCAATCTTTTGATTTGATCATAGCTGTTTTCAAGACCTTTCTTAAACATTCTCTCTAGATTGCTAGCATTTAGAATACTCAAGAAAAAATGATCAGA
The DNA here is from genome assembly GCA_037306005.1 of Rhinophrynus dorsalis. NCBI lineage: Eukaryota > Metazoa > Chordata > Amphibia > Anura > Rhinophrynidae > Rhinophrynus > Rhinophrynus dorsalis. Next base: position 538,709,164 of record CM074721.1, on the reverse strand, counting down.
AATATAAGGTCATCTCCTAGCTGTTCCAGATTCTCCTACACTTACTTTTTCTATAAAGCAGATTTCCTCTGGAGAGTGGCATTCTAAAATTGCTGTGTTTTCTAATGAACTGGCTATTACCTTATAAGCACATGCGGCATTCAACTTTTGGGTGAGTCCAAAAGAGCTGAGGGTTGTGGGACACTGGACAATATAACAATGTTTTAGACATCAGCAGTCAGTTGTTGCAAGAAAGATTATGATCTTCATTGGAGGTAGGCTGTTATCCAGCACAAGAAATTTTACAAGTGGGGAAGGGGTTGAGTCATTTCAAGACACTTCTGGAAGAGGAATGTCGTACGTCTTGCATGCTCAAATTGGAACATCAACATTTCTATCTCTTTAGCACTATGAAGTCGCCACTGTGTGGAATATGTGAAATCTTGAATTATTGAAACAAAGAATTGCCAGATGTTCGAAACGGAAATAATTCTTGTTGGAAACTGGTCATTGTCGCTAGCTTAATGAGGTTCCACTTAACCTGGAGTAGGGTACTGTTGTGAGGTGAACTCTCTTTTTTCTATATTTGTGTATTATGTGATTATATGTGCTGAACTTGAGTTGATCTCTTTTTATCGACATTGCTTTGTTTTTTTAATCAGTTGATTCCATAAAAGTTCCAGTTATGGACTCTTCAACCTTTACAGCTTTGTCACCTAAGCCCCAGTGGCCTAATGGATAAGGCACTGGCCTCCTAAGCCAGGGATTGTGGGTTCATGTCCCATCTGGGGTGGAAGATGCTTTCTTTGCTGTCTCCTTTGTTATACCAGAGTAGACCTTGTTGAAAAGAAACTTCTATGCATTTGGCAATTCCCAATCCCTCAGCCAGTGCTTGAGGGTTCAAGACCCATGTCTGGAGGTTGCTGCTGTTTATTTCATTGATGTGTCATTTAGGACAAAAAAGCCAATAACGTGAACAAAACTTCATGACATTATGAAATCCAGTTGAAATATTTAACATTAATATGGATTTTACCTTCTACATCCCAGAATTGCCTTTGTACATTGCACACCCCTCTGGAAGTCAAAGGGATGAAGAAGACAATCTGTATATGACTGCCTATTTGGAAATTTGGTGTTCCTGCATTTTGAACATGCTCTCTGGTCTATCCTCTTCTTATTGTTGTTTCCATGGACCTACAACTTACGTTCATGGTTTATTGGCCTGTGTTTTGGACATATTGGCTTTCAAGTCTCAAATAGTTATTGAATTGTGGTTTTTATGATGTTAAAGTGTTGTCTATTCATATAGGCGTTTATTTGGTAAACACCATGAATGACTATGCAAGACCTGTGCCACTACTCTGCCAGAAGCGGCATGGAGGATTTTCCCCTTCCTTTTCATTTAGGATACAGTTTCTTCTGTCTCAACTTGTACTTGGAGCAGATGAGTTTCCAAGTTCCATATCTTTAACATTCTATCTACATCCACCTCACTTGGAATACAGAAGAATATATCAACAGAATTATAATGTCTAGAGCTAGCTTTTCCAGATTCTTCTCCTTTTTACTGCATCTCTGATCTAGATATCCTGTGGAGATTTTCATTCAAAATAACCACAGTTTCTTTGAAAAGGGATTTTCGCTTATAAGCATGTGGTGGCATTAGACTGACAGATGAGTCTGAAAGAGCTGAGTGATGTGGTATTGTGAACAATGTAATAGTTCTTTAGGTATCGGAATTCAGTTGTTGCCAGAAACATTAAGATCTTCTTTACAGGTAGCTTGTTATCAAGGAAAGATAATTTTAGTAATGGGGAATCCCTGCGCTCGGCATGTAGTGTACTTGGAAAAATTGATCAAAACATACAAAAAGCTCCACAGACTTTGTGCTCCAGTGGCGCAATCGGTTAGCGCGCGGTACTTATAAAGCAGTATCTGATAAGCAATGCCGAGGTTGTAGTTCAAGCCTCACCTGGAGCAACCTTTTGATTTGATCATAGCTGTTTTCAAGACCTTTCTTAAACGTTCTCTCTAGATTGCCAGCATTTAGAATACTCAAGAAAACATGATCAGAAATATAAGGTCATCTGCTAGCTGTTCCAGATTCTCCTACACTTACTTTTTCTATAAAGCAGATTTCCTCTGGAGAGTGGCATTCTAAAATTGCTGTGTTTTCTAATGAACTGGCTATTACCTTATAAGCACATGCGGCATTCAACTTTTGGGTGAGTCCAAAAGAGCTGAGGGTTGTGGGACACTGGACAATATAACAATGTTTTAGACATCAGCAGTCAGTTGTTGCAAGAAAGATTATGATCTTCATTGGAGGTAGGCTGTTATCCAGCACAAGAAATTTTACAAGTGGGGAAGGGGTTGAGTCATTTCAAGACACTTCTGGAAGAGGAATGTCGTACGTCTTGCATGCTCAAATTGGAACATCAACATTTCTATCTCTTTAGCACTATGAAGTCGCCACTGTGTGGAATATGTGAAATCTTGAATTATTGAAACAAAGAATTGCCAGATGTTCGAAACGGAAATAATTCTTGTTGGAAACTGGTCATTGTCGCTAGCTTAATGAGGTTCCACTTAACCTGGTGTAGGGTACTGTTGTGAGGTGAACTCTCTTTTTTCTATATTTGTGTATTATGTGATTATATGTGCTGAACTTGAGTTGATCTCTTTTTATCGACATTGCTTTGTTTTTTTAATCAGTTGATTCCATAAAAGTTACAGTTATGGACTCTTCAACCTTTTCACCTCTGTCACCTAAGCCCCAGTGGCCTAATGGATAAGGCACTGGCCTCCTAAGCCAGGGATTGTGGTTTCAAGTCCCATCTGGGGTGGAATATACTTTCTTTGCTGTCTCCTTTGTTATACCAGAGAAGACCTTGTTGAAAAGAAAATTCTATGCATTTGGCAATTCCCAATCCCTCAGCCAGTGCTTGAGGGTTCAAGACCCATGTCTGGAGGTTGCTGCTGTTTATTTCATTGATGTGTCATTTAGGACAAAAAAGTCAATAACGTGAACAAAACTTCATGACATTATGAAATCCAGTTGAAATATTTAACATTAATATGGATTTTACCTTCTACATCCCAGAATTGCCTTTGTACATTGCACACCCCTCTGGAAGTCAAAGGGATGAAGAAGACAATCTGTATATGACTGCCTATTTGGAAATTTGGTGTTCCTGCATTTTGAACATGCTCTCTGGTCTATCCTCTTCTTATTGTTGTTTCCATGGACCTACAACTTACGTTCATGGTTTATTGGCCTGTGTTTTGGACATATTGGCTTTCAAGTCTCAACTAGTTATTGAATTGTGGTTTTTATGATGTTAAAGTGTTGTCTATTCATATAGGCGTTTATTTGGTAAACACCATGAATGACTATGCAAGACCTGTGCCACTACTCTGCCAGAAGCGGCATGGAGGATTTTCCCCTTCCTTTTCATTTAGGATACAGTTTCTTCTGTCTCAACTTGTACTTGGAGCAGATGAGTTTCCAAGTTCCATATCTTTAACATTCTATCTACATCCACCTCACTTGGAATACAGAAGAATATATCAACAGAATTATAATGTCTAGAGCTAGCTTTTCCAGATTCTTCTCCTTTTTACTGCATCTCTGATCTAGATATCCTGTGGAGATTTTCATTCAAAATAACCACAGTTTCTTTGAAAAGGGATTTTCGCTTATAAGCATGTGGTGGCATTAGACTGACAGATGAGTCTGAAAGAGCTGAGTGATGTGGTATTGTGAACAATGTAATAGTTCTTTAGGTATCGGAATTCAGTTGTTGCCAGAAACATTAAGATCTTCTTTACAGGTAGCTTGTTATCAAGGAAAGATAATTTTAATAATGGGGAATCGCTGCGCTCGGCATGTAGTGTACTTGGAAAAATTGATCAAAACATACAAAAAGCTCCACAGACTTTGTGCTCCAGTGGCGCAATCGGTTAGCGCGCGGTACTTATAAAGCAGTATCTGATAAGCAATGCCGAGGTTGTGAGTTCAAGCCTCACCTGGAGCAACCTTTTGATTTGATCATAGCTGTTTTCAAGACCTTTCTTAAACGTTCTCTCTAGATTGCCAGCATTTAGAATACTCAAGAAAACATGATCAGAAATATAAGGTCATCTGCTAGCTGTTCCAGATTCTCCTACACTTACTTTTTCTATAAAGCAGATTTCCTCTGGAGAGTGGCATTCTAAAATTGCTGTGTTTTCTAATGAACTGGCTATTACCTTATAAGCACATGCGGCATTCAACTTTTGGGTGAGTCCAAAAGAGCTGAGGGTTGTGGGACACTGGACAATATAACAATGTTTTAGACATCAGCAGTCAGTTGTTGCAAGAAAGATTATGATCTTCATTGGAGGTAGGCTGTTATCCAGCACAAGAAATTTTACAAGTGGGGAAGGGGTTGAGTCATTTCAAGACACTTCTGGAAGAGGAATGTCGTACGTCTTGCATGCTCAAATTGGAACATCAACATTTCTATCTCTTTAGCACTATGAAGTCGCCACTGTGTGGAATATGTGAAATCTTGAATTATTGAAACAAAGAATTGCCAGATGTTCGAAACGGAAATAATTCTTGTTGGAAACTGGTCATTGTCGCTAGCTTAATGAGGTTCCACTTAACCTGGTGTAGGGTACTGTTGTGAGGTGAACTCTCTTTTTTCTATATTTGTGTATTATGTGATTATATGTGCTGAACTTGAGTTGATCTCTTTTTATCGACATTGCTTTGTTTTTTTAATCAGTTGATTCCATAAAAGTTCAAGTTATGGAATCTTCAACCTTTGCAGTTTTGTCACCTAAGCCCCAGTGGCCTAATGGATAAGGCACTGGCCTCCTAAGCCAGGGATTGTGGGTTCAAGTCCCATCTGGGGTGGAAGATACTTTCTTTGCTGTCTCCTTTGTTATACCAGAGTAGACCTTGTTGAAAAGAAACTTCTATGCATTTGGCAATTCCCAATCCCTCAGCCAGTGCTTGAGGGTTCAAGACCCATGTCTGGAGGTTGCTGCTGTTTATTTCATTGATGTGTCATTTAGGACAAAAAAGTCAATAACGTGAACAAAACTTCATGACATTATGAAATCCAGTTGAAATATTTAACATTAATATGGATTTTACCTTCTACATCCCAGAATTGCCTTTGTACATTGCACACCCCTCTGGAAGTCAAAGGGATGAAGAAGACAATCTGTATATGACTGCCTATTTGGAAATTTGGTGTTCCTGCATTTTGAACATGCTCTCTGGTCTATCCTCTTCTTATTGTTGTTTCCATGGACCTACAACTTACGTTCATGGTTTATTGGCCTGTGTTTTGGACATATTGGCTTTCAAGTCTCAAATAGTTATTGAATTGTGGTTTTTATGATGTTAAAGTGTTGTCTATTCATATAGGCGTTTATTTGGTAAACACCATGAATGACTATGCAAGACCTGTGCCACTACTCTGCCAGAAGCGACATGGAGGATTTTCCCCTTCCTTTTCATTTAGGATACAGTTTCTTCTGTCTCAACTTGTACTTGGAGCAGATGAGTTTCCAAGTTCCATATCTTTAACATTCTATCTACATCCACCTCACTTGGAATACAGAAGAATATATCAACAGAATTATAATGTCTAGAGCTAGCTTTTCCAGATTCTTCTCCTTTTTACTGCATCTCTGATCTAGATATCCTGTGGAGATTTTCATTCAAAATAACCACAGTTTCTTTGAAAAGGGATTTTCGCTTATAAGCATGTGGTGGCATTAGACTGACAGATGAGTCTGAAAGAGCTGAGTGATGTGGTATTGTGAACAATGTAATAGTTCTTTAGGTATCGGAATTCAGTTGTTGCCAGAAACATTAAGATCTTCTTTACAGGTAGCTTGTTATCAAGGAAAGATAATTTTAATAATGGGGAATCCCTGCGCTCGGCATGTAGTGTACATGGAAAAATTGATCAAAACATACAAAAAGCTCCACAGACTTTGTGTTCCAGTGGCGCAATCTGTTAGCGCGCGGTACTTATAAAGCAGTATCTGATAAGCAATGCCGAGGTTGTGAGTTCAAGCCTCACCTGTAGCAATGTTTTGATTTGATCATAGCTGTTTTCAAAACCTTTCTTAAACATTCTCTCTAGATTGCCAGCATTTAGAATACTCAAGAAAAAATGATCAGAAATATAAGGTCATCTCCTAGCTGTTCCAGATTCTCCTACACTTACTTTTTCTATAAAGCAGATTTCCTCTGGAGAGTGGCATTCTAAAATTGCTGTGTTTTCTAATGAACTGGCTATTACCTTATAAGCACATGCGGCATTCAACTTTTGGGTGAGTCCAAAAGAGCTGAGGGTTGTGGGACACTGGACAATATAACAATGTTTTAGACATCAGCAGTCAGTTGTTGCAAGAAAGATTATGATCTTCATTGGAGGTAGGCTGTTATCCAGCACAAGAAATTTTACAAGTGGGGAAGGGGTTGAGTCATTTCAAGACACTTCTGGAAGAGGAATGTCGTACGTCTTGCATGCTCAAATTGGAACATCAACATTTCTATCTCTTTAGCACTATGAAGTCGCCACTGTGTGGAATATGTGAAATCTTGAATTATTGAAACAAAGAATTGCCAGATGTTCGAAACGGAAATAATTCTTGTTGGAAACTGGTCATTGTCGCTAGGTTAATGAGGTTCCACTTAACCTGGAGTAGGGTACTGTTGTGAGGTGAACTCTCTTTTTTCTATATTTGTGTATTATGTGATTATATGTGCTCAACTTGAGTTGATCTCTTTTTATCGACATTGCTTTGTTTTTTTAATCAGTTGATTCCATAAAAGTTCCAGTTATGGACTCTTCAACCTTTTCACCTCTGTCACCTAAGCCCCAGTGGCCTAATGGATAAGGCACTGGCCTCCTAAGCCAGGGATTGTGGGTTCAAGTCCCACCTGGGTGGAATATACTTTCTTTGCTGTCTCCTTTGTTATACCAGAGAAGACCTTGTTGAAAAGAAACTTCTATGCATTTGGCAATTCCCAATCCCTCAGCCAGTGCTTGAGGGTTCAAGACCCATGTCTGGAGGTTGCTGCTGTTTATTTCATTGATGTGTCATTTAGGACAAAAAAGTCAATAACGTGAACAAAACTTCATGACATTATGAAATCCAGTTGAAATATTTAACATTAATATGGATTTTACCTTCTACATCCCAGAATTGCCTTTGTACATTGCACACCCCTCTAGAAGTCAAAGGGATGAAGAAGACAATCTGTATATGACTGCCTATTTGGAAATTTGGTGTTCCTGCATTTTGAACATGCTCTCTGGTCTATCCTCTTCTTATTGTTGTTTCCATGGACCTACAACTTACGTTCATGGTTTATTGGCCTGTGTTTTGGACATAGTGGCTTTCAAGTCTCAACTAGTTATTGAATTGTGGTTTTTATGATGTTAAAGTGTTATCTATTCATATAGGCGTTTATTTGGTAAACACCATGAATGACTATGCAAGACCTGTGCCACTACTCTGCCAGAAGCGGCATGGAGGATTTTCCCCTTCCTTTTCATTTAGGATACAGTTTCTTCTGTCTCAACTTGTACTTGGAGCAGATGAGTTTCCAAGTTCCATATCTTTAACATTCTATCTACATCCACCTCACTTGGAATACAGAAGAATATATCAACAGAATTATAATGTCTAGAGCTAGCTTTTCCAGATTCTTCTCCTTTTTACTGCATCTCTGATCTAGATATCCTGTGGAGATTTTCATTCAAAATAACCACAGTTTCTTTGAAAAGGGATTTTCGCTTATAAGCATGTGGTGGCATTAGACTGATACATGAGTCTGAAAGAGCTGAGTGATGTGGTATTGTGAACAATGTAATAGTTCTTTAGGTATAGGAATTCAGTTTGTTGCCAGAAACATTAAGATCTTCTTTACAGGTAGCTTGTTATCAAGGAAAGATAATTTTAATAATGGGGAATCCCTGCGCTCGGCATGTAGTGTACATGGAAAAATTGATCAAAACATACAAAAAGCTCCACAGACTGTGTGCTCCAGTGGCGCAATCTTTTAGCGCGCGGTACTTATAAAGCAGTATCTGATAAGCAATGCTGAGGTTGTGAGTTCAAGCCTCACCTGGAGCAACCTTTTGATTTGATCATAGCTGTTTTCAAGACCTTTCTTAAACGTTCTCTCTAGATTGCCAGCATTTAGAATACTCAAGAAAAAATGATCAGAAATATAAGGTCATCTCCTAGCTGTTCCAGATTCTCCTACACTTACTTTTTCTATAAAGCAGATTTCCTCTGGAGAGTGGCATTCTAAAATTGCTGTGTTTTCTAATGAACTGGCTATTACCTTATAAGCACATGCGGCATTCAACTTTTGGGTGAGTCCAAAAGAGCTGAGGGTTGTGGGACACTGGACAATATAACAATGTTTTAGACATCAGCAGTCAGTTGTTGCAAGAAAGATTATGATCTTCATTGGAGGTAGGCTGTTATCCAGCACAAGAAATTTTACAAGTGGGGAAGGGGTTGAGTCATTTCAAGACACTTCTGGAAGAGGAATGTCGTACGTCTTGCATGCTCAAATTGGAACATCAACATTTCTATCTCTTTAGCACTATGAAGTCGCCACTGTGTGGAATATGTGAAATCTTGAATTATTGAAACAAAGAATTGCCAGATGTTCGAAACGGAAATAATTCTTGTTGGAAACTGGTCATTGTCGCTAGCTTAATGAGGTTCCACTTAACCTGGAGTAGGGTACTGTTGTGAGGTGAACTCTCTTTTTTCTATATTTGTGTATTATGTGATTATATGTGCTGAACTTGAGTTGATCTCTTTTTATCGACATTGCTTTGTTTTTTTAATCAGTTGATTCCATAAAAGTTCCAGTTATGGACTCTTCAACCTTTTCAGCTTTGTCACCTAAGCCCCAGTGGCCTAATGGATAAGGCACTGGCCTCCTAAGCCAGGGATTGTGGGTTCAAGTCCCATCTGGGATGGAAGATACTTTCTTTGCTGTCTCCTTTGTTATACCAGAGTAGACCTTGTTGAAAAGAAACTTCTATGCATTTGGCAATTCCCAATCCCTCAGCCAGTGCTTGAGGGTTCAAGACCCATGTCTGGAGGTTGCTGCTGTTTATTTCATTGATGTGTCATTTAGGACAAAAAAGTCAATAACGTGAACAAAACTTCATGACATTATGAAATCCAGTTGAAATATTTAACATTAATATGGATTTTACCTTCTACATCCCAGAATTGCCTTTGTACATTGCACACCCCTCTGGAAGTCAAAGGGATGAAGAAGACAATCTGTATATGACTGCCTATTTGGAAATTTGGTGTTCCTGCATTTTGAACATGCTCTCTGGTCTATCCTCTTCTTATTGTTGTTTCCATGGACCTACAACTTACGTTCATGGTTTATTGGCCTGTGTTTTGGACATATTGGCTTTCAAGTCTCAACTAGTTATTGAATTGTGGTTTTTATGATGTTAAAGTGTTGTCTATTCATATAGGCGTTTATTTGGTAAACACCATGAATGACTATACAAGACCTGTGCCACTACTCTGCCAGAAGCGGCATGGAGGATTTTCCCCTTCCTTTTCATTTAGGATACAGTTTCTTCTGTCTCAACTTGTACTTGGAGCAGATGAGTTTCCAAGTTCCATATCTTTAACATTCTATCTACATCCACCTCACTTGGAATACAGAAGAATATATCAACAGAATTATAATGTCTAGAGCTAGCTTTTCCAGATTCTTCTCCTTTTTACTGCATCTCTGATCTAGATATCCTGTGGAGATTTTCATTCAAAATAACCACAGTTTCTTTGAAAAGGGATTTTCGCTTATAAGCATGTGGTGGCATTAGACTGACAGATGAGTCTGAAAGAGCTGAGTGATGTGGTATTGTGAACAATGTAATAGTTCTTTCGGTATCGGAATTCAGTTGTTGCCAGAAACATTAAGATCTTCTTTACAGGTAGCTTGTTATCAAGGAAAGATAATTTTAATAATGGGGAATCCCTGCGCTCGGCATGTAGTGTACATGGAAAAATTGATCAAAACATACAAAAAGCTCCACAAACTTTGTGCTCCAGTGGCGCAATCTGTTAGCGCGCGGTACTTATAAAGCAGTATCTGATAAGCAATGCCGAGGTTGTGAGTTCAAGCCTCACCTGGAGCAACCTTTTGATTTGATCATAGCTGTTTTCAAGACCTTTCTTAAACATTCTCTCTAGATTGCCAGCATTTAGAATACTCAAGAAAAAATGATCAGAAATATAAGGTCATCTGCTAGCTGTTCCAGATTCTCCTACACTTACTTTTTCTATAAAGCAGATTTCCTCTGGAGAGTGGCATTCTAAAATTGCTGTGTTTTCTAATGAACTGGCTATTACCTTATAAGCACATGCGGCATTCAACTTTTGGGTGAGTCCAAAAGAGCTGAGGGTTGTGGGACACTGGACAATGTAACAATGTTTTAGACATCAGCAGTCAGTTGTTGCAAGAAAGATTATGATCTTCATTGGAGGTAGGCTGTTATCCAGCACAAGAAATTTTACAAGTGGGGAAGGGGTTGAGTCATTTCAAGACACTTCTGGAAGAGGAATGTCGTACGTCTTGCATGCTCAAATTGGAACATCAACATTTCTATCTCTTTAGCACTATGAAGTCGCCACTGTGTGGAATATGTGAAATCTTGAATTATTGAAACAAAGAATTGCCAGATGTTCGAAACGGAAATAATTCTTGTTGGAAACTGGTCATTGTCGCTAGCTTAATGAGGTTCCACTTAACCTGGAGTAGGGTACTGTTGTGAGGTGAACTCTCTTTTTTCTATATTTGTGTATTATGTGATTATATGTGCTGAACTTGAGTTGATCTCTTTTTATCGACATTGCTTTGTTTTTTTAATCAGTTGATTCCATAAAAGTTCAAGTTATGGAATCTTCAACCTTTTCAGCTTTGTCACCTAAGCCCCAGTGGCCTAATGGATAAGGCACTGGCCTCCTAAGCCAGGGATTGTGGGTTCAAGTCCCATCTGGGGTGGAAGATGCTTTCTTTGCTGTCTCCTTTGTTATACCAGAGTAGACCTTGTTGAAAAGAAACTTCTATGCATTTGGCAATTCCCAATCCCTCAGCCAGTGCTTGAGGGTTCAAGACCCATGTCTGGAGGTTGCTGCTGTTTATTTCATTGATGTGTCATTTAGGACAAAAAAGTCAATAACGTGAACAAAACTTCATGACATTATGAAATCCAGTTGAAATATTTAACATTAATATGGATTTTACCTTCTACATCCCAGAATTGCCTTTGTACATTGCACACCCCTCTGGAAGTCAAAGGGATGAAGAAGACAATCTGTATATGACTGCCTATTTGGAAATTTGGTGTTCCTGCATTTTGAACATGCTCTCTGGTCTATCCTCTTCTTATTGTTGTTTCCATGGACCTACAACTTACGTTCATGGTTTATTGGCCTGTGTTTTGGACATATTGACTTTCAAGTCTCAACTAGTTATTGAATTGTGGTTTTTATGATGTTAAAGTGTTGTCTATTCATATAGGCGTTTATTTGGTAAACACCATGAATGACTATGCAAGACCTGTGCCACTACTCTGCCAGAAGCGGCATGGAGGATTTTCCCCTTCCTTTTCATTTAGGATACAGTTTCTTCTGTCTCAACTTGTACTTGGAGCAGATGAGTTTCCAAGTTCCATATCTTTAACATTCTATCTACATCCACCTCACTTGGAATACAGAAGAATATATCAACAGAATTATAATGTCTAGAGCTAGCTTTTCCAGATTCTTCTCCTTTTTACTGCATCTCTGATCTAGATATCCTGTGGAGATTTTCATTCAAAATAACCACAGTTTCTTTGAAAAGGGATTTTCGCTTATAAGCATGTGGTGGCATTAGACTGACAGATGAGTCTGAAAGAGCTGAGTGATGTGCTATTGTGAACAATATAATAGTTCTTTAGGTATCGGAATTCAGTTGTTGCCAGAAACATTAAGATCTTCTTTACAGGTAGCTTGTTATCAAGGAAAGATAATTTTAATAATGGGGAATCCCTGCGCTCGGCATGTAGTGTACTTGGAAAAATTGATCAAAACATACAAAAAGCTCCACAGACTTTGTGCTCCAGTGGCGCAATCGGTTAGCGCGCGGTACTTATAAAGCAGTATCTGATAAGCAATGCCGAGGTTGTGAGTTCAAGTCTCACCTGGAGCAACCTTTTGATTTGATCATAGCTGTTTTCAAGACCTTTCTTAAACGTTCTCTCTAGATTGCCAGCATTTAGAATACTCAAGAAAACATGATCAGAAATATAAGGTCATCTGCTAGCTGTTCCAGATTCTCCTACACTTACTTTTTCTATAAAGCAGATTTCCTCTGGAGAGTGGCATTCTAAAATTGCTGTGTTTTCTAATGAACTGGCTATTACCTTATAAGCACATGCGGCATTCAACTTTTGGGTGAGTCCAAAAGAGCTGAGGGTTGTGGGACACTGGACAATATAACAATGTTTTAGACATCAGCAGTCAGTTGTTGCAAGAAAGATTATGATCTTCATTGGAGGTAGGCTGTTATCCAGCACAAGAAATTTTACAAGTGGGGAAGGGGTTGAGTCATTTCAAGACACTTCTGGAAGAGGAATGTCGTACGTCTTGCATGCTCAAATTGGAACATCAACATTTCTATCTCTTTAGCACTATGAAGTCGCCACTGTGTGGAATATGTGAAATCTTGAATTATTGAAACAAAGAATTGCCAGATGTTCGAAACGGAAATAATTCTTGTTGGAAACTGGTCATTGTCGCTAGCTTAATGAGGTTCCACTTAACCTGGTGTAGGGTACTGTTGTGAGGTGAACTCTCTTTTTTCTATATTTGTGTATTATGTGATTATATGTGCTGAACTTGAGTTGATCTCTTTTTATCGACATTGCTTTGTTTTTTTAATCAGTTGATTCCATAAAAGTTCAAGTTATGGAATCTTCAACCTTTTCAGCTTTGTCACCTAAGCCCCAGTGGCCTAATGGATAAGGCACTGGCCTCCTAAGCCAGGGATTGTGGGTTCAAGTCCCATCTGGGGTGGAAGATACTTTCTTTGCTGTCTCCTTTGTTATACCAGAGTAGACCTTGTTGAAAAGAAACTTCTATGCATTTGGCAATTCCCAATCCCTCAGCCAGTGCTTGAGGGTTCAAGACCCATGTCTGGAGGTTGCTGCTGTTTATTTCATTGATGTGTCATTTAGGACAAAAAAGTCAATAACGTGAACAAAACTTCATGACATTATGAAATCCAGTTGAAATATTTAACATTAATATGGATTTTACCTTCTACATCCCAGAATTGCCTTTGTACATTGCACACCCCTCTGGAAGTCAAAGGGATGAAGAAGACAATCTGTATATGACTGCCTATTTGGAAATTTGGTGTTCCTGCATTTTGAACATGCTCTCTGGTCTATCCTCTTCTTATTGTTGTTTCCATGGACCTACAACTTACGTTCATGGTTTATTGGCCTGTGTTTTGGACATATTGGCTTTCAAGTCTCAACTAGTTATTGAATTGTGGTTTTTATGATGTTAAAGTGTTGTCTATTCATATAGGCGTTTATTTGGTAAACACCATGAATGACTATGCAAGACCTGTGCCACTACTCTGCCAGAAGCGACATGGAGGATTTTCCCCTTCCTTTTCATTTAGGATACAGTTTCTTCTGTCTCAACTTGTACTTGGAGCAGATGAGTTTCCAAGTTCCATATCTTTAACATTCTATCTACATCCACCTCACTTGGAATACAGAAGAATATATCAACAGAATTATAATGTCTAGAGCTAGCTTTTCCAGATTCTTCTCCTTTTTACTGCATCTCTGATCTAGATATCCTGTGGAGATTTTCATTCAAAATAACCACAGTTTCTTTGAAAAGGGATTTTCGCTTATAAGCATGTGGTGGCATTAGACTGACAGATGAGTCTGAAAGAGCTGAGTGATGTGGTATTGTGAACAATGTAATAGTTCTTTAGGTATCGGAATTCAGTTGTTGCCAGAAACATTAAGATCTTCTTTACAGGTAGCTTGTTATCAAGGAAAGATAATTTTAATAATGGGGAATCCCTGCACTCGGCATGTAGTGTACATGGAAAAATTGATCAAAACATACAAAATGCTCCACAGACTTTGTGTTCCAGTGGCGCAATCTGTTAGCGCGCGGTACTTATAAAGCAGTATCTGATAAGCAATGGCGAGGTTGTGAGTTCAAGCCTCACCTGGAGCAATCTTTTGATTTGATCATAGCTGTTTTCAAAACCTTTCTTAAACATTCTCTCTAGATTGCCAGCATTTAGAATACTCAAGAAAAAATGATCAGAAATATAAGGTCATCTCCTAGCTGTTCCAGATTCTCCTACCCTTAATTTTTCTATAAAGCAGATTTCCTCTGGAGAGTGGCATTCTAAAATTGCTGTGTTTTCTAATGAACTGGCTATTACCTTATAAGCACATGCGGCATTCAACTTTTGGGTGAGTCCAAAAGAGCTGAGGGTTGTGGGACACTGGACAATATAACAATGTTTTAGACATCAGCAGTCAGTTGTTGCAAGAAAGATTATGATCTTCATTGGAGGTAGGCTGTTATCCAGCACAAGAAATTTTACAAGTGGGGAAGGGGTTGAGTCATTTCAAGACACTTCTGGAAGAGGAATGTCGTACGTCTTGCATGCTCAAATTGGAACATCAACATTTCTATCTCTTTAGCACTATGAAGTCGCCACTGTGTGGAATATGTGAAATCTTGAATTATTGAAACAAAGAATTGCCAGATATTCGAAACGGAAATAATTCTTGTTGGAAACTGGTCATTGTCGCTAGCTTAATGATGTTCCACTTAACCTGGAGTAGGGTACTGTTGTGAGGTGAACTCTCTTTTTTCTATATTTGTGTATTATGTGATTATATGTGCTGAACTTGAGTTGATCTCTTTTTATCGACATTGCTTTGTTTTTTTAATCAGTTGATTCCATAAAAGTTCCAGTTATGGACTCTTCAACCTTTTCAGCTTTGTCACCTAAGCCCCAGTGGCCTAATGGATAAGGCACTGGCCTCCTATGCCAGGGATTGTGGGTTCAAGTCCCATCTGGGGTGGAAGATACTTTCTTTGCTGTCTCCTTTGTTATACCAGAGTAGACCTTGTTGAAAAGAAACTTCTATGCATTTGGCAATTCCCAATCCCTCAGCCAGTGCTTGAGGGTTCAAGACCCATGTCTGGAGGTTGCTGCTGTTTATTTCATTGATGTGTCATTTAGGACAAAAAAGTCAATAACGTGAACAAAACTTCATGACATTATGAAATCCAGTTGAAATATTTAACATTAATATGGATTTTACCTTCTACATCCCAGAATTGCCTTTGTACATTGCACACCCCTCTGGAAGTCAAAGGGATGAAGAAGACAATCTGTATATGACTGCCTATTTGGAAATTTGGTGTTCCTGCATTTTGAACATGCTCTCTGGTCTATCCTCTTCTTATTGTTGTTTCCATGGACCTACAACTTACGTTCATGGTTTATTGGCCTGTGTTTTGGACATATTGGCTTTCAAGTCTCAACTAGTTATTGAATTGTGGTTTTTATGATGTTAAAGTGTTGTCTATTCATATAGGCGTTTATTTGGTAAACACCATGAATGACTATGCAAGACCTGTGCCACTACTCTGCCAGAAGCGGCATGGAGGATTTTCCCCTTCCTTTTCATTTAGGATACAGTTTCTTCTGTCTCAACTTGTACTTGGAGCAGATGAGTTTCCAAGTTCCATATCTTTAACATTCTATCTACATCCACCTCACTTGGAATACAGAAGAATATATCAACAGAATTATAATGTCTAGAGCTAGCTTTTCCAGATTCTTCTCCTTTTTACTGCATCTCTGATCTAGATATCCTGTGGAGATTTTCATTCAAAATAACCACAGTTTCTTTGAAAAGGGATTTTCGCTTATAAGCATGTGGTGGCATTAGACTGACAGATGAGTCTGAAAGAGCTGAGTGATGTGGTATTGTGAACAATGTAATAGTTCTTTAGGTATCGGAATTCAGTTGTTGCCAGAAACATTAAGATCTTCTTTACAGGTAGCTTGTTATCAAGGAAAGATAATTTTAATAATGGGGAATCCTTGCGCTCGGCATGTAGTGTACTTGGAAAAATTGATCAAAACATACAAAAAGCTCCACAGACTTTGTGCTCCAGTGGCGCAATCGGTTAGCGCGCGGTACTTATAAAGCAGTATCTGATAAGCAATGCCGAGGTTGTGAGTTCAACCCTCACCTGGAGCAATCTTTTCATTTGATCATAGCTGTTTTCAAGACCTTTCTTAAACATTCTCTCTAGATTGCTAGCATTTAGAATACTCAAGAAAAAATGATCAGAAATATAAGGTCATCTCCTAGCTGTTCCAGATTCTCCTACACTTACATTTTCTATAAAGCAGATTTCCTCTGGAGAGTGGCATTCTAAAATTGCTGTGTTTTCTAATGAACTGGCTATTACCTTATAAGCACATGCGGCATTCAACTTTTGGGTGAGTCCAAAAGAGCTGAGGGTTGTGGGACACTGGACAATATAACAATGTTTTAGACATCAGCAGTCAGTTGTTGCAAGAAAGATTATGATCTTCATTGGAGGTAGGCTGTTATCCAGCACAAGAAATTTTACAAGTGGGGAAGGGGTTGAGTCATTTCAAGACACTTCTGGAAGAGGAATGTCGTACGTCTTGCATGCTCAAATTGGAACATCAACATTTCTATCTCTTTAGCACTATGAAGTCGCCACTGTGTGGAATATGTGAAATCTTGAATTATTGAAACAAAGAATTGCCAGATGTTCGAAACGGAAATAATTCTTGTTGGAAACTGGTCATTGTCGCTAGCTTAATGAGGTTCCACTTAACCTGGAGTAGGGTACTGTTGTGAGGTGAACTCTCTTTTTTCTATATTTGTGTATTATGTGATTATATGTGCTGAACTTGAGTTGATCTCTTTTTATCGACATTGCTTTGTTTTTTTAATCAGTTGATTCCATAAAAGTTCCAGTTATGGACTCTTCAACCTTTACAGCTT
Organism: Rhinophrynus dorsalis; assembly: GCA_037306005.1. Lineage (NCBI taxonomy): Eukaryota > Metazoa > Chordata > Amphibia > Anura > Rhinophrynidae > Rhinophrynus > Rhinophrynus dorsalis. The sequence goes on along the minus strand of CM074721.1, from coordinate 538,692,020 downwards.
TGTCACCTAAGCCCCAGTGGCCTAATGGATAAGGCACTGGCCTCCTAAGCCAGGGATTGTGGGTTCAAGTCCCATCTGGGTTGGAAGATACTTTCTTTGCTGTCTCCTTTGTTATACCAGAGTAGACCTTGTTGAAAAGAAACTTCTATGCATTTGGCAATTCCCAATCCCTCAGCCAGTGCTTGAGGGTTCAAGACCCATGTCTGGAGGTTGCTGCTGTTTATTTCATTGATGTGTCATTTAGGACAAAAAAGTCAATAACGTGAACAAAACTTCATGACATTATGAAATCCAGTTGAAATATTTAACATTAATATGGATTTTACCTTCTACATCCCAGAATTGCCTTTGTACATTGCACACCCCTCTGGAAGTCAAAGGGATGAAGAAGACAATCTGTATATGACTGCCTATTTGGAAATTTGGTGTTCCTGCATTTTGAACATGCTCTCTGGTCTATCCTCTTCTTATTGTTGTTTCCATGGACCTACAACTTACGTTCATGGTTTATTGGCCTGTGTTTTGGACATATTGGCTTTCAAGTCTCAAATAGTTATTGAATTGTGGTTTTTATGATGTTAAAGTGTTGTCTATTCATATAGGCGTTTATTTGGTAAACACCATGAATGACTATGCAAGACCTGTGCCACTACTCTGCCAGAAGCGGCATGGAGGATTTTCCCCTTCCTTTTCATTTAGGATACAGTTTCTTCTGTCTCAACTTGTACTTGGAGCAGATGAGTTTCCAAGTTCCATATCTTTAACATTCTATCTACATCCACCTCACTTGGAATACAGAAGAATATATCAACAGAATTATAATGTCTAGAGCTAGCTTTTCCAGATTCTTCTCCTTTTTACTGCATCTCTGATCTAGATATCCTGTGGAGATTTTCATTCAAAATAACCACAGTTTCTTTGAAAAGGGATTTTCGCTTATAAGCATGTGGTGGCATTAGACTGACAGATGAGTCTGAAAGAGCTGAGTGATGTGGTATTGTGAACAATGTAATAGTTCTTTAGGTATCGGAATTCAGTTGTTGCCAGAAACATTAAGATCTTCTTTACAGGTAGCTTGTTATCAAGGAAAGATAATTTTAATAATGGGGAATCCTTGCGCTCGGCATGTAGTGTACTTGGAAAAATTGATCAAAACATACAAAAAGCTCCACAGACTTTGTGCTCCAGTGGCGCAATCGGTTAGCGCGCGGTACTTATAAAGCAGTATCTGATAAGCAATGCCGAAGTTGTGAGTTCAAGCCTCACCTGGAGCAATCTTTTGATTTGATCATAGCTGTTTTCAAGACCTTTCTTAAACATTCTCTCTAGATTGCTAGCATTTAGAATACTCAAGAAAAAATGATCAGAAATATAAGGTCATCTCCTAGCTGTTCCAGATTCTCCTACACTTACTTTTTCTATAAAGCAGATTTCCTCTGGAGAGTGGCATTCTAAAATTGCTGTGTTTTCTAATGAACTGGCTATTACCTTATAAGCACATGCGGCATTCAACTTTTGGGTGAGTCCAAAAGAGCTGAGGGTTGTGGGACACTGGACAATATAACAATGTTTTAGACATCAGCAGTCAGTTGTTGCAAGAAAGATTATGATCTTCATTGGAGGTAGGCTGTTATCCAGCACAAGAAATTTTACAAGTGGGGAAGGGGTTGAGTCATTTCAAGACACTTCTGGAAGAGGAATGTCGTACGTCTTGCATGCTCAAATTGGAACATCAACATTTCTATCTCTTTAGCACTATGAAGTCGCCACTGTGTGGAATATGTGAAATCTTGAATTATTGAAACAAAGAATTGCCAGATGTTCGAAACGGAAATAATTCTTGTTGGAAACTGGTCATTGTCGCTAGCTTAATGAGGTTCCACTTAACCTGGAGTAGGGTACTGTTGTGAGGTGAACTCTCTTTTTTCTATATTTGTGTATTATGTGATTATATGTGCTGAACTTGAGTTGATCTCTTTTTATCGACATTGCTTTGTTTTTTTAATCAGTTGATTCCATAAAAGTTCCAGTTATGGACTCTTCAAACTTTACAGCTTTGTCACCTAAGCCCCAGTGGCCTAATGGATAAGGCACTGGCCTCCTAAGCCAGGGATTGTGGGTTCAAGTCCCATCTGGGGTGGAAGATACTTTCTTTGCTGTCTCCTTTGTTATACCAGAGTAGACCTTGTTGAAAAGAAACTTCTATGCATTTGGCAATTCCCAATCCCTCAGCCAGTGCTTGAGGGTTCAAGACCCATGTCTGGAGGTTGCTGCTGTTTATTTCATTGATGTGTCATTTAGGACAAAAAAGTCAATAACGTGAACAAAACTTCATGACATTATGAAATCCAGTTGAAATATTTAACATTAATATGGATTTTACCTTCTACATCCCAGAATTGCCTTTGTACATTGCACACCCCTCTGGAAGTCAAAGGGATGAAGAAGACAATCTGTATATGACTGCCTATTTGGAAATTTGGTGTTCCTGCATTTTGAACATGCTCTCTGGTCTATCCTCTTCTTATTGTTGTTTCCATGGACCTACAACTTACGTTCATGGTTTATTGGCCTGTGTTTTGGACATATTGGCTTTCAAGTCTCAAATAGTTATTGAATTGTGGTTTTTATGATGTTAAAGTGTTGTCTATTCATATAGGCGTTTATTTGGTAAACACCATGAATGACTATGCAAGACCTGTGCCACTACTCTGCCAGAAGCGGCATGGAGGATTTTCCCCTTCCTTTTCATTTAGGATACAGTTTCTTCTGTCTCAACTTGTACTTGGAGCAGATGAGTTTCCAAGTTCCATATCTTTAACATTCTATCTACATCCACCTCACTTGGAATACAGAAGAATATATCAACAGAATTATAATGTCTAGAGCTAGCTTTTCCAGATTCTTCTCCTTTTTACTGCATCTCTGATCTAGATATCCTGTGGAGATTTTCATTCAAAATAACCACAGTTTCTTTGAAAAGGGATTTTCGCTTATAAGCATGTGGTGGCATTAGACTGACAGATGAGTCTGAAAGAGCTGAGTGATGTGGTATTGTGAACAATGTAATAGTTCTTTAGGTATCGGAATTCAGTTGTTGCCAGAAACATTAAGATCTTCTTTACAGGTAGCTTGTTATCAAGGAAAGATAATTTTAATAATGGGGAATCCCTGCGCTCGGCATGTAGTGTACTTGGAAAAATTGATCAAAACATACAAAAAGCTCCACAGACTTTGTGCTCCAGTGGCGCAATCGGTTAGCGCGCGGTTCTTATAAAGCAGTATCTGATAAGCAATGCCGAGGTTGTAGTTCAAGCCTCACCTGGAGCAACCTTTTGATTTGATCATAGCTGTTTTCAAGACCTTTCTTAAACGTTCTCTCTAGATTGCCAGCATTTAGAATACTCAAGAAAACATGATCAGAAATATAAGGTCATCTGCTAGCTGTTCCAGATTCTCCTACACTTACTTTTTCTATAAAGCAGATTTCCTCTGGAGAGTGGCATTCTAAAATTGCTGTGTTTTCTAATGAACTGGCTATTACCTTATAAGCACATGCGGCATTCAACTTTTGGGTGAGTCCAAAAGAGCTGAGGGTTGTGGGACACTGGACAATATAACAATGTTTTAGACATCAGCAGTCAGTTGTTGCAAGAAAGATTATGATCTTCATTGGAGGTAGGCTGTTATCCAGCACAAGAAATTTTACAAGTGGGGAAGGGGTTGAGTCATTTCAAGACACTTCTGGAAGAGGAATGTCGTACGTCTTGCATGCTCAAATTGGAACATCAACATTTCTATCTCTTTAGCACTATGAAGTCGCCACTGTGTGGAATATGTGAAATCTTGAATTATTGAAACAAAGAATTGCCAGATGTTCGAAACGGAAATAATTCTTGTTGGAAACTGGTCATTGTCGCTAGCTTAATGAGGTTCCACTTAACCTGGTGTAGGGTACTGTTGTGAGGTGAACTCTCTTTTTTCTATATTTGTGTATTATGTGATTATATGTGCTGAACTTGAGTTGATCTCTTTTTATCGACATTGCTTTGTTTTTTTAATCAGTTGATTCCATAAAAGTTCAAGTTATGGAATCTTCAACCTTTTCAGCTTTGTCACCTAAGCCCCAGTGGCCTAATGGATAAGGCACTGGCCTCCTAAGCCAGGGATTGTGGGTTCAAGTCCCATCTGGGGTGGAAGATGCTTTCTTTGCTGTCTCCTTTGTTATACCAGAGTAGACCTTGTTGAAAAGAAACTTCTATGCATTTGGTAATTCCCAATCCCTCAGCCAGTGCTTGAGGGTTCAAGACCCATGTCTGGAGGTTGCTGCTGTTTATTTCATTGATGTGTCATTTAGGACAAAAAAGTCAATAACGTGAACAAAACTTCATGACATTATGAAATCCAGTTGAAATATTTAACATTAATATGGATTTTACCTTCTACATCCCAGAATTGCCTTTGTACATTGCACACCCCTCTGGAAGTCAAAGGGATGAAGAAGACAATCTGTATATGACTGCCTATTTGGAAATTTGGTGTTCCTGCATTTTGAACATGCTCTCTGGTCTATCCTCTTCTTATTGTTGTTTCCATGGACCTACAACTTACGTTCATGGTTTATTGGCCTGTGTTTTGGACATATTGGCTTTCAAGTCTCAACTAGTTATTGAATTGTGGTTTTTATGATGTTAAAGTGTTGTCTATTCATATAGGCGTTTATTTGGTAAACACCACGAATGACTATGCAAGACCTGTGCCACTACTCTGCCAGAAGCGGCATGGAGGATTTTCCCCTTCCTTTTCATTTAGGATACAGTTTCTTCTGTCTCAACTTGTACTTGGAGCAGATGAGTTTCCAAGTTCCATATCTTTAACATTCTATCTACATCCACCTCACTTGGAATACAGAAGAATATATCAACAGAATTATAATGTCTAGAGCTAGCTTTTCCAGATTCTTCTACTTTTTACTGCATCTCTGATCTAGATATCCTGTGGAGATTTTCATTCAAAATAACCACAGTTTCTTTGAAAAGGGATTTTCGCTTATAAGCATGTGGTGGCATTAGACTGACAGATGAGTCTGAAAGAGCTGAGTGATGTGGTATTGTGAACAATGTAATAGTTCTTTAGGTATCGGAATTCAGTTGTTGCCAGAAACATTAAGATCTTCTTTACAGGTAGCTTGTTATCAAGGAAAGATAATTTTAATAATGGGGAATCCCTGCGCTCGGCATGTAGTGTACATGGAAAAATTGATCAAAACATACAAAAAGCTCCACAGACTTTGTGCTCCAGTGGCGCAATCGGTTAGCGCGCGGTACTTATAAAGCAGTATCTGATAAGCAATGCCGAGGTTGTGAGTTCAAGCCTCACCTGGAGCAATCTTTTGATTTGATCATAGCTGTTTTCAAGACCTTTCTTAAACGTTCTCTCTAGATTGCCAGCATTTAGAATACTCAAGAAAAAATGATCAGAAATATAAGGTCATCTGCTAGTTGTTCCAGATTCTCCTACACTTACTTTTTCTATAAAGCAGATTTCCTCTGGAGAATGGCATTCTAAAATTGCTGTGTTTTCTAATGAACTGGCTATTACCTTATAAGCACATGCGGCATTCAACTTTTGGGTGAGTCCAAAAGAGCTGAGGGTTGTGGGACACTGGACAATATAACAATGTTTTAGACATCAGCAGTCAGTTGTTGCATGAAAGATTATGATCTTCATTGGAGGTAGGCTGTTATCCAGCACAAGAAATTTTACAAGTGGGGAAGAGGTTGAGTCATTTCAAGACACTTCTGGAAGAGGAATGTCGTACGTCTTGCATGCTCAAATTGGAACATCAACATTTCTATCTCTTTAGCACTATGAAGTCGCCACTGTGTGGAATATGTGAAATCTTGAATTATTGAAACAAAGAATTGCCAGATGTTCGAAACGGAAATAATTCTTGTTGGAAACTGGTCATTGTCGCTAGCTTAATGAGGTTCCACTTAACCTGGAGTAGGGTACTGTTGTGAGGTGAACTCTCTTTTTTCTATATTTGTGTATTATGTGATTATATGTGCTCAACTTGAGTTGATCTCTTTTTATCGACATTGCTTTGTTTTTTTAACCAGTTGATTCCATAAAAGTTCCAGTTATGGACTCTTCAACCTTTTCAGCTTTGTCACCTAAGCCCCAGTGGCCTAATGGATAAGGCACTGGCCTCCTAAGCCAGGGATTGTGGGTTCAAGTCCCATCTGGGGTCGAAGATACTTTCTTTGCAGTCTCCTTTGTTATACCAGAGAAGACCTTGTTGAAAAGAAACTTCTATGCATTTGGCAATTCCCAATCCCTCAGCCAGTGCTTGAGGGTTCAAGACCCATGTCTGGAGGTTGCTGCTGTTTATTTCATTGATGTGTCATTTAGGACAAAAAAGTCAATAACGTGAACAAAACTTCATGACATTATGAAATCCAGTTGAAATATTTAACATTAATATGGATTTTACCTTCTACATCCCAGAATTGCCTTTGTACATTGCACACCCCTCTAGAAGTCAAAGGGATGAAGAAGACAATCTGTATATGACTGCCTATTTGGAAATTTGGTGTTCCTGCATTTTGAACATGCTCTCTGGTCTATCCTCTTCTTATTGTTGTTTCCATGGACCTACAACTTACGTTCATGGTTTATTGGCCTGTGTTTTGAACATATTGGCTTTCAAGTCTCAACTAGTTATTGAATTGTGGTTTTTATGATGTTAAAGTGTTGTCTATTCATATAGGCGTTTATTTGGTAAACACCATGAATGACTATGCAAGACCTGTGCCACTACTCTGCCAGAAGCGGCATGGAGGATTTTCCCCTTCCTTTTCATTTAGGATACAGTTTCTTCTGTCTCAACTTGTACTTGGAGCAAATGAGTTTCCAAGTTCCATATCTTTAACATTCTATCTACATCCACCTCACTTGGAATACAGAAGAATATATCAACAGAATTATAATGTCTAGAGCTAGCTTTTCCAGATTCTTCTCCTTTTTACTGCATCTCTGATCTAGATATCCTGTGGAGAATTTCATTCAAAATAACCACAGTTTCTTTGAAAAGGGATTTTCGCTTATAAGCATGTGGTGGCATTAGACTGACAGATGAGTCTGAAAGAGCTGAGTGATGTGGTATTGTGAACAATGTAATAATTCTTTAGGTATCGGAATTCAGTTGTTGCCAGAAACATTAAGATCTTCTTTACAGGTAGCTTGTTATCAAGGAAAGATAATTTTAATAATGGGGAATCCCTGCGCTCGGCATGTAGTGTACATGGAAAAATTGATCAAAACATACAAAAAGCACCACAGACTTTGTGCTCCAGTGGCGCAATCGGTTAGCGCGCGGTACTTATAAAGCAGTATCTGATAAGCAATGCCGAGGTTGTGAGTCCAAGCCTCACCTGGAGCAACCTTTTGATTTGATCATAGCTGTTTTCAAGACCTTTCTTAAACGTTCTCTCTAGATTGCCAGCATTTAGAATACTCAAGAAAAAATGATCAGAAATATAAGGTCATCTCCTAGCTGTTCCAGATTCTCCTACACTTACTTTTTCTATAAAGCAGATTTCCTCTGGAGAGTGGCATTCTAAAATTGCTGTGTTTTCTAATGAACTGGCTATTACCTTATAAGCACATGCGGCATTCATCTTTTGGGTGAGTCCAAAGGAGCTGAGGGTTGTGGGACACTGGACAATATAACAATGTTTTAGACATCAGCAGTTAGTTGTTGCAAGAAAGATTATGATCTTCATTGGAGGTAGGCTGTTATCCAGCACAAGAAATTTTACAAGTGGGAAAGGGGTTGAGTCATTTCAAGACACTTCTGGAAGAGGAATGTCGTACGTCTTGCATGCTCAAATTGGAACATCAACATTTCTATCTCTTTAGCACTATGAAGTCGCCACTGTGTGGAATATGTGAAATCTTGAATTATTGAAACAAAGAATTGCCAGATGTTCGAAACGGAAATAATTCTTGTTGGAAACTGGTCATTGTCGCTAGCTTAATGAGGTTCCACTTAACCTGGAGTAGGGTACTGTTGTGAGGTGAACTCTCTTTTTTCTATATTTGTGTATTATGTGATTATATGTGCTGAACTTGAGTTGATCTCTTTTTATCGACATTGCTTTGTTTTTTTAACCAGTTGATTCCATAAAAGTTCCAGTTATGGACTCTTCAACCTTTTCAGCTTTGACACCTAAGCCCCAGTGGCCTAATGGATAAGGCACTGGCCTCCTAAGCTGGTGATTGTGGGTTCAAGTCCCATCTGGGGTCGAAGATACTTTCTTTGCTGTCTCCTTTGTTATACCATGGTAGACCTTGTTAAAAAGAAACTTCTATGCATTTGGCAATTCCCAATCCCTCAGCCAGTGCTTGAGGGCTCAAGACCCATGTCTGGAGGTTGCTGCTGTTTATTTCATTGATGTGTCATTTAGGACAAAAAAGTCAATAACGTGAACAAAACTTCATGACATTATGAAATCCAGTTGAAATATTTAACATTAATATGGATTTTACCTTCTACATCCCAGAATTGCCTTTGTACATTGCACACCCCTCTGGAAGTCAAAGGGATGAAGAAGACAATCTGTATATGACTGCCTATTTGGAAATTTGGTGTTCCTGCATTTTGAACATGCTCTCTGGTCTATCCTCTTCTTATTGTTGTTTCCATGGACCTACAACTTACGTTCATGGTTTATTGGCCTGTGTTTTGGACATATTGGCTTTCAAGTCTCAACTAGTTATTGAATTGTGGTTTTTATGATGTTAAAGTGTTGTCTATTCATATAGGCGTTTATTTGGTAAACACCATGAATGACTATGCAAGACCTGTGCCACTACTCTGCCAGAAGCGGCATGGAGGATTTTCCCCTTCCTTTTCATTTAGGATACAGTTTCTTCTGTCTCAACTTGTACTTGGAGCAGATGAGTTTCCAAGTTCCATATCTTTAACATTCTATCTACATCCACCTCACTTGGAATACAGAAGAATATATCAACAGAATTATAATGTCTAGAGCTAGCTTTTCCAGATTCTTCTCCTTTTTACTGCATCTCTGATCTAGATATCCTGTGGAGATTTTCATTCAAAATAACCACAGTTTCTTTGAAAAGGGATTTTCGCTTATAAGCTTGTGGTGCCATTAGACTGACAGATGAGTCTGAAAGAGCTGAGTGATGTGGTATTGTGAACAATGTAATAGTTCTTTAGGTATCGGAATTCAGTTGTTGCCAGAAACATTAAGATCTTCTTTACAGGTAGCTTGTTATCAAGGAAAGATAATTTTAATAATGGGGAATCCCTGCGCTCGGCATGTAGTGTACATGGAAAAATTGATCAAAACATACAAAAAGCTCCACAGACTTTGTGCTCCAGTGGCGCAATCGGTTAGCGCGCGGTGCTTATAACGCAGTATCTGATAAGCAATGCTGAGGTTATGAGTTCAAGCCTCACCTGGAGCAACCTTTTGATTTGATCATAGCTGTTTTCAAGACCTTTCTTAAACGTTTTCTCTAGATTGCCAGCATTTAGAATACTCAAGAAAAAATGATCAGAAATATAAGGTCATCTGCTAGCTGTTCCAGATTCTCCTACACTTACTTTTTCTATAAAGCAGATTTCCTCTGGAGAGTGGCATTCTAAAATTGCTGTGTTTTCTAATGAACTGGTATTACCTTATAAGCACATGCGGCATTCAACTTATGGGTGAGTCCAAAAGAGCTGAGGGTTGTGGGACACTGGACAATATAACAATGTTTTAGACATCAGCAGTCAGTTGTTGCAAGAAAGATTATGATCTTCATTGGAGGTAGGCTGTTATCCAGCACAAGAAATTTTACAAGTGGGGAAGGGGTTGAGTCATTTCAAGACACTTCTGGAAGAGGAATGTCGTACGTCTTGCATGCTCAAATTGGAACATCAACATTTCTATCTCTTTAGCACTATGAAGTCGCCACTGTGTGGAATATGTGAAATCTTGAATTATTGAAACAAAGAATTGCCAGATGTTCGAAACTGAAATAATTCTTGTTGGAAACTGGTCATTGTCACTAGCTTTATGAGGTTCCACTTAACCTGGAGTAGGGTACTGTTGTGAGGTGAACTCTCTTTTTTCTATATTTGTGTATTATGTGATTATATGTGCTGAACTTGAGTTGATCTCTTTTTATCGACATTGCTTTGTTTTTTTAATCAGTTGATTCCATAAAAGTTCCAGTTATTGACTCTTCAACCTTTTCACCTTCTTCACCTTCTTCACCTTCTTCACCTTCTTCACCTAAGCCCCAGTGGCCTAATGGATAAGGCACTGGCCTCCTAAGCCAGTGATTGTGGGTTCAAGTCCCATCTGGGGTGGATGATACTTTCTTTGCTGTCTCCTTTGTTATACCAGAGTAGACCTTGTTGAAAAGAAACTTCTATGCATTTGGCAATTCCCAATCCCTCAGCCAGTGCTTGAGGGTTTAAGACCCATGTCTGGAGGTTGCTGCTGTTTATTTCATTGATGTGTCATTTAGGACAAAAAAGTCAATAACGTGAACAAAACTTCATGACATTATGAAATCCAGTTGAAATATTTAACATTAATATGAATTTTACCTTCTACATCCCAGTAAAGTAAAGTAAAGTTTCCCCTGGAGTGACGTCATTGCTCCACCCTTCAGATTTGGAATCCCGTCCCGGGACCGGTTGTGCCTCTCCAGAAGTGCTGAGATCACCATCTTTAAAAGAATTTCTTAATTGGAATGGTCTGCACAGTGTGCTTTCAAGCCAGGTACACTTTGTATACAGTTCCAATTAAGCAGTTCTTTTCAAAGATCGTGATCTCGGCACTGCTAAAGAGCTGCCAGTTGCTCTCTGGACCGAATTCCAAATCTGTCCACTAGATGGCAGACTTGGCTGAAACAGCCAGGAAAAGAGAATTTTACTATATTTTACAAGTGAATATCTTCCAAACCATAAAGGTTTGGGAGATAAGACTTATATCATTTTTTCATGTTTTTTTAAGGGCTACAATATAAAATAAACTTATTTTCAAGTATTACTATCCCTTTAAAATGATATTCAAGCCAAAAGGACCCGCCCCTTTCCCTGCATCTCTCAGTCTGCTCAAGATGAAGCGCGGCAAGGGACAATCTTCAGTAAACAAAAGGAAAATCCTGCCCTCCTTCATCAAAGGGTTCATTATAGTTACTGAATGAAGATTGTCACTCGCTGCATCTGTCTGGTCCCACAACCGGATTCCACATCTAATGGGAGACGGCCAGAGGGGGTGGGAAGGGGATCCTTTTGGCCTGAATATAGTTTTAACTACAGCACTCTAAGTAATAAAATATAGCGGTACATGTTACTAAAAATATAAAGAAGACTCAGAGATAAACTTTAATAGAAGTATTACTTTACCTTTAAAACATTATATATTCTTGACTTTTTCCGGTCTGACCATGTTGGGGGTTTTTGGAGCCTTTTTTTGTTTTTTTTCCATTTTTAATGTTTACGTGGACAGTGGATGCCCAGGAGGATCCCTGTTCTTTCCTCAACTCCCAGATGCACAGCACACCCTTTCCATGGCCGATACCCCTGCCAGCCCCTAGGCTCAGGCCTGTTTCCTCACAATCAACAGTGGCTTCTTCCCCCCTGCACTGGATCCGGACATTGCGAGGCACATTGTAGGGAGAAGAGTGTCTCCGCTGTATCAGGGCCAGTAATGTAGGGTGATGAATCTGAGTGCCTTTCCAGCACTCAAAGGGTTAACTCTGACATGACACACCACTGTATACTGAAGGCCACTCTATGGATTAACACATAATCTTTTATTTTCTGTTTTCCACTTCTACACGCCAAACACACAGAGGCTTAATACTGCAATTCTGAACCAAAGTAAAGGCAATAACAAATATCATTGACTTAATGGTTTCAGGATCACAGAGGGGATGGCAACACGTTGTGAAGCGATGTCCTCTGGTCCTTAGAGGGATACATTTGGATTCTAACGCTCTGAATACTGCAGATATTGTTACCTACACAGCACTGTAAAGTTCCAGCACTAATCCCAGGGTGGTCACAGCCCGCACTTCTACACTCACAACCTACAGATCAGGGGGACCAGAAAGAGCTGGAACATCCACACATGGGGAGTGGCTATCACTGTGTCAGTGTCCCCTCTGTGTGTGTGTGAATGTCTGTTGTGTGTGTGTGTGTGCATGCCTGTTGTGTGTGTGTATGTCTGTTACTCGTGTGTGTGTGCATATGTTTGTTATGTGTGTGTGTGTGTGCTTGTGTATGTCTGTTGAATGTCTGTGTGTGCATGTCTGTTGTGTGCATATGTGTCTGCTCATGTCTGTTGTGTGTATACATCTCTGTTACATGTGTGTGTACATGTGTGAATCTCCAATGTGCATGTGTGTGTGCATGTCTTTTGCATGTCTCTGCTGCTCACTGTGTGTATGTGTCTGCCTGTGAGTTGCATATATCCATGTTTATCAGTGTGTCTACATTTCACACACGTGCGCCCAAAGGTCATAACATGACGGCCAACGCCGCCCCACATTGCTCTTATCACCTGCTACACTCCATCCCGTCCCCTACGGTCTTCTCAAGGGTTCTTCCTGTCCTCTCCCTACACAACTCGAACCATCTCTTGACTACAAGCTTTCTCACTGGCTGCTCCTTGACTCTGGAATGTCCTCCCTATCACCATTCACCAATCATCCTCACTCATCACTTTCAAGTGTCTCCTCAAAACCCACCTGCTCAGGGAGGCATCTCAATAGCAATATCCTCCTTCTGCACACTGACAGTCACAGCAGAATCCTTCTGTACTTCTTTCACCACACCTTGTACCTGCACTTATAATCCTCCTCCTACTGTCTCTGTATGTCAACATGAATTCTAATTAGAGCGTAAACTCCTTGGGACAGGGTCCCTTTCCCAGTGTATGATTCCCTTGCTGCACTTTCCCCCACAAATAATGTAATGTACTTAACCTTAATGCTCTTAACCCAGTTCTGTATTTTTGTATTGTATTATTTCTACTTCTGTAAAGTGCTGTGTACATGTATGGGGTTATATAAATAAAGATACATACATACACTGTAAAGCGCTGTGTACATGTATGGCGCTATATAAATAAAGACACATACATACACTGTAAAGCGCTGTGTACATGTATGGCGCTATATAAATAAAGATACATACATACATACACTGTAAAGCGCTGTGTACACGTATGGCGCTATATAAATAAAGATACATACATACATACATTGTAAAGCGCTGTGTACACGTATGGGGCTATATAAATACAGATACATACATAAATACACTGTAAAGCGTTGTGTACATGTATGGCGCTATATAAATAAAGATACATACATACATACATACATACATACACTGTAAAGCGCTGTGTACATGTATGGGGCTATATAAATAAAGCTACATACATACATACACTGTAAAGTGCTGTATACATGTATGGCACTATATAAATAAAGATACATACATACATAAACTGTAAAGCGCTGTGTACATGTATGGTGCTATATAAATAAAGATACATGCATACACTGTAAAGCGCTGTGTACACGTATGGCTCTATATAGATAAAGATACATACATACATACACTGTAAAGTGCTGTATACATGTATGGCACTATATAAATAAAGATACATACATACATAAACTGTAAAGCGCTGTGTACATGTATGGGGCAATATAAATAAAGATAAATACATACATACACTGTAAAGTGCTGTGTACACGTATGGGGCTATATAAATAAATATACATACATACATACACTGTAAAGCGCTGTGTACATGTATGGGGCTATATAAATAAAGATACATACATACACTGTAAAGCTCTGTGTACATGGATGGAGCTATATAAATAAAGATACATACATACACTGTAAAGCACTGTGTACACGTATGACGCTATATAAATAAAGATACATACATACATACATACATACACTGTAAAGCGCTGTGTACACGTATGGCACTATATAAATAAAAATACATACATACATACACTGTAAAGCGCTGTGTACACGTATGACGCTATATAAATAAAGATACATATACAGTTACATGTAGCTTTTACATATAAAGAAGCAGTAATGACTGGGAGAAGATCTGAGGGTAGATTCACTAAGCGGTGATAAACAGGTGATAAACAGGTGATAAAGTGGAGATGACTTCTCCAGTGATATCACTTCTCCAATTCCTATGTTATTCTATGGGCCTATTCACTAAGATTTCTTCAACTTTGGAGATCTTACTGCATGGACTTCATACAATAACATAGGAATTGGAGAAGTGATATCACTGGAGAAGTCATCTCCGCTTTATCACCTCTTTATCACACCTTAGTGAATATCCCCCCATATTTTTTCAGGCAGGTTGTTCCAGGCTTTTGGAGCTCTGAAGGAGAATGTGGATCAATTGGCTTCTTTCTTGTAGTGTGCGATGCTTAGCACTGGCTGGAGGGCCTCATGTTGCCCAACCCTGGCTTAAAGTGATAGTAACATTTATTATGAAACATAAAGCACGGGACTTTTCCGACTGATGAGCGAAGACTACTCCTACTGCTGTTACATGCTACATATAGAAATTATTACAACTTTCTGAGAAAGGGTGAGGTGGTTTTTTTGCAGCCTTTCCATTTCATGGTGGCGCTATCTTCATATGTTAATATTCGTGATAATTAATATTTCACAATAAAAGCAGCTCCAATTAATCTTCATAGCATTTGGGCCATGGAGAGTGTTATTTCAATACTGTCAGAGTTGTAGTTCAAGAGTAATTGAAGGATAAAGTATCCCTCTCCCGCCCCTTTTACCTAGTGTAAGACACCTCCCCTCAGATGTGGAATCTGATCTCTTGACCGGACAGATCACAGCAAGGGACAATCTTCTTACTATGATCACAAGGAAAACCCTGCCCCCCTTGACAGGTTTTTCAGGTTTTTCCCTTATGATCACTGAAGATTGTCCCTCTCTGCGATCCATCCGGACAGTCTTGCTGCTCTGAGGTGAGCAGTGTTACATCAGTAAAAGGGGCAGGAGGGGGAACTTTATAATTTAATTACTCTTGTACTACAACTCTGACAGTATTGAAATAACACTCTCTATGGCCCAAATACTATGAAGATTAACTGGAACTGTTTTTATTGTGAAACATTACTATCCCTTGAAGACCCAGTCTCTGAAACAAGAGATCTTGGTCTGATTTCAGCGTGAACTCCTTGTGACATTAACCCTATGAGTGCCAAAGAGGTATCCAACGCACTGAAAATGGGCATTTAGTTTCATTAAATGTATGTATTTAAATTGCCTCAGCTTAATACAGGGGTAGCCAACCTCAGGCTGTCTGGGACTGCTAGTCATTGACTGGCTGGAGATGATGGGAGCTGTAATCATAGTAGCATAGTACATTAGGTTGGAATAAGACACAAGTCCATCCACTTCAACCTTTGCCTCATAACCCCGAGAAATGAGAATTATATACACTTTCCTGCTGCCAAATAAGTTAGTCTTTACCTGAAATTCCTGTTTTGCATTCTAGTACACAGTATAATTCTGTATGTTCACTCTGGAAAGAAATGTACATAATCTTCTCTTAAAAATGCCCATTGTATCTGCCATTACCACATGTTTAAGCAAGGAATTCCATAATTTAAAGCGGAACTACCACCGCTAAAAAACTTGATCTCCAGTAATTCCTCATCTTACAACTAGCTGCTCACTAGCGCTAGTCACCAGCATTATTACCTTATTCAATAGAATTCTCCATTTTTCCCGGGCTGACAGGAAGGACGGAGCACAGACATCTTTCCATAGTGACGTTTGCACAACTGCGCTGTCAGTCCCAGCCGGCTCTAGGAGGCGTTGCTAGGAGCCTTTCGGCTCCAAAGGGACTGACAACGCAGGCGTGCAGACGTCAAAAAGGAAAGACGTCTGCGCTCCGTCTGCCTGTCAGCCCGGGAAGAATGAAGAATTCTATTTAACAAGGTAATAATTCTGACGACTAGCGCTACTGAGCAGCTAGTTGTCAGATGAGGAATTATTGGAGATAACGTTTTTTAACAGTGGTAGTTCCGCTTTAGATTATGGAATTCCTTGCCCAAGCATGTGGTAATGGCAGATACAATGGACAATTTTAAGAGAAGATTATGTACATTTCTTTCCAGAGCGAACATACAGAATTATACTGTATACAGATGAGGAATTATTGGAGATAAAGTTTTTTAGCGGTGATAGTTCCGCTTTAACAGACCTTATTGTAAAAAACCCTTTCCTCTGCTGAAGTTGAAATCTCTTTTCCTCTAGTCTCAAAGGGTGTCCCCTGGTCACCTGATCAGGCCTTGGAATGAAAAGCTCACCACAGATCTTGTATTGACCTCTCATATACTTGTACAATGTGATAAGATTAGTTGACTTTTATCTAGAGTAAATAACCAGGAACATTTGGAGGTCCAACAATTGACTGTTTTAGATAATTTGTTATTAGTAAGATGCAATTTTGTTTAAAAATCACACACAAACATTATTCTGCAAAGCAAAATGTAACAATGTATCTCCTTCCACAGCTTTCGACCCATCAATGATAAGTCCAACATACGATGAAAAAGAAATGGTTACAGAACGCGGACGGACCACTATCAGTGCACAGACATCCAGCATCCTTACACAGAGAAGTCTGCGTCATTATGTGGAGC
Organism: Rhinophrynus dorsalis; assembly: GCA_037306005.1. Taxonomy (NCBI): domain Eukaryota; kingdom Metazoa; phylum Chordata; class Amphibia; order Anura; family Rhinophrynidae; genus Rhinophrynus; species Rhinophrynus dorsalis. Next base: position 538,675,256 of record CM074721.1, on the reverse strand, counting down.
AATTCATTATGGGCTTCTTTAGCTTCCAATAAACATGGCTTACTGACAACTAAATCAGTGCAATTTCCAATGGGTTTATGGCATGGCTGGGCAAAAATTCCTATCATCCACTTGCAGCCAACAGCAACAGTTAGAGGGAATCATGTCGCACACTCCCGGTTTAGGGTAACGAAAATGAGAATTTGGGAAATTCCTATGCTAAGCTGAACAGGTCTAATTTACGTACAGCAGAAAAAGTAAAAATCACTCAGTGCTGGGTAACTGAAGAGAAATTATACCCTTGGAATAAATCACTCTTATTTTAACAGTTTAACCCTTTCAGTGTTCTGCAATGCATTGTATACTCCTCTGGCACTCAAAGTCTATGGAGAAATTTGCACGTAAACCCTTAAAGTGGAACTATCCCTCCAAATAAAGTGCCCCCCAAATAACGATTGAAATAGCGATAAGCATACAAATAACAGCATTATAAAGTATAGGTCCAGCGTTATTAAAGGGATAGTAAACCCCCAAAAAACTGTTGGGGAATTGATAGGAATAATAAAAAAAACATGTAACTCCCTTATTCCCATCTCTCAAACTGTTATGGTTTGAGAGATATAATAAAATAAAGATCTCCGCTCCCTCCCCCTTCTCATGCGTCTGCTATATAGCGGACGTCATGAGATCCTGCTTCCGGGACCAGACAGCGGCTCTTCAGGATCGCTGTCATTGAGATATCTAACTATAATTACTTCATTGCAATGGTCTACAACGTGTGCTTGCAAGCCAGGCACACTTTGTAGACCATACCGATGAAGTAATTATACCTAGATATCCCGATGTCAGCACTCCTGAGGAGCCGCCTACAGTCGGGCGACCGGATTCTGCCTCTGACAGCTTTACAGCTAGTAAGGCATAAGGGGGAGGAAGCGGAGGTCTTTATTTTCTTATTTCTCTCAAACTATAACGGTTTGAGAGATGGGAATGAGGGCATTACATTTTTTTTTATTATTCTTATCAATTCGCAAACAGTTTTTTGGGGGGTTTACTAACCCTTTAAGAAATCCTACTTGATGTGAGAGGAACAGGCAGGAATCAGACACCTTACCTTAGAGACTTCTGTGAGTCTGCACTGTCCATCTCGGTCTCCTCCATGATTGGTGAGGAGGAGTAGCATTGTACCTTAAAGGGATAGTAATGTTTCATAATAAAAGCAGCTCTAATTAATCATCATAGTATTTGGACTTTGGAGAGTGTTATTTCAGTTCTGTCAGAGTTGTAGTTCAAGAGTAATTCAATGACAAAGTATCCCCCTCCCGCCCCTTTTACTGATGTAACACTGCTCAGCCAGATCAGAAGGGAGGTGCCCTGGTAGACTGCAGAGAGGGACAATCTTCAATTAAGATAAGGGAAAAACCTGAAAAACGTGTCTAGGGGGGCAGTGCTCCCATTGTTCTCATAGAAGGAAGACTGTCCCCTGCTGTTACCTGTCTGGTCTATGGACTGCATTCCACATCTGAGAAGAGATGGCTTACACTAGGTAAAAGGGGCGGGAGGGGAAACTTTGCTTGTGAATATCTCTCAAACCATAAAGGTTTGAGAGATAAGACTTATATCGTTCTTCATGTTTTTTTAATGCCTACAAAATAAAATAAAGATAAAACAAAGTATTACTATCCCTTTAAGGTAACAGGAAGTGACTGACAGTGCAGGTGCACAGATGCCTCTACAGCAAGAAACCAGCCCGTCAGGGTCAGATCAAGTAGGATTTCTTAATCCTGGACCTATTCTGTAAAATACTACCATTTATATGCTTATCTCTAAATCAATAATTATTTTGGAGGGGGACTTTATTTGGAGGGATAATTCCGCTTTAATACAGTTATCAAATTCAATGGAATCTAGGCCTAATTTTCTTATGCAGCAGTCAGGTATATCTATATATTTTTTCAGGTTCTATCTGCATTTTCTGTCCATAGCAATCTCTGGTGAAGTCTGCATCTGAAACAATGGGCTTCAACACTTCTGAATGGCTCACAAGGGACACTAGTCTTAGCCAGATTGTATAATGAAACAGCCTTACACTACAATAGAGATCAAAGCACAAAAATAAATAGTTATGTTAAACATAATGAGAGACGCTTATTCCTGTGCTATAATTCCCCAATAAAATAAAAAGTCAACATTTCAGTTACCAATGTTAATTTTGACAGTGCGTGGGGGCATGGCCAGTAAGGCTGAGATGTCCTGATCAGTTTAACCCTTTGAGTGCCAGAGGGCAAAAGCAATGCATTCTGTACCTCTCTGGCATTCAAAGGATTAACACCTTAAAGGGATAGTAATGTTTCATAATAAAAGCAGCTCTAATTAATCATCATAGTATTTGGACTTTGGAGAGTGTTATTTCAATTCTGTCAGAGTTGTAGTACAAGAGTAATTCAATGACAAAGTATCCCCCTCCCTCCCCTTTTACTGATGTAACACTGCTCAGCCAGATCAGAAGGGAGGTGCCCAGGTACATTGCAGAGAGGGACGATCTTCAATTAAGATAAGGGAAAAGCTAAAAAACTTGTCAAGGGGGGCAGGGTTTTCATTGTTCTCATAGGAAGAAGATTGTCCCCTGCTGTTATCTGTCTGGTCTATGGACTGCATTCCACATCTGAGAAGAGATGGCTTACACTAGGTAAAAGGGACGGGAGGGGAAACTTTGCTTGTGAATATCTCTCAAACCATAAAGGTTTGAGAGATAAGACTTATATCGTTCTTCATGTTTTTTTAATGCCTACAAAATAAAATAAAGATAAAACAAAGTATTACTATCCCTTTAAGGACTATGACTGTACACATACGTCATCAGGAAAATGTGCATTAATGAACCATTACGTACCTGTACGTCATGGAATTCACGGGTCCCCGCGCGGCTGCACCCTATTCGGGTACCTCTGATTCCGATTCAACAACATAAAAATAAATAAAACTCCCAGTGATCCTTAACCCTTTGAGTGCAATAAAAGAAGGAAAAGCGTACAAAAGAAAAAAAAGCATGCACACCTTTTCACTGCCAGGAGTGCCTGCATACGTCCTCAAGCACACCCATTGGGTGCTCGATTAAAGGGACGCCTGTCTGATTGGTGCTATTTAAAGTAACACCTCCTACTATTAAATCCCACTTAACTTATTATGGACTAAACATACTACTGGGCCTATGGTATTTCTCCTCTTTCCTTAGTTCAAGAGAAGATGGGGTGATTGTACCGAGGAGATTCTGTACATCAGTTGGAATCAATTTGTTTTGGTCCTCTCACCTTCCTAATGTCAGTTTACTAAGCTGTAGACAACATAATTCCTCCCCTTACCACCACTTTCGCCTAGGGGTGGACAAATGGCAGTCTGTGGGCATATTGGGGTGTTACTTCCCCATACCTGGAAACTCCCTCCGCTTGAGCCCCCAGAGAGGATTCATGTGCTTCCAAGCAGGGGGAGGTAAATGAAGTGATTTGTTTTTTAAAGGGGGTGGGGCTTAATCAGCTGGGTGGGAATTATCGTCCTTGTGTCATTGAGTTGGTGGGAAGGGGAAGAAGCAGGCAGGAAGTGGGAGGCACAGTGGGGGAAGGAGGAGTGGGAAGAAAGTGGGAGGTACAGGGTGGGAAGGAGAAGAAGAAGGCAGGAAGTGGGAGGTACAGGGGGAAAGGAGGAGGAGTGGGAAGGAAGTGGGCGGTACAAGGTGGGAAGGAGGAGAAGTGGGCAGAAAGCGGGAGGAACAGGATGGGAAGGAGAAGAGGGTGGGAAGTGGGCCAAAAAGGGTGGGAAGCAGGAGATGTGGGTAGAACAGGGTGGGACGGAGAAGAAGTGGATAGGAAGGAACAGAATTGGAAGGAGGAGAAGTGGGTGGGAAGTGGAAGGAACAGTGTGGGAAGGAGGAGAAGAGGGTGGTAAGTGGGAGAAACAGGGTGGGAAGGAGTACAAGTGGGTGGGAAGGAACAGGGTAGGAAGGAGGAGAAGTGGGTGGAACAGGGTATGAAGGATGAGAAGTGGATGGAACAGGGTGGGAAGGAGGAGAAGTGGGTGGAACAGGGTATGAAGGATGAGAAGTGGATGGAACAGGGTGGGAAGGAGGAGAAGTGGGAGGAACAGGGTGAGAAGGAGGAGAAGTGGGTGGAAATCGGTAGGAAAAGGTTGGGAAGGAGGAGAAGTGAAACTCACCATCACCGGAGAAACATCCTCTGTCCCCGGAGACCTGATAATTAACTCTAAAAACCTGAGTCTCTGGAGCAGATCCAGAGAAGTCCAAGGTATGTACTTCCCTCTACAACCATAGCTCTGTGCTCTCCACATCTGCCTTGAAGTCTCTGGTTTTCTGAGTTAATTACCACATCTGTAGGACAGAGGGATGGTTCTCTGGGTGAGTTCCTTGGTAACCCCTCCCCCACTCCCTGCCCATTCTACCCCACACTACACCCCATTCCACCTGTTTTCAGGACAGCCCCTGCCTTTTCTCATTTCAGTCCCTGCCACTCCCATTAGCCCTTGCACAGATCATGATGCAAATTGCATCGTTTGGACACTCTCATCCCCAGATCCAGTACTCACTCTGGGGACTGTGGACATCAAAGTTCACCGGTATATCTTGGACTTGTTTATGGTTAAGATGTAAACAAAGCATAAAAGGTAACTCTGTGAGTGTGCGCCATTCCCCTGCCCATGCCATAGGGCTGGCATTCAGGGTGTGTCGACAAAAGTCCTAGCTATGATGGAGATTATCTCCTGATATGCAGTACATCACTCATACGCACTAGTATAGGGGTGTCCACATTTTTTTTTTTTCAATTGTTAGGACACAATCAGAAAGCCATTAGCACACTATTATAATTTTTTTATAACGATGGTGAATTGTAGCCGATCATCTACTGAAAAACATCAGTTTATTTATTGATCAGTGACAATACTGATATTTAGCAGACATCTATTCTTGAACTGTACGGTACTGGCAAGATCTCTTACTGGCCTACTAGTTCATGTGAGCTGGTTAATTAGGTATAAAAATAGTTTTTTTTTTCGGTCTCAGATGAGCCGCGCCATGGAGTCAGGTGGGCTACATTTGGCCAATGGGCCGCACATTGGATGCCGCTTCCCTATTACATACATTGAAATGCAACCACTGGCAATAGAGACAAATGTCAGTGTGACTGCACCTGAGAATTTGTACGCTAGCCCCAATATCTTCAGTCAGTGCTGAAACTCAGGTCCATGGACGCAGCCATGATGGTAGCAGAACCACAGAACACAAACTCCGTTCACTGCGGAGCAATGTGTTACCCACCCCTCTGCTCCTTAACCATTTGAGTGCCAGAGTGGTACAGAATGCATTGCTTTGCAATGCATTCTGTACCAGACTGGCACTTAAAGGGTTAAGGACCGGCAGTGCAGTTGGCAGTTAAAGGGATAGTAATACTTAAAATGTAAAAAAAAATATGTCATAGGGTTTATCCCCCTAAGTAAAACAAGAGTACTCCCACTGCTGAAAGGTGTTTCATTCAAAAGTTATTAATTTTCAAAGTTGAATTTTTTAGGTGCAATATCACAGTGGCCTGAAATTGTACAGTGGCGCTGTTGCTACACGGTCCTATGGACAGCTCTGGTCCCGGGACCATCTGATCCCCTTTATATTGCAAAATGAACCTCAAGATGATAAGCTAAAAAAGTGATTACACATTATAACCACCAAAGCAGAGTTTAAATATATGTAATAGCTATCGGTACGTAATAATCACTCTCATCGCTCAGTCTCATTCGGCTTCATTTAAGTAGCAAAGCTATACATAATTAGAAAATGAACCATACAAGCAAAAAAATCAAAGACTTGTACCTCAATAGGTGGTCACAAACAAAACAGTGAGATAAACCTGCTACTGTTATCAATTACTTTTAAAAGATAAAACCACTGTTCAATGTATCATCAAGTCAACGTATCATATTGTGGCCACCAGATGATGCACAAAGTTGCAGATTATTTATATTCATCTATATATATATATATATATATATATATATATATATATATATATATATATATATATATACACATATATACACTTCCAGAAAAGACCCTGAATCCCAAAGAAACCCAACAAAATGGACTTCTCCTTAGAAATGTGAAAATATTTTATTTTTCTACCTAATTTGAATTTACACAATACAGAGACAGCGTCCATGTAGGACCATAAAGAAACTAAACTATATTAATGAAAAATATAAGGGTTTTTCTGATTAGTAAAAATGGTACTTTTACATCTGCAGAAAAGAGAAGAATGCTCACAGCGCTTACTCACCATAAAATATCCATATCATATTATAATTTAATATAAAAATAAAGTTAGAACTATAGATAGCAGCAAGGAATGAGAGGGTTCTCCAGTCCCCCTGACATTAGGCCTAAACCCAAAAGTAAAAACACATACAAAAAAAGACAATCCTGCGCTCCTCTATATACTGTGAACATAAGTGCCCTGTATTTAGCATATGTAATAACTCTTAGTAAATATAAGTGAGAATTCCGTTCCACAAATTGGCCAATCCGTGTGTAAGCTTACCACCACGCCAAAGTATCTCACTTTGTGGTAAGTCCTACTCTAATACACCTATAAAGGCCCTATCTGAATTAAAAACAGACATTCTCTGAGGAAAGATGATATAATAAACGCGTCAGTGGGGACCCTTTAAATATCTTTTTGATGTTTTTTATCTCTTGTGGGTCCCAGTGTAATGCAATTAAAAGCAACAGACATACAACAAGAGAAAAAAACAAATTAGGTGTAAAGGGAGGACTTACCTTCACCTTTCACTTTTGGGTCTAGGCCTAATGTCAGGGGGACTGGAGAACCCTCTCATTCCTTGCTGCTATCTATAGTTCAAACTTTATTCTTATATTAAATTATAATAGGATATGGATATTTTATGGTGAGTAAGCATTGTGAGCTTTCTTCTTTTTTCTGCTTTTGTTTCACACATATCTCCTTTAGCTCAACTAAGCAGCTTCTCATTTTATCCAATTTATTCACAAAGATATAAAAACAAATGATTCTTTATTTCATTTCACCATTCTTTTTTCTTTCTCACTTGGCCTTTAAGAACAAGGCTTTTTGGCCTGTTCCAGTATGTAATCCCCCTTGCCTGTTTGGTATCATCCATTCCTCACATGACTTGTGGGGAAGGATATAAATGGAACATAGTTTTTAATGCAGGCCGTTATGGGCCATGTATCAGGTAAGTCCTCCCTCTACACCTAATTTGGTTTTTTTGTCTTGTTGTATGTCTGTTGCTTTTAATTGCATTACACTGGGACCCACAAGAAATAAAAAACATCAAAAAGATATTTGAAGGGTCCCCACTGACACGTTTATTATAACATCTTTCTTCAGAGAATGTCTGTTTTTAATTTCAATTTTATTTAGATAGGGCCTCTATAGGTGTATTAGAGTAGGACTTACCGCAAAGTGAGATACCTTGGTGTTGGTGATAAGCTTACACACGGAATGGCCAATTTGTGGAATGAAATTCTCACTTATTTTCACTTAGCTTTACTAAGAGTTATTACATATGCTAAATACAGGGCACTTACTTTTACATCTGGGAGGTTTTTTTATTCAAAAAGTCATTGCAACTCAGATTTGCTTTTTACATCAAATTGCAATTTCCTATTGTGGTCACCAGGTGGGGCTGTTATTAAGCAATTATTATAGCGAGCCACAGTCTACAATGCAAACTCTCCCAAAAAATGTATTATTAAAAATATATATATATATATATATATATATATAATTTTTGGATACCAGTTTGTATTATGGTAACAGTTTCATTTTCGGAGTCTGTAAGGATTTTTTTTTACCCACTTGGGGCTTAATTGGAAATGGCTTCAATGTTTTTATTATTTTGCCTTCCTCTGGATCAAAAGGACTTGATGGACACAGGGCTTTTTTCAGCCTCATCTACTATGTTGCGGTGCCACTGTGTCGCTATGTTACTGTTATAGTGTCACTGTACCGCTATGTTACTGTGTTACAGTGTCACTGTGTCGCTATGTTACTGTGTTACAATGTCACTGTGTCGCTATGTTACTGTGTTACAATGTCACTGTGTCGCTATCTTATGGTGTCACTGTGCCTCTGTTACTGTGTTACTATGTTACAGTGTCGCTATGTTACTATGTTACAGTGTCACTGTGTCGCTATGTTACTGTGTTACTATGTTACAGTGTCGCTATGTTACTATGTTACAGTGTCACTGTGTTGCTATGTTACTATGTTACAGTGTCACTGTGTCGCTATGTTACTGTGTTACTATGTTACAATGTCACTATGTCGCTATTTTACTGTATTACTATGTTACAGTGTCACTGTGTTGCTATGTTACTATGTTACAGTGTCACTGTGTCGCTATTTTACTGTGTTACTATGTTACAGTGTCACTGTGCCGCTATGTTACTATGTCACAGTGTCACTGTGCCGCTATGTTACTGTGTTACTATGTTACAATGTCACTGTGCCGCTATGTTACTGTGTTACTATGTCGCTATTTTACTGTGTTACTATGTTACAGTGTCACTGTGCCGCTATGTTATTGTGTTAGTATGTTACAGTGTCACTATGTTACTGTGTTAGTATGTTACGGTGTCACAGTATCTCTATGTTACCGTGTTACAGTGTCGCTATGTTACTTTGTCACTATGTCACTGAATACAGTTTGATCTCTAACAACTTTTCAAAGAAAACTCTTCCAAATGCTGAAGCACCCTTGTTTAATAGCAGAAAAAGTCCTAACATATATATTTTTATATTTTTCCATAGAAATGGTTTACTGTGCCATGAATTCCGGCTCAAAATATAAATTCTTTATGCAATTAACTACTTGTCCATCAAATTTGTAATTCCCCCTCCTCCAGTCTATGCTGCAACTCCTCTCCACATCTCTGTCCCTCCTTCTCCTTGTCATCCCACCCCAAACTCTTGTAGCGTCCTCCTCTCCATTCTCTTCAATTGACCATCACCAGGTGGGTGCAGCCGGTAGTCTGACGTCAGCCAAAAATGTCCGGGTTGTGAAGCTGCAAACTGCACAGGAGCCGGTGGAAGTCTGCTAGTGTCCAATGATTAGAGGAGGTCTCAGAGACTCCGCCCACTGCGCTACTGCTGGATGGGCTGGAAAAAAATAAGATGGGAGGCACTTTAGTCATTTGTATACTACAGGAGGAATGAGTAACATCACTAGGGTAAATCTGTGTCATTCAGTGGGACTGGGGCACCCTAGTTCACCCACACCCACAACTGAACCTCTCACTTCATGTATAAGGTCCACAGCGCCTTTTGTCTGTGTCACCCTGCAGGAGGAGGGACAGACTCCTATCTCCTTCTGTCTGTGTCACTGTGTCACCCTGCAGGAGGAGGGACAGACTCATATCTCCTTCTGTTTGTGTCACTGTGTCACCCTGCAGAAGGAGGGACAGACTCATATCTCCTTCTGTCTGTGTCACCCTGCAGGAGGAGGGACAGACTCATATCTCCTTCTGTCTGTGTCACTGTGTCACCCTGCAGGAGGAGGAACAGACTCATATCTCCTTCTGTCTGTGTCACTGTGTCACCCTGCAGGAGGAGGGACAGACTCATATCTCCTTCTGTCTGTGTCACTGTGTCACCCTGCAGGAGGAGGGACAGACTCATATCTCCTTCTGTCTATGTCGCTGTATCACCCTGCAGGAGTAGGGACAGACTCATATCGCCTTCTGTCTGTGTCACCCTGCAGAAGGAGGGACAGACTCATATCTCCTTCTGTCTGTGTCACCCTGCAGGAGGAGGGACAGACTCATATCTCCTTCTGTCTGTGTCACTGGGTCACCCTGCAGGGGGAGGGTCAGACTCATATCTCCTTCTGTCTGTGTCACTGTGTCACCCTGCAGGAGGAGGGACAGATTAATATCTCCTTCTGTCTGTGTCACTGGGTCACCCTGCAGGGGGAGGGTCAGACTCATATCTCCTTCTGTCTGTGTCACTGTGTCACCCTGCAGGAGGAGGGACAGACTCATATCTCCTTCTGTCTGTGTCACTGTGTCACCCTGCAGGAGGAGGGACAGACTCATATCTCCTTCTGTCTGTGTGACTTGTCACCCTGCAGGAGGAGGGACAGACTCCTATCTCCTTCTGTCTGTGTCACTGTGTCACCCTGCAGGAGGAGGGACAGACTCATATCTCCTTCTGTCTGTGTCACTGTGTCACCCTGCAGGAGGAGGGACAGACCCATATCTCCTTCTGTCTGTGTCACTGTGTCACCCTGCAGGGGGAGGGACAGACTCATATCTCCTTCTGTCTGTGTCACTGTGTCACCCTGCAGGAGGAGGGACAGACTCATATCTCCTTCTGTCTGTGTCACTGTGTCACCCTGCAGGAGGAGGGACAGACTCATATCTCCTTCTGTCTGTGTCACTGTGTCACCCTGCAGGAGGAGGGACAGACTCATATCTCCTGTCTGTGTCACCCTGTATCACGGTGCCCGTGACTGCTGCATTTCCTTGTCTGTCACCAGTAGGGGGCTTCTATTGGCTGTCTGCATATAGCCCGCCTCATATTGCCTATTTAAACCTGGATTGGGCACCCTTTGAGTGCCCTTTCGTGTTGTTTCTGACCTTTTGCTATCACTATGTCCAGTGATGGTTGGGCCTCTGTTCCAGTGTTCCTGATTTCTACTGTTACAGTGTCTCCTGCATGCTGAGTTATTCCAGTCCTGGTTCCGGCCTAGTACTCTGGTGATGCAGTTCCTGCTGAACTTCTTCTCTGCTATTTCCTGACCTGACTGATCGCTGCTGGTTCCTGTCATCTCATCGCCTGTCTCCTGGCGACCTTCTGCCTGGTCGCGTCAGCGACATTGCTTGTTAGTCCCAGCGTGCGGACGCTGGTTTGCTCCAAAGCCTTGCGGCTACACGATTCAGTTGTTAGTCCAGTGTGCGGACACTGGTTCGCTCCCAAGCCTATCGGCTACACTATTCAGTGGTTGGTCCCAGCGTGCGGACGCTGGTTTGCTCCCAAAGCCTCGCGGCTACACGATTCCCTGTTGGTCCAGTGTGCGGACACTGGTTTGCTCCAAAGCCTATCGGCTATACGATTCAGTAGTTGGTCCCGGCGTGCGGACGCTGGTTTGCTGCAAAGCCTTGCGGCTATATGATTCACTTGTTACTCCAGTGTGTGGACACTGGTTTGCTCCAAAGCCTATCGGATATACGATTCAGTAGTTGGTCCCAGCGTGCGTACGCTGGTTCGCTCCAAAGCCTTACGGCTATATGATTCACTTGTTACTCCAGTGTGCGGACACTGGTTTGCTCCAAAGCCTATCGGCTATACGATTCAGTAGTTGGTCCCAGCGTGCAGACGCTGGTTTGCTCCAAAGCCTTGCGGCTATATGATTCACTTGTTACTCCAGTGTGAGGACATTGGTTTGCTCCTAAGCCTCGCGGCTATATATGTATATGAATATGTAAAGAAAGAATTAAAAGGGTGGGATAAAACACCGAGAGTGAGTACTCAGTGGAAGACACTCAAAGAAGTCCTCTTAAAGGCAACAAGATTACATGTTAGACAAATTAGCAAGAGGAAAAGAAAGAGAAATCCACTATGGTTTACTAGAGAGGTAAGAGCTATAGTGAAAGATAAAAAGTCTGCCTATAAGAGATATAAAGAGACTGGAAGTGAAGCGGACAGAGAAGGGTATAAAACTATACAGAAGAAGACTAAACAGATGATAAATGCTGCTAAAGCCTCAAAAGAGGAAGAAATGGCCAAATCTGTTAAGAAGGGGAATAAAACCTTCTTCAGATATATCAGTGACAGGAAGAAGAAAAACTGCGGGATTACAAAAATTAACAACGGAAAAAATCAGTATATAGAAGAGGAAAAGGCGGTCGCTGACCATCTGAATAACTACTTCTGCTCAGTTTTTTCAGACGGCGGCCCTCATAATCAGAAAATGGCTGAACACAGCATTGCCTCTAGTTGTATAATTTTAGCCCCAGTGTTTTCAGAGGCCGATGTTCTAGAGGAACTTGTCCGGCTAAAGTCAAATAAAGCGATGGGTCCGGATGGAATCCACCCTAGAGTTCTTAAAGAACTCCGATCTGTCATAGTTGGCCCCCTGACTAATCTGTATAACCAGTCCCTTCTTACGGGAGAAGTTCCTGATGATTGGAGAATGGCCAATGTTGTACCCATTCACAAGAAGGGTAGTAAAGAAGAAGCTAGTAACTACAGGCCAGTCAGCCTGACATCTGTAGTGGTAAAAATGATGGAGACTCTTCTAAAGAAGAAGATAATTGACCATCTAACAAAAAACAACCTGATGGACCCAAACCAGCATGGCTTCACTGAGGGCCGATCCTGTCAGACTAATCTCATTGATTTCTTTGACTATGTAACTAAAGTGCTGGATGAAGGTGGTGCTGTGGATATCGCCTACCTGGATTTCAGTAAAGCTTTCGATACAGTTCCCCATAAAGAGCTGTTAGATAAATTATCAAGAATTGGACTTAACCCCTGGATAGTTCAGTGGATCTGCAGTTGGCTGAAGGACAGAAACCAGAGGGTTGTTGTTAATGGAGTGTATTCTGAGCAGAGACTGGTTACAAGTGGAGTGCCACAAGGATCTGTTCTGGGCCCTGTTCTGTTCAACATATTTGTAAGTGACATAAGGGAAGGCTTGGCAGGGAAGGTTTGCTTGTTTGCTGATGACACAAAAGTGTGTAATAGGGTTGATGTTCCAGGAGGTGTCTGTAATATGGAGAATGATTTGGCACTATTAGATAAGTGGTCAAAACAATGGAAACTTCAGTTCAATGTTTCCAAATGTAAAATAATGCACTTGGGGAAAAGAAACCCTCAATCTGACTATCGTATTGGCAGTTCTGTGGTAGCAAAGACTTCAGAAGAGAAGGATTTGGGGGTGGTCATCTCTGACAGCCTCAAGATGAGTAACCAATGCAACCAGGCGGTGGGGAAAGCAAATCGTATGCTTGGCTGCATAGCTAGAGGTATAACAAGCAGGAAGAGGGAGATTGTGATCCCTCTGTATAGAGCTCTAGTGAGACCACATCTGGAATACTGTGTACAGTTCTGGAGGCCTCATCTGCAAAAGGATATAACTAAAATTGAGCGGGTTCAAAGAAGAGCTACAAAAATGGTGGAAGGTCTAAAGCATAGAACTTATCAAGAACGACTCAGATCTAAATATGTATAGTCTGGAGGAAAGAAGAGAAAGGGGGGACATGATTGAAACCTTTAAATATGTTAAAGGACTGAACAAGGTTCAGGAGGGAAGTGTGATTAATAAGAATCTGAATACAAGAACAAAGGGGCACAATCTGAGGCTAGTTGGAGGAAAAATCAAGAAAAACATTAGAAAATATTATTTCACTGAAAGAGTAGTAGAAACTTGGAACAAACTTCCAGCAGAGGTGGTTGATAAATCCACAGTAACACAGTTTAAACATGCCTGGGATAAACATGTATCTATCCTAAGATAACAATAAAGGAATACTAAAGGGCAGACTAGATGGACCAGGTGGTCTTTTTCTGCCGTCAATCTTCTATGTTTCTATGTTTCTATACGATTCCCCTGTTGGTCTCAGTGTGCGGACACTGGGTTGCTTATGATCCTGTCATTCTGCCATTATCATCCGACTGCTATTGATATCTCTGGGCTGCCCTGCCCGGTATTGGTAAGGCCGGTAGAACCTTTTGCCACATTCCATCTCAGGTTGCCTTACCCGGTATTGGCAGGGCCGGTAGAGCCTACACTGTGTACTTTTTGGGGCTTCCTTGCCCGGTAATTAGGTAAGGCCGGTAGAACCGTTATGCTATTCCATCCAGTATATTGACAGGACCGGTAGAGTCTGCCTTCTGTCTTTGCTATTACTCATGATTTATATATGTATGTGATTGCCATCCTAAGTGATCAATTTAATTATTTCAATAAAATTGATTTTTACCTAAAACTTGTGTCTGAGAGTCATAACAAACCGTGACACCCTGCAGGTGGAGGGACAGACTCATATCTCCTTCTGTCTGTGTCACTGTGTCACCCTGCAGGAGGAGGGACAGACTCATATCGCCTTCTGTCTGTGTCACTTTGTCACCCTGCAGGACAAGGGACAGACTCATATCTCCTTCTGTCTGTGTCAATGTGTCACCCCTCAGGAGGAGGGACAGACTCATATCTCCTTCTGTCTGTGTAACCCTGCAGGGGGAGGGACAGACTGATGACTTCCTCTGTGTCACCCTGCAGGAAGAGGTGCAGACTCATATCTCCTTCTGTCTGTGTCACTGTGTCACCCTGCAGGAGGAGGGACAGACTCATATCTCCTTCTGTTTGTGTCACCCTGCAGGAGGAGGGACAGGCTCATATCTCCTTCTGTCTGTGTCACTGTGTCACCCTGCAGGAGGAGGGACAGACCCATATCTCCTTCTGTCTGTGTCACTGTGTCACCCTGCAGGAGGAGGGACAGACTCATAGTTCCTTCTGTCTGTGTCGCTGTGTCACCCTGCAGGAGGAGGGACAGACTCATATCTCCTTCTGTCTGTGTCACCCTGCA
>CM074721.1:538520654-538655654 GCA_037306005.1 Rhinophrynus dorsalis | reverse complement strand
AAAGATAACTGCATCTGTCAGCATGCTACATGACTACACATACCAGCATTCATTACCCTCAGAGTATACATAATTATATTTCCCAGCATGCACTAATCTGGAGGGAAACATGACTACATCTCCCATCATGCACTGGTCTGGGAATAAATGTAACTACATCTCCCACCATGCACTAGTCTGGGCGTAAACATGATTACAACTCCTAGCAACTACTTAGACATATACATAGATTAGACAGAATGCACTTTGAGGAGCAGTACTTCATGTAACAGAAAGCAATGATCTGTGAAAAAACATGACTATATTTCCCAACATGCACTGGTCTGGGATTAATATAACTACATTTATCAGCATAGTCTGTTATATGACATGACTACACCTTCTAGCACTCATTGCTCTCAGGACACACATAATTACATTTCCCAGCATGCACTAAACTGGAAGGCAACATGACTACACCTCCCAGCAATCATTGGTCTGGGAGTAAACATAACTACATCTCCCAGCATACACTGGTCTGTGAGTAAACATGGCTGCACCTCCCATCATGCACTGGTCTGAGAATAAACATGACTACATCTCCCAGCATGCACTGGTCTGGGAGTAAACATGATTACAACACCCACCATGCCTTGGTCCGGGAGTAAACATTACTGCACCTCCCACCATGCACTGGCCTGGGAATAAACACATTACACATCACAGCATTCACTGGTCTGAGTAAACATGACTACATCTCCCAGCATGCATTGGTATTGGAATAAACGTTAACTACATCTCCCAGCATGCACTGGTCTGGAAGGCCTGACCACATGAATTTTAAATAGCTAGCTACTCTTCATGCAAGCACTGGGAATAGACTGGGCTGCATCCTATACAGGATAATACTGGACTACTATGTGCATTTCCCACTGCGACTGGAGACTACAGCCAAAACCTCACATATCAGTAAACTGACCATGTATCCCTTTAAATAAGGGACACTTATTAAAAACACATACTGCAGGGTTAATCTGTCTCCTGTGTAATCCTGCTGCATGAGGTTTTCATAAGTGTCCCTGATTGAAAGGGATAAATGCCAGAGCAGGGTTGAGCCATCTGAGGTCTCCCAGCTGTGAAGAACTTCAGATTCCCATCACCCCCAGCCAGCCATCCCATAGCAGAGGATGATGGGAGTCTCAGTCCTCCACAGCTGGAGGGCCTAAGGTTGCTCATCCTCTGTATTCCATGCAACAAAACGGTACCTGGAAGCCAAACAGGCTTTTCTCGACCGGAAGTCACGCCCCCAAGATCTGATTGGTTGATGGGTTGTACCACTCGTTAGCCCTCAAGCTTTGGAAGACTACAACTCCCGTCATTCCTCCAGTCGGCATTGACTGGTTGGGGAATAATGGGAGTTGTAGTCTGCACCAAGTCTCCCTACCGCTGACTTAGTTCCTCAGTCTTACACACTGAGGGTGCTTAGTAAGAAGATTTTGGGCAGTTCTGAGATACCCCAGCTGTACATTAGGAAACAAATACATTTAACCCTTTGAATGCTGCGTTGAATACCTTCCTAGCATTTAAAGGGTTAATAACCCAATATAAACTAATGGGGATTTTAATTTCCCTCTATGGTGTAGTGTGTTTACATCAGAATTGCTTAAAATCAGGGGTGGGGAACCAGTGGATCTGCAGCTGTTGGGGACTACAGTTCCCAACGCTCCTTAAATACACAGGAAGAAGGCGGGCAAACTACATATGCCAGCATGCTTAGTCATAGAGATAGCTGGAACCACAATGAGTTTATTGATATTTACTTATCAAAAAATTCTATGACAGTGATGGGCAATATGAGGCCCTCCAGATACTGCTGGATTACGATTCCCATCATCCTCCTGCCGGTGGATGAAGGGAAGCGTAGTCCAGCAACAGTTTATGTTGCCCACCCTTCTCTATAAGCATGGAATGGAGCCCTACCTCTTGTTGTCAAGTTGAAGCTGCAGCTGCTATTTTCCTAGAGAGTTGCCAATTGACTGTTGTGGAGTTTCAGTGGGCTTTCAACGGGGCTACAAGAAAATGGCCGTCGAGGCCCAAGAAGGACATTATATTCACGTGTACATATCTTTAGAGACCATATTGCCATTTTCACATGCAATACTTGTTAAATCTGCAGGATTGTATAGAAACCAGTACAAATAATTCTTTAGTGTGTGACTTTAATTAGGGTTTCACTACAGGGCCAGATTTACATCCCAGGTGCCCCAGGCAAGGTACTCTGGGTGCCCTTAGCTTAGGCTGACCTTTAACTGGGGACACATAGGAAATAGGCATAATTCAGGACTGTGTTGAAACTAAAGCAGCCCTGCAGTATGCATTTTTCATGTGTGTCCCTGGTTAAAGGTGAGGTCTGGTCACCCTACCTTAACTCCACCCGTGGCCTCAGCCATGTTTCTTACATGGCCCCACCCTCAGACCCATCCACTGCTTCCTGGCACAGAATATTCCCTTGGCCTATAACAAGCAAAGCCAAAAAGGCTTGAACCCCTTGGTGCTAGAGAGCTCTCCAACGCATTGCGAATCTCTCTAGCATCCAAGGGGTTAAATAATAGCTTGTTTGTCAGAAGCCGTCATGCTCAGTAGAGACGGCTGTGCGTGCTGCAGCCATGCACAGTACAGACTGCCCACACCGTGACTGATACAGAGAGGGGTGCTCCAAATTCGGACCGGAGTCCTCTCTGCGCACCTTCCTGGGACCAAGCGGTCTGAATTTGGAGTGCCCCGCTCTCCAAATCATGAGCGATCAGTACATTAATTCTCTATATAAGTGCATTCCCACAATATAGTGGGCATTTTGTACTTGGATGGATGCCTCATACAAGTGGCATACTTGCATCTTTAATCACCTTGGTGGGCATCGCTACATCCTGCTTCTGAATGATTTAATTTATTTGATGGGTCACTCTCTACGTACGGACCACCTTGTCAGCACACACAGCTTATCATGATGCACAGTAGAGACTGCCCGCGCCGCAGCTGATAGTGCCAGACGGTCGCGGGGCAGTCATGCTCAGTAGAGACTGCCCACACTGCGGCTGATACAGTGCCAACCAGTCGCGGTGCAGTCATGCACAGTAGAGACTGCCCACACTGCGGCTGATACAGTGCCAGCCGGTCGCGGTGCAGTCATGCTCAGTAGAGATTGCCCGCGCTGCAGCTGATACAGAGCTGGATACTCCTTCAGAGCGCCCCGCTCTGTATCAGCCTCGTCACAGGCAGTCTCTACTACGCTTTACTGCATCGTTACAAACTTTGTTGCGAATTATTATATAGGATGTAGAAGATTAGTAATGTGATAAAAATCAAATGAAATGAAGACTAAATATAGAGGTGTCAGTCTGGGCCTGGGGCATAACTAAAATCTGCTGGGTTCTGGGGTGAAATCCCCCCATGGTCTGGAGAAAGTTTGAATTAACCAAGGTGCAATTCATCACCAGAGGCTTTCAGAAGGGGAATGTGATGGGGGGAA
Organism: Rhinophrynus dorsalis; assembly: GCA_037306005.1. Taxonomy (NCBI): domain Eukaryota; kingdom Metazoa; phylum Chordata; class Amphibia; order Anura; family Rhinophrynidae; genus Rhinophrynus; species Rhinophrynus dorsalis. Next base: position 538,652,146 of record CM074721.1, on the reverse strand, counting down.
AACAGTGAGAAAAAGCAATTAATTCACAGCCCCACTGAGCGAATGCACCCTGATTTATGACCAACAGCCTGATAGTTAACACTTTAGTCTGCAATGAGTTGCACACCTCTCTGGTGCTCAGAGTGGGAATGAAGAAAGGGAAGGGGCTCACCTGCACAACGCATATTTTACTGACTGACAGCGGCCATGTGTGATGACATCAGAACCCGCCAGGCAAAACAGGAAACTGGTCTGTTTGTTATGGCTCGCAGGATAGTGCTGAAGCAAAGGGCCACTGTAGATACCGGCCCTGTCACAACTGCTCTCCCTGTAGTTATACCCCTGTATTAAAGGGTCAGTAATACCCGTAGTTCACTTGATTCAATATTGTAGATGTAAAAAAAAAATAATGTTAATGCAGAAAGTCACATCTCTCAAACCTTTATAGTTTGAGAGATATTCGCCACTAAAGTTCCTCCCTCCCCTTCTCCTGACGTCAGCGCTCTACTGACAGCAGGAGATCCCGGTCCTGGGACTAGCTGGCGGCTCTTCAGCAGAGCTGAAATCAGGGCCGGATTTACATCTCAGGAGCCTGTAGGCACAGAAATATGAAGTGCCCCCCCTGCTCCCCCCCCATTGGCCATCTCCACTGGACACCTCCACGATGCTCCTAATCTCCACATTACCCCTCATATCCATATTGCCCTCACATTACCCCCATCAGCTCCACATTGCCCCCATCAGCTCCAACTTGCCTCCATCAGCTCCAGCTTGCCCTCACATTACCCCCATCAACTCCAACATGCCCCCATCAGCTCCAACTTGCCCCCATGAGTTCCACATTGCCCCCATCAGCTCCAACTTGCCCCCATGAGTTCCACATTGCCCCCATCAGCTCCAACTTGCCCTCACATTACCCCCATCAGCTCCAATATGCCCTCATATTATTACCCACGTTTCGCAAGAGTTAACTTGACTGAGTATCTGCCGGACCAGTGGAGATCACACAAATTTAACACCACCGGTGCCGGAATGGCAGCAATCGCGATCTAATCACTCGGCACCAATTGGGGTCAACAGTGTCATCAGTGTTGTCCATTGGGCCTAGGGCACCCTGTGTAGCTGCAGAGAAAGCCCTCAGAGACCTCCCCCCAAAAGGCCGCTCATCAAACTCTTAACCCCCTGTGTGTCCGGAGGATCTGGAGCGTTCCACTGTGTGAAGCATCTCAGTCCTCCCGGCACTTAGACAACCAAAACAGGAAATGGGAATTTACATGTTATTGATCGCATTGTATAAAAAAGAGCTGCCATAATAATGTAGATTATTTATTTTTATGTCCTAATCTCACTCACCAGAGTGCTCAGTAAAGAGTATGCACAGACAGACAGCCAGTCAGGTGTCTGTGCACTCTTATTGCCTGTCTCTCTTCCAGTCTCTCAAACCAGAGCGGGGGCTGCTGTGGACAGAGCAGGCAGTGACACTAGAACCAGAACGGGGGCTGCTGTGCACAGAGCAGGTATGCAGAGTTTAATGAGACTCTTACTGCCTGTCTCTCTTCCAGTGGGTTAACTGTTAAATGGTCGGATGATTGCCTGTCTCTCTTCCAGTGACACTGGGCGCATTTTTGAGAACCAGAGCGGGTATGCTGCGCGCTTATATGCAGCGCGGCATTCTCATGTCACCCTTTTAATCCAGGGGACATGTTTAATGCTGCTGGCAGGCGTGCTATATTTAAAATGCAACCATTGAAATGGATACCAGCACTGGAAGGTGATGTTATCTCCCAGCGCAACAGCAGGATCTCGCCGGGCGGCTGGCAGCGGGTAGGGCGAATTAAAATATTTAAAAAAAAATAAAAAAAATACTTGATTCCAATGACAGGCGCCCCTCTGTGGGGTGCGCCTGTAGGCAGATGCCTACTCTGCCTAATTGTAAATCCGGCCCTGGCTGAAATAGTGATATTTAAAAATAATTACTTCATTGGAACAGTCTACAAAGTGTGCGTGGTTTGCAAGCACGCTTTGAAGACCATTCCAATGAAGTAGTTATTTTTAAATAACGCGATTTCCGCTCTGCTGAAGAGCCGTCTTGAGTCGCTTGACTCAAATCTCCTTCTATCAGCTTCACAGCTGACATGAGGGAGGGGGAAACTTTAGCGGTGAATATCTCTCAAACTATAAAGGTTTGAGAGATGGGACTTTCTGTATATACTTTATTTTTTTTACATCTGCAATACTGAATCAAGTGAAATATGGGCATTACTGACCCTTTAAAGGGACAGTAATGTCCCAATAAAAAATCTTTTACTTGTATAGAGCTTAACTATGTCCCACAAATTCTATCTCTCAAACCACTATGGTTTGAGAGATAATCACACACCCTCCCCTTCTCCTGATGTCAGCTGTAAAGCTGACAGCAGGAGATTCGAATTGTGCGACTCAGGGAGGCTCTTCAGCAGAGCCGAAATAGCATTATTTATAAAGAATTACTTCATTGGAAAGGTCTACAAAGCGTGCTTGCAAACCAGGCACACTTTGTAGACCTGTCCAATTAAGTAATTCTTTTAAAATAAGGCGATTTCGGCTCTGCTGCAGATTTGTCAGCTGGTCCCCAGACCGGTATCTCCTGCTGTCAGCTAGATGCTGACATCAGCAGAAGGGGAGCGAAGGGGGAAATTTTCAGTGTGACTATCTCTCAAACCATTGTGGGATTTGTGGGATATAGTTTATTTTTTAAGGTCTATAAAAGTAGAAGATTTTTTTATGGGGCATTAGTGTCCCTTTAAGAGTACCTGTTGCCCTTGTAGGCAGTTGCCTGCTCAGCCTTTAAACCAAGATGAACTGAATTGAGAATGGTCATTCCTTTTTTAAAGGGTTTGTAAAGGGTAATGGGAAGGGGCCTTCAAACTGTAGACTGTTGTCTCACAGCTTAAAAAGTTTCTGTTTACTCACAGATCGCCCTGCAGATCTTAATGATCTGCAGGGCTGGATGATGTCAGTTTCTTAGGAAGCCTTCAGTGGTCCTGGAGTCCTGTAATAAAGAATAATGTCTTCCCCTAAGGACACAATATCCAGTATTAATTAACCCTTTGTGTAACATTGTAACATAGTTGACGAGGCTTAAAAAAGACATGCGTCCATCAAGTCCAGCCCATGCCAAAACACATCTGTTGATCCAGAGGATGGCAAAAAAAAAAAACACTGAAGCCATTTCAAATTAAGGCCCAAGTGGTAAAAAAAAAATCCTTCCTGACTCCAAATCACAGTCAGATAGTTCACTGGATCAAAATCTTATCTGCATTGAAGCAAACTGTCATAAATCTCAATATTGTTCTGTGCTAGATAGGCATCCATTGCCTTTTTTGAAAGCAGTTACAGTATCTGCAACTAAGAATTCCATAGCTTTACCGCCAATACTGTAAAAAAATCCCTGCCTTTGTGTTAGTTGAAAATACCTTTCCTCTAGTCTTAATGGATGACCTCTCGTTCCTAGCTCAGCTCTTTGCGTAAATAATTAATTGGGTACCCAACACATTGGGTTAAACATTCGTTTTAGCAACCAGACCACAGTAAATAGATTCATAGTGACCATTAGGCAGGTTTGCTAGATCATCCCTTTTAAAGAGAACACATATGAAAAATACCTACTGCAGGGCTCCAGTGGTTAATATTACATAGCAACGTTTGCCATGTATCAATGCAGCAGCCATTTTTGCATATGTGCCCTCTTTTAAAGGAATCATCCGGTAAACATATTAGGGCAGACTGACCAGACCTCACTGGGAACATATATAAAGCATGCAGAGCGCAGGGCTACTTTAATTTCTGTGCAGCCCCTGTAATATGCATATGTCCTGGGTGGGGGTTTGTTCAGCCTGCATTAGAATTTTCTGCCCAGATTAAGTTAAAGGGAGGGTTATTAACCCCGTAAGGACCCTTTACGTGCCAGGATCGTCACTCCACTCCTGGCACTTAAGGACTGGTGACGGTCCTGCAAAGTCATGGAATTCTGAGGTGGCAACGTGGCTGTATTGGGCGGTCGTTAAGGGCTTAATGGGCATGTGTTGGTTTACACACAAGATTCTACATTTAATGCCAGCTTTGGCCAATATTGATCATGGCCAGTATTTATTGACAGTGACATCCTTGCTTAGCTTTTGCCCATGAAGGTCACCAGACCGTCCGATTAACCCTTTGAGTGCCAGTGGGGTATGTGTTGGAAATCTCTCTGGCACTCAATGGGTTAAAATGTGACCCATGAAGCAAGCATGCTGCTTAGATATTCAGGATCCCCTGCAGTCAGTGTTCTTCACGTGTCCAGTTTTAAAGGAGCGGTAAACTTTTTTTATGAAAACGCATATTTTACAGAGCATTTCCTGCTGAATAAAACAGGGTCACTCCCACTTAGGGTTACCACCCAGCCGGTATTTTACCGGCAGGCCGGTAAAAAATTGGCTTCTGTCCAATGTTAAGTCTATGGATGGAATGCCATGGCCGGTATTTTTTGGAAGAAAAGGTGGCAACCCTACTCCCACTGCTGTCAGATGTTTTATTCAAAAATTATAGCAGTTTAAATAATCAGGAAGTGAATTTACTGTGTTCACTTCCTGATAGTTCTAACTGACAGGAAGTGAATTTACTGTGATTACTTCCTGATAGTTCTAACTGACAGGAAGTGACAGGCTCCATTCTATGAAGAACTGTATGTCTCTGACTTTTCTGACTTTCCTCTCCATTAGAATCTAACAGGAAATCTAATTAGAATTTGACCACTAGAGGGCACTGCTAATGTAAAAAAACATGGGTTTAAACTGCAATAACTCTGGAAATATAAATCTCTCGGCAGTGGGAGTACCCTTATTTTACTCAATAGGAAAATCCCTACAATATTTATTTTTTCATAAAAAAAGTTTACTGCTCCTTTAAAGGGATTATGTAGCAACCCTACAGGCGTAGGTAAGTTTTATTTCTTACACGGATCCAAATAGGACAAACCTGTTATCACCCCTTTGTTAATGACAGCCTAATTGACCTCAGGTTAATTAATGAGCCCAAGAAGATACATATACAGGCTCAATAGAGAGAGAAAAGGTTCTCTTTTATTTTTGTCTGTGGATTATCTTGGTTTTTAATGAAGATCTGGGGGTCTCCTGAAGGGGTTCCCCTGGGAACAGGTTCTACTACAATGCACTTTACACTCCTGTTTGGGTAAAAACCTTCATTTATTGTTTTTTTAAATCCTCTGAAGTAGAACTATTTGGGGAGATGTATTAAAGTGGCCTTCTAACCTTATGTTTAGTTAACCCTTTGAGTGCCAGAGTGGTATGGAATGCACTGCTTCGCAATGCATTCTGTACCACTCTGGCACTCAAAGGGTTAATTATAAAGATGATTAATAAGTGTCTGTTGTGCTAGCCCTTCCTTTGTCTATATAAATACTCTTTGAGAAACTTGGTTTTTATTTAATGTGACAGTCTGGCATTTTATGCAAATTGTCTTCTGTGCTGAGCCAGTGTTTCCACCCACTGCGCTATGAATGAATCTAGGCAGAGCTTGTATCCTGGGAGGGGGGGATTTGTAAGTAAGTGAATGGTAACTTTGGGCTCAAGGAGAACACACGAACATTCTACAAGGAACTGGCATAAAGTACCACAAAACCAGAAGGTTGTAGTCTTGCCTCTGACTACAAGTTATTTTACAGAATACCTAGAACAATCTGTTGGTTGAATTTAATTCATTAAAACAAAGTTAAACCTGCCTTTAGGTTTAAGGTTCCCCTTTTTTTTTTTTTTTTTTTTTTTTTTTTAACCCTTTGTGTTAAGAAGGTTGTGCATTGCACTGCATGCCCTACTAACAGTCAAAAAGGGTTAAGGTAACAGCAGGATTACAGCTCCCTTTGTCTCTCTGCCATCTGTTAGCTGGGTGTTGATGATTAACAGCTGAAGAGCCACAGGCTTGCCCATTAATGCATTAAGGCCATTCTGCAGATGGACACAGAGGAGCATATCTGTTATGTATTGACTGAAGAATTCCAGAGGGCCCATAAAAGTTCAATACAAATGGGATTCTTAACGTCTTATATATTGGGATTCAAAAGTATTGTATGCCTCTGTAGCATTTAAGGGGTTAAAAAACTATTTAAAACTAGTGGGACTTTTTATTGTCCATGGTTCAGCTTGACTGTACCAGTATTGCTGCTCTGCCTAAGGCTGGACATGCCAGTCAGGTTTTCAGGATCTCCCTTTATGGTCGCAGGTGGATAATACATGGAGTAGCCATTGATCCCCCTGTGTCTATGGTAACCCTTTCAGGACCAGTGCCTTGCAATGCGTTGAGCACCTTGGTTCTGAAAGGATTAAGTACGGATAGCCTGAAAACCTGACCAGTAGCTGTGTTCAGCGGTTAGCTTATACTGAATAAGGCAAGCTGTGCTGGTACTTGTATTTCAGACCTACATTAAAGTGATGGTAACACTTCACAAAAACAGCAGCTCCAATTAATATTCCTAGCAATTGAGCCATTGAGTGTTATATCAATTCTGTCAGAGTTGTAGTACAAGAGTAATTGAATGATAAAGTATCCCCCTCCCGCACCTTTTACTGATGTAACACTGATCACCTCAGATGTGGAATCCAGTCCATAGACCAGACAGCTCACATCAAGGGACAATCTTCTTACTGTGAGAGCAATGAAAACCCTGTCCCCACTGACAGGTTTTTCAGCATTTACTCTTATATTGAAAACTGTCCCTTTCTGCAATCTACCTGGACACCTCCCTGCTGCTCTAAGCTGAGCAGTGTTACATCAGTAAAAGGGGCAGGAGGGGGATACTTTATCATTCAATTACTCTTGTACTACACCTCTGACATTACTGAAATAACACTCTCCATGGCCCAAATACTATGATTAATTAGCTGCTTTTATTATGAAACATTACTATCCCTTTAAAGGGAGACACTTCCTGTGTGTGTGTATATATGTGTGTGTGTAATATCCTTTATTTATTTTACCCCCCCCCCCCAGGGTAAAACAAGGGTACTCCCAATTCTGAGACTTTGTTCAAATGTTTTTGCAACTCAAACGTGCCTTTGTGTGTACGCAATATCTGTGACCCAAAACTGTACAGTGGCGCTGTTGCCATGCCATCCCATGGACAGGAAGTGCCTACACAGCATGCTTTAATTAGCATAATGTATAAATCTAAACTGGAACACTAGCAAAAATGGCTAATGCAATGTATGGCTTTGAAAGCATTAAAAAGTACCAAAGTAGCTTTAATGTAAGTGCCCCTCTAAGCCCTTGGATGCTTCAAAATGTATTGGTGTTCTATCATCCTATCCCCTATTGGGCGGCTTCTCCATTTCATTGCACGTTTGCAATTTACTACCGGTGTCATAATAAAGAAGGAATGTCTGACACAAAGGGGTATATCAAGACAATTTGTGCCAGAGATTGCCATTTTATATCTCAGATTTGGAATGCGAATTTGTTGGAAATATGAATTTCATATCTCCCTAGTGTCCCTCTTTAGGAGATATTAGGGGTTTGTACCTCCTAAAGGACAGTCCCTTTCTCACCCTGTTGTCCCAGTGTTGTGTGTGGTGTGTATATAAGTGTATCATCACCCTGGTGTCCCTGTGTTTAGGAGATCAGACTGGTGTGTATAGAAGTGTATTATCACCCTGGTGTCCCTGTGTTTAGGAGATCAGACTGTGTGGTGTGTATATCAGTGTATCACATTGCTCCACAGCAATAAAAAGCACATTAATTTCTGTTCAAACTTCAGTATATGTGTTTATAAATTAGTCTGTGTAAATAAAATACATTGGTCTTGTTCTAAATCATTTATTCAGTTACAAAAAGGTGTGAATAGAATGGGTCATGAAATAACCTAAAAGTTCTCTAACGCCAGTCCCCAGCAACACCACCTAAAACACCAGTGTCCCTCTTTGGCCATGTGAAATCCTGGTAGGTATGCCTCTGGCAAGGTTAATGCAGGTATCTTCCTGTTTGAGTTGTCTCCAAGTAGTTGCAGTACCACTGAAAGGAGTAAAGGGGTTAATGTGCCAAACAAGTTGGCACATGGGGTATTAAGCGATTTCTGCATGTTTATTTCACGTGTTCCTCTGTTAGTGATGTTGATTGATGCACACTGACAATACATTTAATTGCCACCATGTAGTTTATCCTGTGCAGAGAACGCTAATAGCCTCAGTTCTGCATGAATCAGTCCTTCAAACTTAATTCTTTAATTGGTACTGGACATGTTGCCTATAGAGGGGAACGTATTGCTCCAGGAGACCTAAAACCCTCCTACTGAAATCTTCAGATGTCAGACTGGCTCTCATTTTAAAAACTGCCTTGCTGATGTGTAGAATATTTATTTAGGAAACCTGCAAATATATGTAAATTTGAAAGTGACCGGTCTACTCTGGTAACACTAATTTGAAGACCAATCCCTTATCTTGATGCTTGTCAAGATGTAGAACATGCATTCTCAATGTTAGTTCTTAGGACACACATGGGTCACATTTTCAATACAACCCTGTGTGACTCAGTGTAATGGCACTGCCTGTTAAGGCTGACCTATTGTCCCGAGGACTGGCGTTGGGAATCTGTGATAATTGTCATAAGTTTAAAGCTCTCGTTCTCTCATTGCAGAGTTGCCTTGCTTTGTGCGGTCATCCCCCAGGAGGTAAACTCTGAATCTTTCAAGCAGGGTGAGTCCTGAGTCTCTTGCATGTGAAGTACTAACTTTACCTCATACAGGGTTAATATGTTTAAAGGGGTGGACAAGTGGGTTATCATCTTAATACAGCATTCAGGCTCTTATCCCAGACACCAAGTTGTCCCACAAATACTCCTGATCTTCATCCTGTTTTGACCTTTCTTCCTTTAAACCTCAAACTAGTGAGCAAATGCCTACAAAGACATCTTGAAGGATTAATGTGAGCTATTTATCACCAGACATCCACCAAAAGTGCATGGTGGAAAATACCTTTTAATACTGGAATAGTGTATATCTAGTGTACTCACAAACCTTTTCATCCTTGAAAAAATTCAGTCAATATGACCTATACAATTTTTGGATGGAAGACAAATGACCAAAATATTCATGGTGTAGTGTTATTGTATACAGATGTTTGGAACCACTGTACTCATGAGCATAAGCTTAAAAACCCATCAAATAATACTGCCAGCTCACGATCACAGTAGTTGATAGTCCCCATAGTTCATTTGTAGCCTCACTTCAGTACAGAGTTCTTCTAGAGTATCACCAGGTTCCTAACCTCTCCCACTGTGACTTCATCTGTGGCCTTTTCCTTTGTGTCTGGGTTGTGCCAGGCTCCTCCAGGACACTCTCTCCTGGACATCTTAAGGGATGTATAACAGCTCTAACAATGAGTGTCATATTGATATTTCTAATTGAGGTTGATTGTTTTATTTTGATTTTAGCTTGCATTGGCTGTCTGTTAACCTACTATGGCCTTTTCACCTGCCCATGTAGTGTTGTTGGTTAGTATGGGTGTGATTATTTGCCATTTAGAGGGAATATCGATGTTGGCATCTCACAAACATCGAGAGGGAAGTTACTAGGTTAAACAACTTACTCCTTTTGGATTTTTAACTTAAACGGTGGTCCATATCTTGTATAGGACAAGGAGGAGTGAACTCATACGCACGTCACTGGTCACTTAGGTGGTATGGGGTAATAAAGATGGAACACTTTTTTTTTTTTTTTTTTTTTTTTTTTCTCCCCCACTTCATGTAGATTTAAATGTTTAATTATTGGGTAATGGTGTGTTAAACATTTTGTGTGATGAAAGTTAATGGGAGGGAGTCTTGGGCTCTGTGTTGGAATGGTTGATAGTCATTGGTAAAATACTGACCCCCTTGAGGTCCACAATGTGAGGAGCATGCCAAGTCACTTCAGTCCTGGAGTTTTCGATTCTCTCCATCTGAAGAAGAGGAATGTCTTGCTAGAGAGGCTACAAAACAACTGAGGACTATAGACTATGCTGATTGTAGGCAGGCAGCAATCTGTTATGAACACATTATGATTGAGTACACTGGTTTCTAATATCTTTTAAACAAATAGTTTGTGACGCACCATAACTGTTCTTGTCATATGTTTTGTCCAAAGATTACTTATCTCAAGTTTGGATGGTAGATCTTGAGTGATTAAACTCTCAAGTCTTTTGGATTGTGTGCAATAGATAATTTGTTCCAGTTCCTAATTCAGAGGTCTCCAACCAATAGCTCATGAGCTACAGGCAACTCTTCAGTTACCAGTGAGTAGCTCTCTCCAGTCCAATCGGGTATCAAGCCATCTGGCCTGCCAGTGGCCACTGTCCAGTTCAGCCAATCTGGACAGAGCTTTAATCTGCAGTACCCAGCATTAGTCAGTCAGAACATCAGTAATGCAGATGGAGAAGCCTCATGGTTTTCCTTCTCCACTTCCATAATAACTTAAAACATGCAGAATAGTTTTAAATGGCTAACTCTACTAAATGTTGTGGGGAAATATGTGGTGTAAGGTGGGTAAGAGTGACACCATATTGACTCAAAAGGTCATACAGAACAAAGGAATCAGAGCACCCAGTGTAATACAGTTACTTCATAAAAATACATATATACACTATAATCAAATTGCACTTGCGTGTCCAAATGGTCAGATAACTGATATCAGTTAAACGGATACTAAAGCATGTGGAGGACTTGACACCCACCTCCGCTCTGGGAAACGATAATCCTGATTCAGACCTCACAAGATGGCTGCTTCCAGATCTAAAAATATTATTATTCACATGTACAACTAAAAACCATGTGTGCAGGCTTAAAAGATTAACTATTTTGCAGCAATGTAGCTGCCTTATCAAAGCAAAAAGCTGACACCCATTGTAACAAGTTACCAGCATCGTTCAATAAATGACTTAAAGGAATAGTAATACTTCGTTTTATCTTTATTTTATTTTGTAGGCATTAAAAAAACATGAACGATATAAGTCTTATCTCTCAAACCTTTATGGTTTGAAAGATATTCACAAGCAAAGTTTCCCCTCCCTCCCTTTTACCTAGTGTAAGCCATCTCTTCTCAGATGTGGAATCCAGTCCATAGACCAGACAGATAACAGAAGGGGAAAATCTTCTTCCTAGGAGAACAATGAAAGCCCTGCCCCCCTTGACAAGCTTTTCAGCTTTTTCCCTTATCTTAACTGAAGATTGTCCCTCTCTGCAGTCTACCTGGGCACCTCCCTTCTGATCTGGCTGAGCAGTGTTACATCAGTAAAAGGGGCAGGAGGGGGACACTTTATCATTGAATTACTCTGGAACTACAACTCTGACAGAATTGAAATGACACTCTCCAAAGTCCAAATACTATGATGATTAATTAGAGATGCTTTTATTATGAAACATTACTATCCCTTTAAACCACTTTAAAAACTGTAAACATGCATACTAATGAATGTGTTTAAAGATGGGAAGGCACGATCAATTAGATATAGGTTTTGTCTTGTGCTAAAAATCCTGTCTTGATAAAGAATTCTCCTTGACCTTATCGTGGAGGTCACTTATTTTCTGTGCAGCACTTCTATTTGAAGAAATGAGTAGGCAAAAGCAGCTTTGGTGATGTTTTAAAGGGATAGTAATGATTCACAGTAAAAGCAGCACCAATTAATCTTCATAGTATTTGGGCCATAGTGTTATTTCACTACTGTCAGAGTTGTAGTACAAGACTAATTGAATGATAAAGTATCCCCCTTCCCACCCCTTTTACTGATGTAACACTGCTCACCTCAGAGCAGCAAGACTGTCCGGATGGATCACAGAGAAGGACAATCTTCAGTGATCATAAGGAAAAACCTGAAAAATCTGTCAAGGGGGCAGGGTTTTCCTTATGGTCACAGTTAGAAGATTGTCCCTTGCTGTGAGCTGTCTGGTCAAGAGACCAGATTCCACATCTGAGGTGAACAGTGTTACATCAGTAAAAGGAGCGGGAGGGGGATACTTTATCATTCAATTACTCTTGTACTACAACTCTGACAGTACTGAAATAACACTCTCCATGGCTCAAATACTATAAAGATTAACTGGAGCTGCTTTTATTATGAAACATTACTATCCCTTTAATGTGTACAGTTATAAAATTTTTATTTTCAATGTTGGAGCAACTCCTCATGTTTCATCAATTAACTGTTTGACTGACAGAGGTATCAAACACATTTCAATGCATTGGATACCTCTGTGGCAATCAAAATATCTGAAGTTAAAGAAAAGGTTGGAGACCGCTGTCCTAATGGGTGTTTTTCACTTCGTATTTGCCCTTAGTGTGTTAGGTTTTTTTTTTTCAGGATATACTTTTTAATATACAATTTAATCTGTTTACTGGAAATATTGCACAATTCTTTGGATTACATTTTGTAACCGACCATAATATAGACAGAACTTCCAATTCTTAAAGGTCTAAACTATAATAGAGGATATTGCAGGTGTTTCAGATTAAAATTGAATGCCCCCCCCTGTAAAAGCGGGGTATAAGTATCTGGTAACTTGGACTGATGTTCACTGGGCAATATCTATCTTCCATGCAGATGAATTCCAGGCGGAATGTCGAAACCGCTCCTTCTGGATCTGGGTCGACAAAAAGGTGTTTGGATCCAACCAGTGGCGACTGGTAGCTTTTAGTGAGTAGAGAAAATCTTCTACTTGTGACCTTTAGATCGAGCATGTCATGACTACATTATAGTCCAGGGTGGCATAACTTCTCTCCATGGATGGCCCCAACAGTTGTGCTTGGGAGAGAAGCTGGTACAGACATGGGTGAGACATGGCAATAAAAGGAGGTAATAAGAGAGGCAATAAGGATTGCATCCCAAACATGCTTCTATCTTTATCACTGCCTCTGGCCTGACCTCTACAGGGGTCAACATGCTGTAATGCGTCATCTGGACAATATCCAGATCAGGACAGGGGTAATATCAGGATCAGGACGGGGGTAATGAGGTCAGAAGCTGGTTCTGGATGTAGGGGACCCTGCTATGTATTCTAAACTGCAGGGGGCTTCAGTTTAGCGAGGGGGAGGATGTAAGTTTGACATGTCTGTGTGTGTCTTTGTATAAAACTGGTCTTACTCACATATGATTGTGGTAAAATGTGGTTACCACGGACTTCTACTACCCTTTAGAAGAAGGTAGGTGAAACACAGGGTTTCCCAAAAACTGTAAGCTTGTTTACCTTTTATATTGTCATCCTGTATCTAAAGCCTTTGTAACTACTGGCACAAACTGTGGACAAGTTACAGCTATCAGCTGAGTCATTACAATTTCCATCCTCACTGTGATGTGAGTTGTAATGGCAACATCAGCTGGTCTGCAAGATGACTATACGTTGGACCCAGAAAACATTTCTATTGTGATATTTAATAGCATTCTTCCTTATCTGATGGGGTAAGAAAGTCAAAGGAGAAATCTGTGTAGTGGAAACTTTGACCTGCTAGTAATACCTGTTTTTAACATTAGCTATTCTGCAAGTACTTAACCCTTTGACTGCCAGAGGGGTACGCAACGCATTGCTCTGCAATGCGTTGCGTACCCCTCTGGCACTCAATGGGTTAATATGTCAAGTCCAACACAACTATCTAACTTTTATCCCAGGTCTTACAGTCCAGCAGATCCCTGGAAAGATTCAGGGAGCGCCACTGTTGGAGACCCAAACGCATGTGGTTTGAAATTAAATAAAATTTTACTTTACAGTCTGCACTTGCAACTGTATTAAAGGGATAGTAATACTTGGAAATAATTGTTTTTTTATATTGTAGCCCTTAAACATGAAAAATGATGTCTCATCTCCCAAACCTTTATGGTTTGGGAGATATTAACAAGCAAAGTTTCCCCCTGAGTGATGTCACTGTTCTAGCTCTCAGATTTGGAATCTGGTCCCTTGACTGGCCGTGGCTCTCCAGAAGTGGTGAGATCACGATCTTTAAAAACCATTTCTTCATTGGAATGGTCTGCAAAGTGTGCTTGCAAGCTAGACACACTTTGTAGACTGTTCCAATTAAGTTGTTCTTTTTAAAGATCGTGAACTCTGCACTACTAAAGAGCTGCCAGTTGATCTGTGGACCAGATTCCAAATCTGTCCGCTAGATGGCAGACTTGGCTGAAACAGCCAGGTAAAGGGAACTTTACTTTATTTTACTTGTGAATATCTCCCAAACCATAAAGGTAACTTATATCATTTTTGTGTTTAAGGGCTACGATATAAAATAAAATTATTTTCAAGGTTTCCTATCCCAAAAAAGGCTGAGCCACTAAAACCCTTATTTTGAGCAAATTTATCAACAAGATGCAAATTGTTAAAGTTGTGAAAACTTCTGACTTCTTTCTGACAAAGCAGGCACTAGTGTTAAATGTCAAGTGTGTATGTATAAATATGATGGCAAACATGCGTGTGTATGTAACAAAATTGGTTGATTATATTTCTGTCAGAGTACAAAGTATCTGAATAATTGTAGCAGCAAGATTGTAAGTAGCTTTATTAAAACTTTATCACCCTAGTATTGACTGGCACTGCACTAGCATGTGTAAACTGTCTAGGCACACAGGGTTAATGAATATGGCTATACCATTAGCTTCATATATTAGGTTTTCAACAGGATAGTAATACTTAAAATGTGGGAATAAAAAATTGTAGGGTTTATCGTCCTGAGTAAAATAAGCAATCTACCACTTATCATTATTGCAGCTTAAACTTTATTTTTTGGTTGCAATATCACAGTGGCCTGAAATTGGACAGTGGCACACTTGCTACACCATCCTATGGACAGACATAAATATCCGTAGAATGTAGCAACAGTGCCACTGTATAATTTCAGGCCACTGATACAGCTCAAACTTATTTTTTAGTTGCAGTAATAACTTTTGAACAGAACACCCCTCAGCAGTGGGAGTTCCCTTGTTTTACTCAAGGAAATAAACATTCAATATATTGTACATTTTAAGTATTACTATCCCTTTAATTAAAAAAAAAATATATATATAAATTGACTTTTTTTGGTTACCTTTGTTTACGCTGTTCTTGGAATTTGACTAAAGTAATTTATTTTATACATTGTTACAAAACATTTAAGTAGTCACAATATTAATGCAAAAAAAAAAATTGAATGTCCCTCTTGTATGATACTGAATGGAAGATTAAAGTACTGGTAGATGTACCACCACCTAATCCCCACTACTAAGGACATAAAATCCTAACTAACATATGAATTTTTCTCTTGTTCCAGAGAAACCCTCCAGTTAGTCCGGATGTCATGTTAATTATGGAAAAACTCAGAACATGCATATCCATATCAGATTTACATAGTATTTTATTTTGCCTTTATATAATAAAACTGAAGTGTGTCCCATATGACCATAGCAGGATAAGCTCACCACCACTCCAAGGTTCTGTAATATTGACAAGTCCTAACCTTTAATCTGCTTTCTCCTGTGAGACAGTAGAAAGTAGTTGCTCTCCAGAAACATGGAATTTCCATGGAGGTGAACACCCCCTTTTCAGAGAGGCAGTGTATGAGCCTATGTATGCCTTCCCTCTGGTCCTTTTTAAGCCTGTGGGACTACAAGCAGTTGTCATGTCTGCCTCAATGGACTTAATATCCAGGATGGAAGATCTCAAAGCACAGTGCCAATATTAATGGGAGCTGTTAGGCTTTTTTGGGCATGGTTAGGTAAGTGGAGATATTACTAGGCGGTAAGAGTTCTTTAATGTTCTAATGGTGTCCTTTTTGTCCTAGATAAGACTGGAGACGCTGTTGTCCTTGATGAACGAACATCCTCTCGGTGTGGATATACTATAAGCAGAGATATATTTGGTAATGTGGAAATCCGAATCTCCTTTATGGGATGTTGGATTGAAAATCTGGTATGTATCCTATGGAGTCGCTTGACTTTAGTGCACATATTGTATGGAGTTGGTTAATCCATTGTGTTCTCTCTTCAGAATGATGTGCAGTTTAACCTCACTGTACAGTTCCTGGTGAGAAGTCCCAGAGGTGTGTTGACAAAATACCCAGTGTTCCTCTCCTGTGATCTCAAACAGCCATGGAGTGTAAGGGAAGTAATCTGTGAGGAAAATTACATGGAGGTAAGAAAACAGTTTTTGGGAACATTTGTAGTTCCCCTTCTGTCTCAATCCCTACTGGACTTAGGGATGTTGGTAGTGCCCATCTGCTCGTGTCACCCTACATGGGTCATTCTGATTCATACATTCTTCTGACTGATGGATGGAAGGTAATTGGGCACTGTAGGGTTGATATTAAAGCTCACTTCTGAAGAGATCAGTACCTCGGAGCTTGGTAAAATCAGTTTAAAGGAATAGTAATACCGAATTGAAAGTTTGTTTAGTATTGTAAGCTTTAAATAAATGTTAACTATGTAAGTCTTCTCTCAAACCCTTATGGTTTGAGAGATTCGCAACTAAAGTTCCCTTTCAGTCAAGTCTGCCATCTAGCTGACAGACTTGGATTCTGGTCCGCAGACCGGCCGGCAGCTCTTCAGCAGAGCCAAGATCACTATCTTTAAAAACAACTTCATTGGAACGGTCTACAAAGTGTGCCTGGTTTGCAAGCACACTTTGTAGACCCTTTCCAGTGAAGTAGTTCTTTGTAAAGATCGCAATCTCTGCTCTGCAGACCAGAATCCAAGTCTGTCAGCTAGAGAGCTGACGTCACGGAGGCGGAAACTTCAGTTGCGAATATCTCTCAAACCATAAAGGTTTGAGAGATGAGACATACATAGTTCTTAATTTTTTTTTTTATTTTTTTTTTTTTTTTTGCCTACAAAACTAAATACTTTTCAGTTGGGTATTTCTATCCCTTTAAGATCAGAAAAATGACTTTGATTAAAAGTGATTCTCGGTCCCAGTCCTCGGGGCACACCAACAGGTCATGTTTTCAAGATATCCCTAATCACAGGTGAATCAATCACAATGACTGAGCCACTAATTACTCACCTGTGATTTAAGCAGGAACAACTTGAAAACCTGCACTGTTGGTGTGCCCTGAGGACTAACGTTGAGAAACGCTGGATTAAGGCAATGCAGAGATTTCCAGTCTGGCTGTTCCAGGGAGAGCTCGGACTGCCTTTTTGGAGCCAAAGGAGTTTGGGACATAATAGAAATGACTCCCATAGGGTTTTGTTTCCCCCAACATCCATCTCTTACTAGGATATAAGTAGTGTAACATTCCTAGCTCCCTTTTATCTGTTGCTGTCATTTTACAGTTGGAGAGGCACTCATAGCGGTCTATCATGTTTACCTTTTAATGGTAGGAACATCTGTTGTCTATTGCCCTACAACAAGGGTAGTCAATCTGGTGTAATGTTGGGGACTAAAACTCCCAGACCAGCAGTTGGCTTGTTGAGAATGAGGAGTCATATTCTCAAGATATCTCCAAAGACTAACAATCCCTGTCCTAAAACTATCAAGAGCATCTCCATTTTGGTTCCCCCCCAGGTCTCGGTGAGACGAATCGTTCCTTTAACTGAAGACTGGACCAGCAAAGTGCACCAGCTAGGATGGCCTGTGGTAAGTGTTCAGTGTAAGAGCTTAAATGGCTATTGGACTAGTTTGTTGTTTGGCTTTGTGTATTTTAAAGCAGGAACAAACTTTTGTTATGAGAACTATATTTTAGGGCTCTTCCTGACTAGTGAAACAATGGTACTCCCACTGAGACTCATTTAGAGTTATTAGTTAAACTTGTGATTTTAACATTAACAGTGCCACCTAGTGGTTAGATTCCAGTTACCATCTTTGAAACTAAAGTTGCTGACAGTTCTCCATAGAATGTGATAGAAACTGCTGAATCACTTCCAGTCAGAATTAAGTAAACACACTGTAAACTCTCTTCCTTATCACTTGAACTGTTATAACTTTTGAATAAAACCTCTGACAGCTGTGGGAGTTCCTGTGTTTTACTAAAAGGGAAAATCTCTAACATGGGTTTTCATTAAAAATAGGTTTACTTCTCCTTTAACAAATGACTGAATGCAGTATCCCAGGTTCGTTGGGGGCAGGGGTATCTGACAGATTAGCCTTATAGACGTTACAGACCTCCCTCAACATTGAGTTTAAGTGATGTGGTGGTGGCAGGCCTTTGATGTGTACTGAGGCTAAAGCCTTGGGGCTTACCGCTAACTCTGGCACAATTACATGGCCCACTTTCTTTTAAAACATAGGTGAAACTGGGCAATACCGTGCAGGTATCATGCATTTATCACAGTATCCCTAGGAGGCCTAGCAATCCTGAGCTTCCTTTTGCTGTTGTGCTGTTAGCTGGCAAAGAGGCCAGCCACTTCCACTTTCCTGACGTCTACTGGAGCGGGCACTGTTACGTGCGCTTGTTTATGGGTCTCCTACTGATTTGCCTAATTGGTTCCCACCTTTGTCAGCTCTTATATAAACTTCCTTGGGCCTAGGAGTCATTGCCCTTATGTGGTGGTTCTGCTAGTAGCTCTTGCGTTCTTGTTGTGACCCATGTATGACCCCGGCTTTTCTGACTATGCACATCAGTTCTGACCTGTGACTCTGGCTCACTACTCGCTCCTTGTAGACCTGGCCTGTCTGACCTGTGACTCTGGCTGACAACTCGCTCTGATGTTTATATAAATCCCATTTTAACTATTTTGGGCTTGTTGAGCTTTGATAAAGCGGTGTTCCAGCCGCAAAACGCGTTAGCATTATAAGCCTGTATTTTTATTCTTTATAAATAAATTTTTTATTTTTGCAATGAGTGACCTGCCTGTTATATCCTACTTGGGGATTTGAAGCGTTCCTGAATACAAGGAGAGAAGTGTCCTGAACGGAGACGGGATAAATTCTCAGTTTGCCTGAATTGTCAGTAGACTCTGATAACAGAGCCCTGACCTCTTCTTATTGTGAGTGCATTTATTTTTACTTATTTGCATATTGTTTATCTAGATCTACTTCACTATTGGCGCCCCTTTTGTGTGTTTGTTTTTTTGTTCCATCGATATTTTACCACCAAGAGTGTGATGAGGGAGCTGCCTACGGTCCTATACTATATTTGTTGGTATCTACCGGATCTGGAGACGGTTCCAATTTCTCCAGATGCTTGTCTAGTTAGTACTGGCATACGCCATAGCTGACAATATTTCTTTGTGAGTACGCACAGTAGGGTGTGGTGGAGGTCCCATTTCTTACAGTCTGATATACACAATGGGCGCCCCATGTTGTTGGTCTCTCCTTTCTTTTCTGTGCACTACCCAGCTTGCCTGACAATTTGTCTCGTGTCCCGTGGCTCTGGCTTGCTCTCGCTCACTATTGCCTCTGGTTAGCAATACCCTGGGTGGAGACTTGTGCTATAGTGTTCTGGTTCTACCAGTGCTCCACCAGAACCTATTTCCAATATCCTCCAGTATCTTGCAGTAGTGCAGTACACAGCACAGTGTGCAGCTCCGGGTAGTAGCCTGGGGGCCTACAGTCCAGTGGTCCAGGGTTGTGTGGGCTACATTACTGTATATAATAAATGTGGTTATATTTTTACTGTTGTCTGTCCTTTTGAATACCATGACATCATTAGACTGGACCTCCTTTGGGGGGAAAAGCCCTGGCCTTCTGGGAATCTAGCAACTCCTCCAGACAAAAGCCCAACAAGTGAGTTGGCTGCCCTTACAGGGATAGTAATACTTCATTTTGGCAGGCAATAATTTATGTATTAAAGCAATAAACCAAAGTATCTATGTATTTTCCATAACTTATATTTTAAGAGCAATTACGTTCTAAAGTTTACCCCTCCCACCCCTTTTTATTGTCAGACATTGCCATGATGGGGAGGAAATGTTTTTTTCTTTTAAACCAAATTCTCTAAAAATCTGTTTTAAAATGTGTTTAAATTACCTCATGCAACAGACAATGAGCCTCTCTTCCTCAATGGAAGGGGGAAATATTTGGGAGACTTTAATGATATAGAATTGCGGACAACCACAGTCTCAAGCAGTATTAGTATCTCTGAGAATCTCAAAAGTCTAAAACAGACATGCTCCCCTATGGGAAAGTCTAGTAGGGTAACCTATTTGTGGCGTAGGGTCAAGGTTCACATTCCAAATTTGTCAGAACATAGACCAGGTATCATTTTAGGTGTGAATTTTAATGTAGAGTAATGGTGCCATCTATAGATTACATTCAAATTATTGAAGTCTGAAGGAACCGAACAATCTTTCTTAAAATACAGGGAGTGCAACAAAGATTGCAAAAAGGCAATTAGGGTAGCAAAAATAGACAATGAAACTCGAATTGCAATGTAAAGCAAGACTAATCCAAAAAAGTTTTCTAAATATATAAATAGCAAAAAACTTAAGAGGGAGTGCATTGGACCATTCAAAAATGAGATGGGTGAGTTGGTTAGTGAGGATAAGGAAAAGGCCGATGTTTTAAACACTTTCTTTGCATCAGTATATACAAGGGAGCAAGGAATGGTAGAAGAGTCTCCGCAAGTAACAAATAAAACAATACAATTAATAGATATTGGGTTAACTCAAGAAGATGTCATGGGAAGACTGAACAAAATTAAGACTGACAAAGCACCGGGTCCTGATGGTATACATCCAAGGGTTCTTCAGGAACTTAGTGCAGTGTTAGCAAAACCCCTATATTCTTTAAAGATTCTATTACCACAGGCTCAGTGCCACAGGATTGGCGAAGAGCTAACATAGTGCGTCTAAGAAGGGAACTAAAACAGAACCTGGGAATTATAGACCAGTGCGTTTGACCTCTGTAGTGGGAAAACTGTTAGAAGGGATAATAAGGGATTATATTCAGGATTACAACAAAAAATAAAATAATTACCACAAATCAACATGGTTTTATGAATAGATCATGCCAAACTAATCTTTCAGCTTCTATAAGGAGGTAAGCAGCAACCTTGATAATGGCAAGGCAGTAGATGTAGTATATCTAGACTTTGCAAAGGCATTTGATACAGTGCCACACAGAAGGCTGGTGTATAAAATAAGGAAATTGGGGCTAGGAGATAACCTTTGCAATTGGATACAAAACTGGCTGAAGGATAGGGAACAGTGTGGTTGTAAATGGACAATTCTCCAGTACAGTTAAAGTGGAGAGTGGAGTACTTCAGGGTTCAGTATTAGGTCCGCTGCTTTTTAACATGTTTATAAATGACCTGGAAATAGATGTAGAAAGCAAAATATCAATATTTGCAGATGATACTAAATTATGCAAAGTCATTAATACAGAACAGGATATTTTCTCTCTACAGAGGGACTTGCATACAATGTCAGACTGGGCAAACATGTGGAATATGAAGTTTAATGTGGGGAAGTGTAAAGTCATGCATTTGGGAGGAAACAATCCCAAGGCTACTTATAAACTTAATGGAATAATTTTAGGTGACTCATTGCTAGAAAAAGACCTGGGTATCCTTGTCAACTACAGACTTGGAAACAGTGACCAGTGTCAAACAGCAGTAGCAAAGGCAAACTAAGTCCTGTCTTGCATAAAAAGAGGTATCGAAGCAAGAATGGATAACATTATTTTGCCATTATACAAATCATTGGTAAGTAGTGATGAGCGAGCACCCCAATGCTCGGATGTTCGGGTGCTCTGACCGAGCACCCCCTGAGGCTCGAGTGCTCGGCCGAGCACCCGAGCCCCATTGAAGTCAATGGGAGGACTCGAGCATTACACCAGGCACCCCCTGCTCTGATGAGGGGAGGGTGCCTGGTCCATAGGAAAAGGGCAGAAAAAGATGGAAACACTACAGAAATGGTTCAGGGACAGCATAGGGAGGATGTCTGGATGCACCTTGGACTCCAACATCGCTGCTGGGAACGATCTTTCGCCCGTAGTACGCCATTTTTACAGACTGACCGTAAAACACACAAAAAGGAAAATAAAAACGACTTTAGGCGAAAAATTGTTACCAAACAGTATTTGCTGTATATTTACTTGTATATCATCTGCAAATTCTCCCAAAAATTTCATCGATTTTCTGAAGTGAGGCCATGATTAAGAGGGAAACGTGCGCAGAGGCAAATTCTCCCAAAAATTTCCTTGATTTTCAGAACTGAGGCCATGATTAAGAGGGAAACGTGCGCAGAGGCAAATTCTCCCAAAAATTTCCTTGATTTTCAGAACTGAGGCCATGATTAAGAGGGAAACGTGCGCAGAGGCAAATTCTCCCAAAAATTTCCTTGATTTTCAGAACTGAGGCCATGATTAAGAGGGAAACGTGCGCAGAGGCAAATTCTCCCAAAAATTTCCTTGATTTTCAGAACTGAGGCCATGATTAAGAGGGAAACGTGCGCTGAGCTGACCATCTAAAACATTATGGGTGAGGGTCTGCTGCAGAGCTGACCATCCTAAACATTATATGCGAAGGCCCGCTAGTGAGCTGACGCTATAAAACATTATATGAGAGGGCCCGCTAGAGAGCTGACCCAATAAAACATTATATGAGAAGGCCCGCTGGTGAGCTGACCTATATAAAAATTGGCAAACAGGGCCCGCTGGTGAGCTGGCCCTATATAAAAATTATATCCCAGGGCACGCTGGTGAGCTGGCCCTATATAAAAATTATATCCCAGGGCATATGGAAGAGGAGGAGGAGGATGAGAACATTAAGAGTCAACCATATACCCGTTTTTGGGGTGGAAGGGGTGAATGGGAATACAGAGTATTCCCATCATTGTAAATAACATATATAAAGTGAGTTTATGTTCCCCCGGGGCTTTCCTCCAGTGGAGTGGAGAAGTCAGGGGAAATCCAGGCCTTGTTCATTTTTATAAGTGTCAACCTATCAGCATTGTCGGTGGAAAGGCGGATACGCTTATCTGTTATGATGCCACCAGCAGCACTAAATACCCGCTCAGACAGAACTCTGGCGGCAGGGCAGGCCAGCACCTCCAAGGCGTAGAGTGCCAGTTCATACCACGTGTCCAGCTTGGACACCCAGTAGTTGTAAGGCACAGAGGGATCATTGAGGACGCTGACACGGTCTGCTACGTACTCCTTCACCATCTTCCAAAACTTTTCCCTCCTTGTGACACTAGGCTGCGCATCAGGGTGAGGGTGCTGGCGGGGTGTCATGAAGGTGTCCCACGCCTTGGAGAGTGTTGCCCTGCCTTTGTCGGAACTGCTGTGTGCTCCCCTTTTCTCCCCTTCTCGGTTGGCCAAGGTAGCACGTACTCTGCCGCCAGCGTTGTCAGATGGAAAATTTTGGAGCAATTTTTCAACAAGAACCTTCTGGTATTGCACCATTTTGCTTGTCCTCTCCACCGGAGGAATGAGAGATGAGAAATTCTCTTTGTAGCGGGGGTCCAGAAGGGTGAACACCCAGTAATCCGTGTTGTCTAAAATGCGTACAACGCGTGGGTCACGGGAAAGGCAGCCTAACATAAAGTCAGCCATGTGTGCCAGAGTACCAACAGTCAAGATTTCGCTGTCCTCACCAGGAGGCTGACTCTCAATCTCCTCATCCTCTTCCTCCTCTTCTGCCCACCCACGCTGAAGAGATGGAACTAAAGTTCCATGGCTACCCTCTGTAGCGGAGGCAACCGTGTCTTCCTCCTCCTCCTCCTCCTCCTCCTCCGCCTCCTCCAATTGTCGCTGAGAAGACGAAGTGAGGGTGCTCTGGCTATCGCCTTGTGTAAGCTCTTCCTCCCCCATTTCCACCTCTTCCACATGCAAAGCGTCGGTTTTAATTGTGAGCAGCGAGCGTTTCAGTAGACACAGAAGTGGGATGGTTACACTGATAATAGCGTTATCGCCGCTCACCATCTGTGTCGATTCCTCAAAATTGCGTAAAACCTCACAGAGGTCTGACATCCATTCCCACTCCTCACTTCTGATTACAGGAAGTTGAACGGAGAGGCGACGACCGTGTAACAGCTGGTACTCCACTACTGCCCTCTGCTGCTCACAAAGCCGGGCCAACATGTGGAAGGTGGAGTTCCAGCGCGTGCTCACGTCACACAGCAGCCGGTGAGCTGGCAATTGTAAGCGCTGCTGCAGCTTCAACAGGCCGGCCGAAGCTGTAGATGACTTACGGAAATGTGCACACACGCGGCGCACCTTGGTCAAGAGATCATGCACATTGGGGTAGGTTTTTAGAAATCGCTGCACCACTAAATTAAATACATGCGCTAGGCATGGTACGTGTGTGAGCTTGCCGAGCTCCAAAGCCGCCACCAAGTTACGCCCATTATCACACACAACCATGCCTGGTTGCAGGTTGAGTGGCGAGAGCCACTGCTCGGTCTGGTGACTAATCCCCTGCAACAGCTCTGAGGCCGTGTGCTGTTTGTCCCCAAGGCAGATCAGCTTCAGCACGGCCTGTTGACGCTTCCCCACTGCAGTGCTACACTGCTTCCAGCTACTGGCTGATGGGGGAGTGGCGGTGTGTGTAGAGAATTCGGAGGTGGAAACGGAGGAGGAGGAGCCAATAACGTAGGTGCTGGTGGAAACCCTGATGGAGGTAGGGCCCGCAATCCTCGGCGTGGGTAGCACCCGTGCCATCCCAGGGTCCGAGTCGCTCCCAGCCTCCACGACATTCACCCAGTGTGCCGTCAGGGAAATGTAGCGTCCCTGGCCACAAGCACTTGTCCATGTGTCAGTCGTTAAGTGGACCTTCCCAGTAACTGCGTTGGTCAGGGCACGGGTGATGTTACGGGACACATGGTGGTGTAATGCGGGGATGGCACACCGGGAAAAGTAGTGGCGGCTGGGGACCGCGTACCGAGGGACAGCTGCTGCCATCAGGCTGCGGAAGGACTCAGTGTCCACAAGCCTAAATGGCAGCATTTCGATGGCCAGTAATTTTGAAAGGTGTGAGGTTAGTGCTATGGCCTGTGGGTGGGTGGCTGGGTACTTTCTCTTGCGCTCAAATGCCTGGGGTAACGACATTTGGACGCTGTGCTGGGACAGGGAAGTGGATGTGGTCGCTGATGGTGCTTCAGATGGTACAGGTGCAGGGCGGGAGGTATGCGGGCCTGCGCCTTCGACAGGCGATTGGCCGGCACCGAAAACAGGGGAAGAGGAGGCAGTGGTGTGGCCTGCAGACACAGATGGGCGATCCAGGCGTTCCTCCCACTTACTACGGTGCTTGGATGCCATGTGTCGGATCATGCTGGTGGTGGTGAGGTTTCTAGTGTTCATGCCTCGGCTCATTCTGGTGTGGCACAGGTTGCAAACTACAATTCTTTTGTCGTCCGCACTTTCCTTAAAAAAACGCCATACCGCGGAACACCTACCCCTTGGCAAGGTAGATTTACGCAAGGGGGTGCTCCGTGGAACATTTGTGGGCCGGTTTGGTGCGGTCCGCCTTCTTTCTGTAGCCACACCACTGCCTCTTCCAGCCTGTTGCGGTGCTGCAGATGGCTCACCCTCAGGACTGCTGTCATCGCTCGGCTCTACACCTTCCCAGGTGGGGTCAGTCACCTCATCGTCCACCAAGTCCTCCTCCACTTCCTCACTCTGATCATCCTCCTCAAGTCTTGATCCCACCACATACTCAGTCATTGACAACTGTATAACATTCTCCTCAACAAGGTCTTGAGACGGAAATAGTGGTTGATTTAATGGCAACTGTGTCTCATCATCATCATCATCATCATCCACTACTTCCTTTGACCTTAAATGCCATTCACATCTGTCATCTTCTTGTGATTGGGTAGCCTCTAGAGGTTGTGAATCAGGGCACAAGATGTCATGTTCCTCTGCAAGCGTGCTTGGAGAGAGGGTCAAATGAAGGATTGGTGATGAGACGAGCTCATCACTATATCCCAGTGTGGGATCACTTCTTTGACCAGACCGTGTATGGTGGGAGGAAGGATGATCAGAGTGAGGATTATGTTGACCAGACTCTTGGCTACTGAGAGTGGACTTGGTGGAAGACAGGGTGGTGCTTAACCGACTGGAAGCAGTATCAGCTGTCATCCAACCGACCACCTGTTCGCACTGGTCGGACCTCGAGAGTGATGTCCTGCGACGCCCTGTGAAATCAGACATGAAGCTAGGTATGGTGGATGTCTTTCTTTCTTGTGCTCTGGCACCAGGCACAGTTTCTCCGCGTCCTGACCCGCGCCCTGAACTTTCAGGATCACGTCCACTTCCCCGTCCCTTTTTACCCGCCTTCTTCATCTTACACGATATATATGACTTTAATATATATGAGTTTGAAAACTTAACAGTATTTCTTACTATTCTGCAACTCTGCAGAGTACACAGAATAGGCTGCTAAACTGCGGTGACACACACTGAATGGAATAAGTGACTTTAATATTTGAGTTTGAAAAATTAACAGTATTTCTTACTATTCTGCAACTCTGCAGAGTACACAGAATAGGCTGCTAAACTGCGGTGACACACACTGAATGGAATAAGTGACTTTAATATTTGAGTTTGAAAAATTAACAGTATTTCTTATAATTCTGGAACTGTACAGAGTACACAGAATAGGCTGTTAAACGGCGGTGAAAGACACTGAATGGAATATGTGACTTTAATATTTGAGTTTGAAAACTTAACAGTATTTCTTATAATTCTGCAACTGTACAGAGTACACAGAATAGGCTGTTAAACGGCGGTGAAAGACACTGAATGGAATATGTGACTTTAATATTTGAGTTTGAAAACTTAACAGTATTTCTTCCTATTCTGCAACTCTGCACAGTACACAGAATGTGCTGCTAAACTGCGGCGAAGCACACTGAATGGAATATGTGACTTTGATATTTGAGTTTGAAGACTTAACAGTATTTCTTCCTATTCTGCAACTCTGCACAGTACTCAGAATGTGCTGCTAAACTGCGGCGACGCACACTGAATGGAATACGTGACTTTGATATTTTAGTTTGAAGACTTAACAGAATGTGCTCTAATCTGCAACTTTGCACACTAAACAGAATGTGCTCTAATCTGCAACTTTGCACACTAAACAGAATGTGCTCTAATCTGCAACTGTGCACACTAAACAGAATGTGCTCTAATCTGCAACTTTGCACACTAAACAGAATATATATATTTTTTTTTTTTTTTTTTTGTTTTTTTCCCCCCACACCAAATAACCTGCTGCCCCCACACACAGTAGTCCTAAAAAGGACTTTTGGTTCTTTTTTTTTCACAATTTTTGTTTTTTTCCTCCCTACACTGCCTTTCCCTTCCTATCCTCAGCTCTCCCTGGCTCAGACTGAGCCGAACTCGATGGTCAGGTGCTATACAGCACCTGACCACGGGTTCTGGCCAGCCAATCAGTGTAATGCCAGCAGCCAACATGGCTGCTGGCATTACACCGATGTCAGAGCCTCCCTGCACGTTTATTGGCTGCGCAGCAGCCGCAAAACGTGCGGGGAGGAGACCCGAACATGGCGGGCGAGCACATGCGGTACTCGTACGAGTACCGCCATGTGCCGAGCAGAGCGATGCTCGAGCCGATCCGAGCATCGGCCGAGCATGCTCGCTCAACACTATTGGTAAGACCTCACCTTGAGTATGCAGTGCAATTTTGGGCACCAGTTCTGAAAGGATATACTAGAACTAGAGAGGGTACAGCGC
The DNA here is from genome assembly GCA_037306005.1 of Rhinophrynus dorsalis. NCBI lineage: Eukaryota > Metazoa > Chordata > Amphibia > Anura > Rhinophrynidae > Rhinophrynus > Rhinophrynus dorsalis. Next base: position 538,624,582 of record CM074721.1, on the reverse strand, counting down.
AGAGCAACAAAATTAATGAAGGGAATGGAGGACTTGACATATGAGGAACGACTAAACAAACTTGGTTTATTTACTGTAGAGAAAAGACGACTAAGAGGAGACCTTATCACATTGTACAAGTATATATGAGAGGTCAATACAAGGATCTCTGCGGTGAGCTATTTATTCCAAGGCCTGATCAGGTGACCAGGGGACACCCCTTGAGATTAGAGAAAAGGAGGTTTTAAACTTCAGCAGAGGAAGGGTTTTTTTACGGTAAGGTCTGTCAAATTGTGGAATTCATTGCCCAGGGAGGTAGTTATGGCAGATACAATGGATACATTTAAGAGAAGATTAGATACATTTCTTTCAAAAGGGAACATAGAGTTCTACAGTTTATCAGTAGGCTGATCAGGAAGGTCTGATAGACTAATTTAATTGGTAGCAGGAAAGCTATAAAGTCCTCAGTTCTGAGGTATGAGGCGAAGGTGAACTTGATGGACTTGTGTCTTTTTTTCAACCTAATTTACTATGTTACTATTGCTTTAGAATTTTTCCATAATTCTGATGTTACTGCATAATGAGATGGCTCTTTAACCAATCAGAGCAGATTTTGATAAGAGGAATTTCATATTCTAAATATGAAACGGACTGTTTTTTTTTTTCCCCTCTGGCGGGTTTTTTTCTTGGTTCCTGGCACTTCAATTCCTGCTATGTTTTCCTGAATTTTTGACTAGCTGATAAAGAAATCCTAAGAAATCCACACTTATTACTGGTAACTATATATCTTTCCTTATTTAAATTCTTCAAAATTCAGAATTAAATATATATTTCTTCTATATTTAAAGAAACATTGTTTTCTTATTTGTCTTAATTGGACTGGCCAACCATTTGGGATCAATTATAATAAGCCATATTGGCTATATAAGTTCTGGAATTAAGCAGTATTTATTGATTGGTAAATTGTCATATTTTGCCAGATAAGCTCAAAATAGTTTTTGCAGTGAGCCTTGTTATATATTAGTTAATATTATTCTTGGTATCTCTAGAATAATATATGGTGGTTCTAGAAAGGTTCTATAGCTAATATTTGATCTGGAGAATTCTTTGAATTTATTAACCCTTCAACTGCTTTGTCTATTCTAAGATATCTTTGTGCATGTGTTGGGGCCTAACTTTTGTTAAGTGAGTTTCTTTTAAACTCTCACTAGACAAAAGAAGCTGCCATCTTAGGATGCCACACCCATCTTAAGTGGATTAACCCTTGAAGTACCCTATAGGTTTTACATAGGATTGCTGTCATGTTTGATATATGTTGCATGTAGTTTGGTATACTGTCTAGACATTGGATTGATTCTAAGTCTATTCTTGGTATAATCTGACTATATTAATTGCAATTTGTTCAGTAGGTATACAATATTTGAAATCGGTACACAAATTAGTGATCTATAACTGGGATTTTATTCCAGTTAGTATCTAAATTTGATTACTATATAGTATAAGGGAATTGTCAGAGGACCTGGCTTTAATATTAACGCTTACTCCCATGATCTACCTTTAAACCTCAATTAGCATAGTATACAGTTTCTGGGGCAGAGGTATTCATATATGCTGCTGCCAACTGTATTTTATTAATTATTAATTAATAAAATTATTAATTTTATTAATTATAAGTAGTGATGAGCGAGCATGCTCGGCCGAAGTTCGGCTCGAGCATCGCTCTGCTCGGCACATGGCGGTACTCGTACGAGTACTGCATGTGCTCGCCCGCCATGTTCGGGTCTCCTCCCCGCACGTTTCGCGGCTGCTGCGCAGCCAATAAACGTGCGGGGAGGCTCTGACATCAGTGTAATGCCAGCAGCCATGTTGGCTGCTGGCATTACACTGATTGGCTGGCCAGAACCCGTGATCGGGTGCTGTATAGCACCTGACCAGCGAGTTCGGCTCAGTCTTAGCCAGGGAGAGATGAGGATAGGAAGGGAAAGTCAGTGTAGGGAGAAGAAAAGTGTGTTTGAACAACAAAGACCCAAAAGTCCTTTTTAGGACTATTGTGTGTGGGGGCAGCAGTTTATTTTGTTTTGGGGGGCAGAGTTTAAAAAAAAGTCACATATTCCGTTCACTGTGCCTAGCCGCAGATTAGCAGCACATTCTGTTTAGTGTGCAAAGTTGCAGATTAGCAGCACATTCTTTTTAGTGTGCAAAGTGTAAAAAATAAGTCACTTATTCCGTTCACTGTGCCTAGCCGCAGATTAGTTTTTATCTTCCTTTTTGTGTGTTTTACGGTCAGTCTGTAAAAATGGCGTACTACGGGCGAAACATCGTTCCCAGCAGCGACGTTGGAGTCCAAGATGCATCCAGACATCCTCCCTATGCTGTCCCTGAACCATTTCTGTGGTGTTTCCATCATTTTCTGCCCTTTTCCTATGGACCAGGCACCCTCCCCTCATCAGAGCAGGGGGTGCCTGGTGTAATGCTCGAGTCCTCCCATTGACTTCAATGGGGCTCGGGTGCTCGGCCGAGCACTCGAGCCTCCGGGGGTGCTCGGCCAGAGCACCCGAACACCCGAGCATTGGGGTGCTCGATCATCACTAATTATAAGGATCAATGATCATTTTCTATGCTGCTGAGTACAAGTGTTATCTAATGCCACTGAATATACCTATGTGGTTAACCCTTTAATTGCTGGTAATCCTAATGGTGGTGATTGTGGTTTTAGTTACTATATATCTGTAATTGCTGATCACTCATTTACTCATACATATTTTAGTAAACAATGATATAAATATTACTCTGCACAAATATGCAGAATTTATTATTTTAATCAATTTGTTACTGTGAAGCAACGTGCCAATACCTATTATAGTGTAAAGTTCTCAATTCAATATGGTAATTTGTCAAGATATCCGACCTGATTGGTTATCTTGTTTTAACCCTTTGGAAACCTTCAACATAATTGGTTTGACATCTGTTAATGCTCAAGCGGTCAGACATGGATTCTGGTCTGCGGACCGGAAGGATCGTTTGGAGTGCGTAATAGGAGGGGATACAAAGGAAATCTTCATGACTGTCTACTAAGTGGGCATGGTTTGAAGCAGAAGACAATAGTCATGAAGATTTACTTCATATCCACTCCAATTTTGGCTCTCCAAATGACCCGTCCAGTCTGCAGACCACAATCCAAGTCTGACCGCTTGAACGGTGACGTAGATAAAAGGGGCGGAAGGGGTAAACTTTAGAACACAATTGCTCTTAAACAGTTATGGGGAAAAATACATAAATGCTTTTGGTTTATTTCTTTAATGCATATTGGCTGCCAAAATGAAGTATTACTATCTCTTTAATGGAGGACCTCAATGTATGCCTTTATCAGATATTTAAGGAAATCAAACACCCCCACTTACCTCTCCTATGACCAGAAAATCCTGTTGGCTCATGAGTACTTTTCCAGTGTTCTTTTGTTCAAGGGGACCTTTTTGGTCATTTCTGGATACAATTTCCATAGAAGAGGGCGGAACCACTGGACCTCAAACTGTAACCACTGTGAATGTTAATCTTCAGCAGGCTCATACACAGTGACACTGCCAGCAACAATCATGTCCTCCATGGACAGAACAACCAGGACTGATTTATAGGTGGTGGGTGGTTAGGGGGTGACATTTTTAACCTTTTGAGTGTCAGAGGTGCTGCAATGGGTTAAATGTTGTAGAAGCGAATCCAGATGTGTCTGTAATGGGCTTTTTGTTCCCCCTTCCCCAGGAAGCCTAGAGTGCTAGCATCCAATGACTACAGTATATCTGTCAATCCAAGGCTACATTTGCTTTGATAATGTGCCCATGTTGTACTAGTGTTTGGTTTGTTTTCTGTTAAAGGGATAGTAATGTTTCCCAAAAAAAACAGCAGCTCTGATTAATCTTAGTATTTGGACCATGGAGAATTTCAATATCATCAATTATAGTTCAAGAGTAAATCAATGAAAGTATCCCCTCCCGCCCCTTTTACTGAAGTAACACTGCTCACCTCAGAGCAGCAAGACTGTCCCTCTGTGATCCATCCGGACAATCTTCAGTGATCATAAGGAAAACCTGAAAACCTGTCAAGTGGGGGGGGGGCAGGGTATTACTTATGTTATCAGATCGTCCCTTGCTGTGAGTTGTCTGGTCAACAGATCAGATCCCACATGTGAGGGGAGGTGTCTTACACTAGGTGAAAGGGGTGTGGGAGGGGGATACTTTATCGTTCAATTACTCTTGTACGACAACTGACAGTATTGAAACTCTCCATGGTCCAAATACTATGAAGATTAATTGCAACTTCTGTTATTGTGAAACATTACTATCCCTTTAAAGTGGACCGGTCTCCTTAATTCAAGTTTGCATGTTTGAAAACTGCATTGAAACTTGCCTATCTCATGTTGGCCAAAAGACCAGCAAATGTACAGTTATGGAGAGAACATACTATAACAAGTGAGTGATTATGCCAGTTAGGCTTTTCAGTGAAGTTTTATGCTAATGAAGCTTTCAGTGGAGTCTTATGCCAGTAACATTTCATATGCTAATGAAGATATGTGCTGCACTAGGAGACTTTCACTTTTCCCAGAAATAAGTGATTATCTCCAAAAAGATACATCTGCCAGGCCTGTGGTTAACATGACATGCAGACAGTTCTGAATGAAGTTCTCCAAACACTTAAACCTATTGTTTTGGTGGCACTTCATGCTAATTCTGTTCAAAGCTAAACTTACTGCTCACTGCTATTAGAAATCAATGTACATCTACGCTCATTCTGGGTGTGGTGATGGCTTGGCACAGACTGGCAAAGTGCCAGACCATGCCACTAACAAAGGATAACTCCTGGCTAGTGCAATAATATACATACAAAAATGTGAGGGGCTCTGAGGAATAACCAAAAGCACTGTGGCTTGTTCTACTGTTAGTCGCCCCTTAGAAGCATCACATTTTAGCTCTAGTGCCATTAGAGGAGAAATTTCCACATACATATTAGACTTGTCCTGCCCAAAAGGGCGGTCCAGTTCCAAAATGACGGGCAAGTAAACACCAGCTAACCCTGGACATGCGTTTCGACCTTGTTGGGACTCGTCCGTGAGGTGCGGCTGGATTCTCTAGGCATGGAAATCGAGGGGCCTTTGTCTGGATTACCTTTCACTCTTGGGGATAACCCCTAAGTTTTCAAACACTAGAGCTAAAATGTGATGCTTCTGGGTAATGACTAGCTGTAGAACAAGCCATTGTGCCTTCTGTTCATCCTCAGAGCCTCAAATGTTGGTATTTAAAGCAGAACTTTCACCTAAAATAAAATGTAACCATGCGTTTCAATCATTAACACAATATTAGCGCTGTTTGGGTTTTTTTTTCGTAACTAGTCTACTAGTGGAGATATTTAGCCTTCAAAATCAGGCACTTCCGTGTTCTGTGGGACCCTGTATGTCCCGCATGATGCCTCAGGACTTCCTAGCTGCCCCGGGGAGAGCGTTAATGTAGCTAACGTTACAGCAAACTGTTTACCATGCTACTGAGGTTGCAACCTCCAGCATGGTAAACTGAGTTTGCTGTAACGTTGGCCCACAGAAATACAGCTACAAAGGGGCGCATGAATACGCTCCCTGGGGCGGCTGGGACGTCCTGAGGTCATGCGGGTCATACTGGGTCCCGCAGAACACAGAAGTGCCAGATTTTGAAGGCTAAATATCTCCACTAGTGAGTGAGTTATGAAAAAACAAATACAGCGCTAATGTGTTGATTAAAGCGGAACTACCACCGCATAACAACTTTATCTTAAATAACTCCCCATCTGGTGACTAGCTGCTTAGTAGCGCTAGGCGCCAGAATTATTACCTTATTAGATTTCTCCTTTCTTCCCTGGCTGACAGGCAGGACGGAGCGCGGACATCTTGCCATGGTGACGTGTCTGCACTGTCAGTTCCAGCCGGCTCTACGAGGCGTTGCTAGGAGCTGTCTGGCTCCGGCTGGGACTGACAGAGCAGGCGCGTGGACGTCACTATGGCAAGATGTCTGCGCTCCGTCCTGCCTGTCAGCCGGGGAAGAGAGGAGAAATGTATTTAATAAGGTAATTCTGGCGCCTAGCACTACTAAGCAGCTAGTCGCCAGATGGGGAGTTATTTAAGATAAACTTGTTATGCGGTGGCAGTTCCGCTTTAAAACTCATGGTTAAATTTTTATTTTAGGTGAAAGTTCCCCTTTAATAGTGCAATAATATAGGAAATTTCTAAGTCTCTTAATTTGATTAAACGCATCTTAGGGAGACTATCCACTTTTAATAGGAACATGACCAGACGACTGGACTGGTCCAGTTCATGCCTATCTTTGGGTCAGATATAGGATTTCCCCTCTTGATGCTCAGTTATCTGCATTTTAGGCACAGGATGGAATATCCCGGTGGAGAGTTGAGTTCAACATGTTAGACCGATCACCGCTCAAAATCTCCGCCCAAGAGGCAATTAATAAGGGATATGGACTCAATGCTACAGCAACGAGGGTGGTCTTCCGAGCTCCTTACAATACATCTGAGTCTCGCATAATAAAGGTAAGTACTAGAAAGTGCAGAGATGGGGGTGGGCAACTTTTTGGCATGGACATTGGGGCTGTTTTCTTTCCTCTTGCAGGATGGAAATCATGACTTAGAAGTGATCGAGGGCTGCATGTACTATGCCCAACCTCTGGTTCGTTTGATTGTGGACACCACTACTGCCTGCCCAATCGGTGAGTGACCTGACTGTGGATCCTGCTCTCTTGAATAAGGGCTAAGCAATTGGAGGGCCTCCAGATGTTTAGGCCTTGAACTCCTGTTGTCCCTGACCAACTTTTTGATGGCTGGGGATGACCGGAGTTCTAGACCAACACTTGGAACTTCAAAAACACACTTCCTTGTGGTAACAAATAACCATATACTTGGTCAACTGGAACAACTCCAGGTCCATTCATATGTAGCTAGGTGACCTTTCCACGAACGTCTGTGTTAAACTGGCATTTTTGCATAATTCCATTTGCGCTCTTAAATCTGTGGAAAGTTTGGCAAATTTGCTTTGTATATTTGGGATTGCCCTGGAATTGTTATACTCTAATCTCTATTCATATGGCCCAGAGTTAAAAATAGGAGTTTGCCCTGCTGATTACTAAAACACATGCTTCTGCAATAAGATTTAGTAAAGTATTTACAGTTCAAACATAGGATTAAGACCATTTTGTTGCTATCACTGCAGATGAAAAGGCTTTAGCCAAATCAAAAGCTTTTCAGACTAACCGCACGACCTGGGAGTTACTTTAAATTCCATTGCAGCTTAAGGGTTTTATCTACAAATTTCTCTATAGACTTCAGTGAGGAACAGTTAATTAAAACCATATATAATTATATAATGCTTATAAAATGCAATCTCCTGGGATCAGCCGGCTGCTCTGCAGCAGAGTCTACATCGCGGTAATAAAAATCCTTAACGTAGTCTTCTACGTGTGCTTGCAAACCAAGCACACGGAGAATACTTTAGTAAAGTATTATCGTGATCTCGGGTCCGCTGCAGAGCCGCCGGCTGATCCCAGGAGAGTATTCCCCTGCTCTCAGCTAGAACGCTGACGTCAGGGGGAAAAGCCAAAAAGAGGGAACTTTTTAAAGCGGATATCTCTCAAACCTTTATGGTTTGAGAGATATCCGCTTTAAAAAGTTCCCTCTTTTTGCCGCTGGTCTCATTCAACTGTGTTTTTTTTTTTTTTTTTTTTTTATTGGCTACAACATGGATAGTAATTTTTAAGTATTACTATCCCTTTAATTCTCAGAATGTATCTACAATTTTGCATTTAAATTCCATTGCAAGTATTGGAGCGTTGGCTAGGACTCTGAGCAGTTTTCCAGGTGGTGGTAGTGGGCAATTTATCCCATCCTTGTCAGACTGCCAATAACAATCTCAGGGTGATGTGAGCTATAGTGAAACTGTTGTAGTACAACAGATGAACGACACAAATTTTCAGTAAAATTCAATTTCGGATGAATTTTTGGGCCCATATGCAACAGCAGCAAATAATTGCCACTTGTCTTCTACTAGACAGTGCAAAATAGCCAAAGGGGTTTATGGACAACACACTCCAGTTTTTACCCTTTATGGAGTTCCATGGGCTACTGGCTGAACCTGTGCTTACTTTATCTTCTTCCTAGACTCTCCCATCTTCTCCACATCCACTCTCTCCTGGATGTCGCCTGCTGTCCTTAGTCCTCTGGTTCTTGATCTTTCGACCTACCAAGTTCTGAACTTGGACATGGGGCTGAATGGGCAGGTGGTAGACCAAAAAGCTAAAATTACGAACCGCTACATCCTCACTAATGACAGCAAAGCAGTGGCGATAACTGTGCCGATTGGTGCACATGGAGGTTACACAGAGGTGAGTGAAATAGTAGTCTGCAGTGGTGGTGTAGTGTGTATGTGGAAGGTGGGGGTAAGGATAATGTATGAAATATGTAAATAAATTCCAGGGACAAGCTTTCGGGATGCTATTTATAAAGTCAGAAGCATACTAGTCTTTAAAACCTTAAACATGCATTAAAAACCTTGCTAAGGAAAGAGCAAACTGATATATGTTACAAATAGCATAAAGTTCATAGCACGTGACATGCAGATGGGGGCAAGGGAATGGAGAAACAGATCCCTACTGCATAGAAAAAAATGAGAATCATATGAGGAAGATTGCGAAGCATGAACTAACATAATTTCCTTCCACTTATTTTGTAATATTTTGGTAATATGTGAGGAATCCCAAGTCCTCCTTTAGTACAGTGTTTGGTGTTGGGGAAAAAAAAAGGATCTAAACTTCAAATGTCCATCTTCCATGTATCTTAAAGTTCCCAGAGTAGATGGAGTAGTGTCTTTGCTGAATGAGGTGAGTTTGGAATATGTTTCTATGCTTTATGGTATTGTCACGGAGTGACTAGGAAGTAACGACACTGACAAGTACAGATGAACTTAAAGGGATAGTAATACTTCGTTTTAACTTTATTTTATTTTGTAGGCATTAAAAAAACATGAAGAATGATATAAGTCTTATCTCTGAAACCTTTATGATTTAAGAGATATTCACAAAGTATCCCCCCCCTGTTCAGCCAGATCAGAAGGGAGATGCCCAGGTAGACTGCAGAGAGGGACAATCTTCAATTAAGATAATGGAAAAAGCTGAAAAACTTGTCAAGGGGGGAAGGGCTTTCATTGTTTTCATACAAAGAAGATTGTCCCCTTCTGTTATCTGTCTGGTCTATGGACTGCATTCCACATCTGAGAAGAGATGGCTTACACTAGGTAAAAGGGGCGGGAGGGGAAACTTTGCTTGTGAATATCTCTTAAACCATAAAGGTTTGAGAGATAAGACTTATATCATTCTTCATGTTTTTTTAATGCCTACAAAATAAAATAAAGTTAAAACGAAGTATTACTATCCCTTTAAAATAAAACTTTATTTTAAATACAGTAGTGGCAGCAATGAGTAACACACCTTCACATGGCCAGGGAGGAACAGTGCACTCACTTTCCTCACCCTTCACTAGGCTAGTGCAATAGGCGCACTTCTGTACCCAGATGAGTAAGTCGGGCAATGGGAGCAAGTAGCTCCAGACACTGGAGCACACAGTAGTAACTCCACCACCTCCACGAGACCAGGTGAGGACAGTGCAAGACACTTCCTACACCCTTCACTAGGCAGGTGTAGCTAGTATCTGAATGGCCCTGGAACCTTCAGACTAGATGGGAGGACAGTGCATGGCACTTCCACAATCTCAGTCGACAGGAAATTAAAGCGCAACTATACCCTACCGTTAAGGTATACCAAAGGCAAGGTAATGGCACTTGAGGGTTAGGTGAGGCAACACTCCAACCGGAATGACCACGGGACATCTGTAACACTGACTGACCAACAAGAGCTGCTAGTGGTAGCAAGCGCTGTAATAGGCACAGGCAGCAAGGATCCCAATAGCCGGGGCTGGGTAGCAGAGGCTGGTAATTGCAACCGTAACGCAACAGAGGGAGAGTAACTAGAGGCAGCCAGGGATCACAACTGGATTGAGTAGTCAGATAAAGCCAGTAGTCAGAGCCAGATCACGTAGTCTGATGTTGCCAGGGGTCAGAGCAGGATGGAGAAGTCGGACGTAGCCAGTAGTCGGAACAGGTAGTCAGACGGAGCAGGAGTAATACAGAGGAACCGCAACGGATCAACACAGCACTAGGCTCAGGTACACTACGAAAGGGCAAAGGTAATAGGACATGCTGAGGTTTAAAAGGCCTGGCAGGTGGGTGGAGAGATGACCTCACAAGCCCAGTGACCTATAAGAACAGAGCCTTGCATAAAGCGACAGCCAGGAAGTAACAATGTCACTATTACAGCAATTACCCACTGGAGGCAATCACGAGCACTGATGGGTATCTCTCAATAGCTTGTGCACTCATTCTTAGATTAATTTGTAACTTGTAGACCTGTTTCTCCAATGTAACATCCAGTTTTAGGAGCTACACATTTGCTAATGTACATACAGTGAGGGGAAAAATGTATTTGATCCCCTGCTGATTTTGTACATGTGCCCACTGACAAATGATCAAATAAATCTACCATTAAAAGTTTAGACTGAACAGTGAGACCCAGAATAACAAAATCCAGAAAAATGCATTTCAAAACCGTTATAAATTGATTTGCATTTTATGGAGTGAAATAAGTATTTGACCCCCTATCAATCAGCAAGATTTCTGGCTCCCAGGTGTCATTTATACAGATAACAAGCTGAGATTAGGAGCAATCTCTTAAAGGGAGTGCTTCTAATCTCAGCTTATCTGTATAAAAGACACCTGTCCACAGAAGTAATCAATCCGATTCCAAACTCTCCACCATGGCCAAGACCAAAGAGCTGTCCAGGGATGTCAGGGACAAGATTGTAGACCTACACAAGGCTGGAATGGACTACAAGACCATTGCCAAGCAGCTTGGTGAGAAGGTGACAACAGTTGGTGCGATTATTCGCAAATGGAAGAAACACAAAATAACTGTCAATCTCCCTTGGTCTTGGGCTCCATGCAAGATCTCACCTAGTGAAGTTTCAGTGATCATGAGAATGGTGAGTAATCGGCCCAGAACTACATGGGAGGATCTTGTCAATGATCTCAAGGCAGCTGGGACCATAGTCACCAAGAAAACAATTGGTAACACTACGCTGTGAAGGACTGAAATCATGTAGCACCCGCAAGGTTCCCCTGCTCAAAAAAAGCACATGTACAGGCCTGTCTGAAGTTTGCCAGTGAACATCTGAATGATTCAGAGGAGAACTGGGTGAAAGTGTTGTGGTCAGATGAGACCAACATCAAGCTCTTTGGCATAAACTCAACTTGCTGTGTTTGGAGGAGGAGGAATGCTGCCTATGACCCCCCAAGAACACCATCCCCACCATCAAACATGAAGGGGGAAATATTTTGCCTTGGGTGTTTTTCTGCTAAGGAGACAGGACAACTTCACTGCATCAAAGGGAAGATGGACGGGGCCATGTACCGTCAAATCTTGAGTGAGAACCCAAAAATGGGCCGTGGATGGGTATTCCAGCAAGACAATAACCCAAAACGCACGGCCAAGGCAACAAAGGAGTGGCTCAAGAAGAAGCACATTAAGGTCCTGGAGTGGCCTAGCCAGTCTCCAGACCTTAATCCCATAGAAAATCTGTGGAGGGAGGTGCCATACGTCAGCCTCAACCTTGATGACTTGGAGTGGATCTGCAAAGAGGATTGGGACAAAATCCCTCCTGAGATGTGTGCAAACCTGGTGGCCAACGACAAACGTCTGCCTCTGATTACCAACAAGGGTTTTGCCACCAAGTACTAAGTCATGTTTTGCAAAGGGGTCACATACTTATTTCACTCAGTAACCTGCAAATGAATTTAACTTTTTTGAAATGTGTTCCTGGATTTTTTTTGTCTCACTGTTCAAATAAATCTACCATTAAAATTAGACTGATCATTTCTTTGTCAGTGGGCAAAATCAGCAGAGAATCAAATAATTTTTCCCTCACTGTAAATATTATTTGTTTATCTTTGTGGTAGATTTTCACAATGTGTGGACATGATTTGTAGTAGGATTTATTGCAAAGTTTGGTCCCATTATCAGTGTCAACACATTTGTCAGTTTTCTAATCTTTTAGTTTCAGGTTCAGTGATTGTCTGAATGCAAGAATAGGGGGTTGGGGGAATGTCTTAAAGGGTTAGTAATGTCTAACTGAAACTTTTTGCATTGTGTAGAGCTTAAGTGGAATTAAATGCAAAAAGTCTCTCAAACCTCTATGGTTTGAGAGATAGATACGTGCATTTGAAGTTTGCTGCTGTCAGCAGGAGATCCATGTCGGCCAACACAGTGGCTCTGCAGCAGAGCCGCAATCGCATTATTTAAAAGAAATTACTTCATTGGAATGGTCTAAAGTGCTCTTGCAAACCAGGCACACTTTTTTTTTTTTAGACCATTCCAATGAAGTAATTAGTTTTAAATAACTTGATTGCGGCTCTGCTGCAGAGCCTTTGTGTCGGCTGACACGGATCTCCTGACCGCTTTACAGTGGACAGCAGGAAACTTCAAACTTTGAATGCACATATCTCTCAAACCATAGCGGTTTGAGGGGTTTTTTTTAAATTTTTTTTTTTTTTTTTTTTTTTTTTTTTGCCATTCAATTCTACTTAAGCTCTACACAATACAAAAAAGTTTTAGTTGGACATTACTCACCCTTTAAACACGACATCCTCTTAGCTTTGGTTGCAGCTCTTTGATGTTGCATATCTTCTAGTGCTCATATGTAGTCACTAGTGGTATACGTATAGTGCCTGCCTTCTTTGTAACCAATGCTCCTGGGGTGTTATCAATACAGATGTGTTATTTTGTGATTGTGTCTTGTAGCCTTTCTGTTTGAGTGAGTGATTCAGACCGTGTTTAGATTATTGCAGTGGTTAACTGGCTGAGTGTGATGCCTTTAGCGTGAGCTAGATGAAAGATGGAGTTGTGAAGACAACTGCCTCTGTCCATGGGTTTTCTGTATACAGTGTAATTGCCCTTGGCGAAAGTTAAAGGAGCAGTAAACTTTTTATGAAAATATATATAAATATAAAAATATAGATTTTTATAAAAAAAAAAAAAAAAAAAAAAAAAATTATACACTTACTGCTCGCATTGGGTGATTCAATAGGGGTGTGATTTTCACACCAATTGCAGTGGCCGAAGGCCACTGCTATTAGTGTGAAAATCATGCAGGCCCACCCCCACTATGCAGCCCGCCCACCACTATCAGTCAGAAAAAAACAAAATGGCTGCCACATGCTCCTACACCACACACATGCCCCACTCACACAGCACCAGACACACACACATGTCCCACTCACACACAGCACCACACACAAGCCAGAAGGAAATATGGCTGACAGTCACTCACCCTGACTCCCAGTGGCCTCAGCAGGACCTGTACTACAGCCACTAAGGAACAAAATGGCACTCAAAGGGTTAAGGTAGGTCCTCATTGCTCAATTATTTCTTGACTGTCATTTGCCATGCAAGACACAGGACAGCCATCAGGTACACACTTACACAACCCTGTGGCAGCCAGTGGGTTATCAAGTTTTATCCCTTTGAGTGTATTCAAACCCCTCACACTGTAAACTTGCATTTCCCTCCCACTTCTCCTCCTTCCCCAGCCTATTGCTAACACTTTTTCCACATCTATATTAAGCCCAACCCACTTTTAACCCCAATTGCCCCATTTGTCTCTCCACATCAGCACCACATGACTCCCCTCCAGGGACTCCACAAGTCAATGTTCCCAGGTATGAATACACTTCCCACTGCTATTTAACTCTGACATGCCTCTCTATACCTTAACCATTTGAGTGCCAGAGGGGTGCACGACTCATGCACGCATGTTTCTGTGCATATATGTTGCGTGTGTGTACATCTGTTACATATTTGTGTGCATCTCCAGTGTCTGCATGTCTTTTGCATGCCTCTGCCGCTCACTGTCTGCCTGTGTTGCATATATCTGTGTTTCAGTGTGTCTACATTTCACACACGTGCGCCCAACGGTCATAACATGACTGCCAACGCTGTCCCACATAGTGTATGTGCTCAACATGTGTCACTTAACCCTTTCACTGTCAGAGGACTATACAACTCATTACACAGCAATGTGTTGCGTGCCTCTCACACTCAGGGTTGCCACCTTTTCTTCAAAAAAATACCGGCCATGGCATTCCCTCCATAGACTTAACATTGGACAGAAGCCAATTTTTTACCGGCCTGCCGGTAAAGTAGCGGCTGGGTGGCAACCCTACACTGAGTTAAAGTGCTTCACTCCAACCAACTGCTACACTAAGTGTGTATAATGCAGTAACCCTACAGCCCTGTATTTCATGTCTACTTCACTGTCTATGTATAGTCATTTCTCCCCCTCACCCATTACCTTACTGTAACACTTCACTGTCCCTCTTCTCCTCAATCTCTCATCTCCTCCTCCCTTGTCACCCCCACTCGCCTATCCCCTTGCCATTCATCCATAGTCCCAATCTCGCCGCTTTACTCCCACATCACGATTACATTATCTAGCACTGCATCTGTCACTTAACCCTCTGTCTGCCAACCTATTTCTTCAAATGTACTGCAGTATCCACTGCTGTAATCTAAATTATTCCTTTACTCACAAACATCTTCTCACTGTCACCTTCACCAAGTACATAGCACACTCTTCAGCTGTAAGTATACAAGACCTTATTCATCAAGTAACACGGCACACTCACTTCAACTGTAAGGATACAGGGTCTTATTCATCAAGTAACACAGCACACTCACTTCAACTGTAAGGATACAGGGTCTTATTCATAAAGCTGAAGAGCTGCAATTAAAACCTTTTTTACAACTCTTATCAGCATATCTACATCACCACTGTCTGTCACACAGTCTACATATGTGACATACGTCCATGTATGTGTCTGTATGCGTTTCACAGTTTGTGACACTGTCTCTCTAAGTGCGTGTCTGTAACACTGCATATTTGTTTCACACAGACAAGTTAAGGCTTTAGTTGTTGTATGTAACAAGAAATGTTCCAGTTTGGACATAAAAATGTCCATATTGTGGTGACCTTTATGTGCCCATGGCACATCCCATTATTTGTAGGTAGAAGTCCCGGTCAAAGATGAGATAATAGTGCGTGGACATTTTGTATAGATTTTTAGTGATTTTTTTTTTTTTTTTTTTTTTTTTTCTTTAGAGTGATATTGTGAACAATACCTATGGGACCATATACCGTATACACCTCTTACTCGTACGGAACTGGAGGGGAGCTGCAGCTGACACCACAAGGCACACTGCTTTTAAACGAATAACTACCCCCTTTAGAGCGGAGCTTCCCATCTTCATTGACAGTAAGTCCGGACTTCCCATGCATTCAGAATACCTGGCTCCCAGTCTCCTCTGTCATGCTGGGTATGGGGAAGGGTGTCACCATATTGGAGGTGGGATGGAAGCAGGATGTCTAGTATGAAAGGGCTTTGAGTTTGGGAGCACGCTGTGTATGGGATGGGGTAGTGACACTCTGCCTGGTATAAGGCTTTGGTGGCTGGGTGTTGGACATGGGCAGAAATAGGTTAGTAGCAGGATACCAGGCATGGGAAGTGTGTGTGTGATATCTTGAATTTAGATGCTTTGGTATATTTTGTGCTTTAGGGTGAGATCTGGTAACTCTATGCTGGGTATGTGGAGGGGGTGGTAGCAGGACGTAGCATATGAGAGGTGTATGCAGGTGGGATCCAGCAGCAGGATGGATTGTATGGGGTAGTGAGAAGGATACAAACTGGCATGTATAATTAGGATATAACAAGGCAGAGGTTGCTTGAAAGCTGGGATTGCAAACTAAAACTCACATCTTCCCTCCCCCCACCAACGGCTATTGGCTGGATGGAGATGGTTTGTCTCCAACAGAAGAGCCAGTTTGCCTACTCCAGTTCTAAAAGGCTTTAGAAGTTGGTGACCCATAACACTATACTGCTTTAATTCTTACAGGGACCATCCCCGAGAGAAAGTACTTTGACTTGTCTTTGGGTAACTTCTTCCCTGACGTGGACCTAAAGTCTTTTGTTATTAACAAAGTCAATGTGACCCTGGAAGAGGCAAATAGAAGAGGCTTTAGGGTGATCACTGTGGCCAATGACAATGATACAACAGCCTATGTCCTTCAAGTGCCCTTCAGTGACCCACTTGTTGAACAGAAGGTAAGTGACTTTTCAGACAAGGCTGCTGTCTGTCTGCATATTGCATTCTTTCTCTCCAGTAAACCCTAAAGGCAAGGGGTTTAAATCAATGGGAGTCTCCACAGGGACTAACAAAATGGCACAACCTATTGGTCACATCACACCTTAACTAAGCCAGTTTGAGCTATTACGATTTCTGAATGAATAGTCTCCGAACAGTGGAAGTTCCCTTGTTATAAATTGTCATAAGAAAACCTAACTTTTTAAATGAAAATTCAGAACTCAGAAGCTGAGGTCTTGGAGTGTGGCTGAACCGATTAACTCCTTTGTGGTTAGAAGTTGCCAATGTGTATCAAAACACTGATGCCATAGAAGGGTTAAGACGCACTGCTATAGTCCCTGCAGCTTCAAAATGCTGGTCTTATGTGAATGTGAGGGGAGAAAATGTATTTGTACACAATGTCCATTTAAGATGACAATTAAAGCGGAACTTTCAGATCTTACTAAGCCGCCATGCATTCATTAAACGCATGGCGACTCGCTTGGAAATCAGTCTTACCTTTTTTAAAAAAATAAATAATAAAAAAAAAAAATAAATATATATATATATATATATATATATATATATATATATATATATATATATATATATATATATATATATATATATATATATATATATATATATATATATATATATATATATATATATATATATATATAATATATTCCTTCTGGAGACGGGACCCAGGCTACAGCACAGATGTCTTGTCTGCACGCCTGGTCTGTCAGTCCCGGTCTCCATTGAGTAGCACTGCAGTGCACCATATGGCTACCGGAAGGGACTGACTGCGCAGACCACACTAACCTGCCCGTCAGTCCTCAAACGGCAAGTATTTATTTGCAGTCTGGTATCTTTTACCTTTATATAAAAAAAAAAAAAAAAAAAGACATCGATTTCCGAGCTAGTCTCCATGCGTTTAATGAATGCATGGTGACCTGGTAAGATCTGAAAGTTCAGTTGCGTTGGATGCCTCTGGTCTGCAAAGGTTGTCACTGGTTACCAAACACCAAAACATTGAGTTATACAGTTAAAGCAGAACCTGCCCCAAATAGTCGCGCCCCCCCCCCCATAATTGGTCATATAGTGATAAACTTAAAATAGTACTATTATCCAGCATATAAGTACAGTGTTATTAAGAAATCCTTCTTCATCTGAGATTGACGGACAGGCATCTGCTCACCTGAGCTGTCTGTCCCTGTTACCTTAAGGTACAATGCAGCGCCTCCTAGAGACCAGGACGGACAGCACAGATGTCTCTAAGACAAGATGTCTGCGCTGATGCCTGGCTGTCAGTCACAGAAGTAAGACTACTTAACGTGGTACTTATAATGGATATTGGTACTATTTACAAGCATATCGCTATGACTATTAGGGGGAGGAGACTTTGTTTGGGGTGATCCACTTTAAATATCGCATTCTTCCAGCTAGCATCTATATCATTTAGTAACTTGTTAGATCCCCATGTATAATCCTAAAATAACATTTTAATACATGTGTAGCCAATCTTTTTATACACTTTTTGATTAACTGTGTGCAGTGATTATATGGTTACCAAATTGAGATTGGTACCCAGAGTACAGAGAGGCTTACTTACATTGCAATCAGTTGCTCAGTATCAAGGTTGCTGTTAGTCCCAACCAAGCATGTGTAAGGAGTAGCGCTTAGGTCTCAAAACAGAATTTTTAGAGGTTGTATGGACTTAGTTAGGAACTTTCAAAATGAGCTGTCCCTCAGATCTTGTAAATGTAAACCCTTAATATTAAATGGGGGGTGGGGGAGAAGTTGTAATGTTTATCCCCCTGAGTAAAATAAGGGTACTCCCACAGCTGCAAGGTGATGTTGAACAAATTATCTTGAAGGTATCCAAAGGGTTAAAACAAGAGAACAATCAGGTTGGACATCTTCACATAAATAAGTGATAATAGTAAATTTTGAGAACTTTACACTCAATTAGGTATTTATAAACTACTTCACCGTAAAGAAACGATTAAAATAATCCCGCATATTTGTGCAAAAATATATAATTTATTAAGTACAATATACTATATATAAAGTGTAAACAACAATGATATAAATGAGTGATCAGCAATTACAATAGATGTATAGTAACTCAAACCACAATTATCACCATGAGGATTACCAGCAATTAAAGGGTTAACCACACATAGGTATATTCAGAGGTATTAGATAGCAATAATTGCATTCAGCAGCATAGAAAAGGATAATTGATCCTTACAATTAATAAATACAGTTGGAAGCAGTGTATATGAATACCTCTGCCCCAGAAACTGTGTAAACTATGCTATTTGAGGTTTAAGGTATATTGTCAGGTGAATCAACTTTAATAGGGAGCCAGGAACCAAGAGAGAAGGAAAAAAAAAAAAACAGCCAAGATTCAAGAGGAAAGATCCCTTTCTCGCTAAACTTGCATATTTATAATACATTCATCTTATCAAAATCTGCTCTGATTGGTTAAAGAGCCATCTCATTATACAGTGACATCAGAATAAATTATGGAAAAATTCCAAAGCATTAGTAATAACACCCTGTAATCTATAGATGCACCATTACTGTACCTTAAAATTCACACCTAAAATTCTTGGTCTATGTTCTGACAAAAATTTGGGATATGAACCTTGACCCTATGTCACATAAATGTCACCTTACTAGACTTTCCCATAGGGGAGTATGTCTGTTTTTAGGTCTGAGATTTTCTCATAAGATACTAATACTGCTTAAGGCTGTGGTTGTCTGCAATCCTATATCAATCACCATTAAAGTCTCCCAAATATTTCACTCCCATATTGAATGAAGAGGCCTCCTTTGTCCAGAAGAATTATCTAATTTAAACAGATTTTTAGAGAATTTGGTTTAAAAGCGAAATTAACCATTTCCTTCCCCATCATGGCATTGTCTCTGACAATGCAAAAGTTAATCCAGCTCAAAGTTGAAATTTTTTTGGTGTAGTATCTGTGTCCTGAAACTGTACAGGAGCTCTGGGTATTGCTGTCCAATTTAAGGAAAAAAAAGTAGTTATGAAGTGATAGTCAAAGCACACTGGCGAAGAGTGACTAATAGCTTGGCAAGTGTTTAATTTGGTCTGAAATGGCTAGTTAACATATTGTGCAGGGAATGTGGCATAAAGTGTCGCCATAATAAAGGTTAATGTAATCTTTACAGGACATTGGTTAGTACAACTAAGGCAGGTTTTTTTGTTTGTTTTTTTTAATCTGTAAAACTAAGCTTTAGGTAACATGTTCCCCTTAAGATGGAAATAGCGTGTATCCTTTGAACACGTCTGACGGCCTATAGAGCCTGGGCTGTAACAGGTCTGACTGTTGAATGTTGCTCATCTTTTCCAGTATCTGTATGATCGCACAAATCAATACACCTTGTACTTCACCTACGTGATGACCCTTCTGACCAAGAATAAGGATTTCACATACTCTGATGTTGTTCGGGTCAAATTGGAAGATGCCAGTAAGTAATGTAGTGCCTCTAGACTGTCTGTGAAAGGCAGATGGGGGGTGGGGGTCCACTTGCTAAAAATTTCTCAACTTGCTTTTTATCCCTATCTGATCGGACGCCGGTCTTTAGCATCCCAATAACTTGCTTCTGATGCTTTTGTATGTCTGCAATGAATGGACAACGTTCAGCCCTCCAGCTGTTTAGACTACATTTTCAGTCGTCCTCTGCTGTCCATTGGACAAACTCCTGCAGGCTGCCCACTCCAAGCATCTGCCAAGGGTTTTGGATGACCAACTGACCAAAACAATATGTAGGTGGCATTATACCTATAGAATACATTGGACTACAGTTCAGTCTGAAACAGACCAGAAAACCTGTCTCCATCAAATAATCCATGGCTTAAAATGTGTTAAATGCATCTCCCAGAATTCCATGTAGCAACCTATAAATGAAGGTGCTAATTATTTGGGGTTGGGACTTAAAGGACCAGTGAATCTATATTTTATAGGGCTATTCTTACAGAATAAAATAAGGGTACTTCCACTAATGAATGTGTTTTCAGGTATTGGTTTTAATTTTTTTTTTTTGTACATTAACCCCTTAAGGACCCTTGAAGGTCCTGGCACATCAGGAGTCGGCGAGCTATAAGGATTCATGACGTGCCAGGACTCTCATGGAATTCATGGCTGCCCGCGCAGCTGCACGCCCTGAATTGGATTTGAGGAAAGTCCCTGGTCCTGAAGTGCCGACTTCATGTGCGAACAACCAGTCCTTAAGGGGGTTAACAATGCCCTCTAGTGGTCCTATTTCAATGAGTTCTGTTGCATGCAGTGGGGGAGGAGTCGCTGACAGGTCTCTCTATAATGTGACTGTAACTGCCTGGTCACTTCCTGTCCGCTGGACTTTCAGGAAGTACTCGCACACTGATAACAAAATGTGAATCAAGGAGACACAAATGGGGAGAACCCTTATTACAGGACAAATCCTATAACATGACCGTGCACTGCGTGTACCTAAACTTGCATGTTTCAGGAAGGCATTCTGGGAATTCAGTGGGAACATTGTAAGCGTTGAATTCTTTGCTTGAGGCAGACTTCATGATCTACCAGAAATGCCACCGAACCTGTGTATTATACAGGTATAACAAATTTATTTCTAGTGTATCATCCCACCCAGAAAACAAACACTTATGGGCTGGGAAGCCCTGCTGTTTTTTTGGCTGCTGTTACCTGGTAACCATACCCAACTGGAAGAGGAGTAAATAGACATGTATTATACAGATTTTCTTAATGTCTTGATATGTAGAATTTGTATGGTAGACTAATCCTTGTCACCACGCTGCTTACCATAATGGAGTGGTATTCTAGAGGGGTTCCTAAAACTATGTAAAGTCCCATACATCAGTACAAATCCCTATAACTGCCTTCTCCTATCTCAGTTCCTCCTTCGTATCTCCATTCCTGTGAAAAGAGGAGTCTGGTTCTTCTCGTGAAGCGTGGGAATATGGATGAACGCTGGATACGGTATATAAGGAACCTGCCTCTGACTGACAAGCTGGCAAAATCCCAGAATTACGGAATGTTTGAAAATAGCTCAATCTTTCGTCTGGAAGTCCCTTTCCCTGCAGTTGGCCTGGTCTATGAGGTAAGATCTGAACTGAGGCTTGGTCATGATGAAGGCCAGAGGTTCCCGTAAGGTAATGGAATCAAAGCTGTGCAAGTCATTCCCATAGCATGGAACTGTGGGATCTCTCAACAGTGCCCCAGACACATACTCCTGTTGTACGTTGAGCAATCTTTGGAAGCTGACATACTAGTATGGGAATGCATTCGAAACGCCTAACATTAAATGAATGTTGGTGGCTTAACCCCCTACTAGACAGGTAAATCTTCTAGAGGCGTAGGCAAATCTGGTCTGCAACTGTTCAGGTTTTTCAGTATATCCAAAATAGACCAATTTCACCCTTGGAGTGCCAGGTGTGCAACACATTGAGCCACTATTTAGTCCACCTGTGCTCCAGCTGGGATATCCCGAACACTTGTTGGTAGCTTAATGACCAGGGTTGGCTACCCCTGCTCTAGAGCAGGGGTAAGCAACTGGAGAACCTCCACAGTGTTTCCTAGCCAGCAGCTGGATTGTAGTGCTCAAGAGCCAGAGGGCCTCAGGTTACCTGTCCCTGAGATGCTTTAGGGCTCCAGTACTGAAGGAGTTGACGGGGGGGGGGGGCCGCCACACAGGAGCAGCTGTCCTGCCTCCTTGTCTCCCCCCCCCCCCCCCTTATCCACATTCAACTTGTTTCAGTTTGTATGACTAAAACTAAGTTTACTTTTTAAGGGCCTTGTGTCAGAGAAATGGAGTAGTTTTTAGGTAAACTCCTCAAATTCAGATTTTTTTTTTTTAATTATTTTTAGTTGGACTCGTCCACCTCCCAGAAAATGCTAGAGGTCTTCCAGGAACTGCTGAAAGGGATAGTAATACTTAAACACTACAACATGTTTTACATATTATCCCCCCTGAGTAACCAAAGGGTAATCCCACTGCTGAAAAGGTTTTATTCAAAAGTTATTAAAGATCAAATGTGAATTTAAGTGCAGTATCACAGTGGCCTGAAATTGTACAGTGGCTCTGTTGATACACCATCCTATGGACAGCTCTGGTCAGTTTACCATAAATCTCCATAGGATGGTGTAGCAACAGTGCCACTGTAAAATATCAGGCCACTGTGATACTGCACTTAAATTCAATTTTGAGCTGTGATACCTTTTGAATAAAACACCTCTTAGCAGTGGGAGTTTCCTTGTTTTTACTTGGAGGGATAAACCCTACAGCAATTTAAGTTGTGTTTAAATTTTTTTTTTTTTTTTTTTAATTACTAACACTTTAAATATCTCCTACAGTAAGGAGAAGCCTTCTAGACATGGGCGGATTGACCTACTGGGGGACCGGGCATCCCCCGGTGGGCCGCTAGATCATGGGCCGGTGGGGGAGATCAGAGGATCTCACCTCACCGTCCCACGATATTTTGAAAGAGGTCTGTGTTGCCACCGGCACAGACACTCTCTGTGACACCCTTCGATGCTGCACAGGGATCACAAGGGGGGACGATAGGGACGTCGGTGCAGCTAGTGAGCTGCTTTAACCCTTTGAGTGCCAGAGGGGTATGAAATGCATTGCAAAGCAATGCATTCCCTACCCCTTTGGCACTCAAAGGGTTAAAAAAATGCCCGGGCTGGTATTCTCCTACAATCCGCCCCTGCATCTAGATGCCAGCTGAGAACCATTTGACAAAGACCTTGATCTAGAAGTTGTGAATAGTCTCACAGCAATCTGTAGCACAGTAAATGGCTTTTTATAGAAGGCTTGACATCTCCTTAAACATACCCCTTTGTCACTCAAATGGTTAAACTAGTGTTTTGGGTTTTTTTCCCAACCCTAGTCCTTGCTGAGAACAAACAGGCCACGGTGTGATCATTACTCTGTAATCCTGTATTGTGCATTCAGCTTTCGTTCTTATAAAGAGACTGTTATCTTGAAAGCTTGCATCCAAAACCACTGCTGGCCAATAAAGGTATCATTTCTACTCTACTGCTCTGTAGGGACACATCCTAGTAATCATTCTCACTTGCCTTGCTAAGGCTGGAAAATTCTAATGTGTCTTGAATGTTGCAAATGTAGCTTTATCCCCTGTCTTGAGGATTCTTTTAGGTTCCAAAGTAAACAGACACAAATCACAAGTTATTAGCAATAACCTAATACTTAGCAGCAGATCTCTGCATGTGTGGGAGAGCCCCTGATGGGTCAGACAATCGCCCAAAGAATCCCTCTAAGCACACACGCAGCTGGACGACAGAGGCAGTGTTCCAGAAGAGCTCTTAAAGCCTCTACAGCACCCTGCTATGTATACACTCACATCCTGACCAGGATGCTTTAACCTATCTGTTTCACGGTTATTGTCAACAAAAACTACATCGCCACTAGATGACCAGATCCTGCTCTGCAGCTGTAAGTGTTAAAGGGATAGTAATACTTCATTTTAACTTTATTTTATTTTGTAGGCATTAAAAAACATTAAGAATGATATAAGTCTTATCTCTCAATCCTTTATGGTTTGTGAGATATTCACAAGCAAAGTTTCCCCTCCTGCCCCTTTTACCTAGTGTAAGCCATCTCTTCTCAGATGTGGAATTCAGTCCATAGACCAGACAGAGAACAGAAGGAGACAATCTTCTTCCTATGAGAACAATGAAGGCCCTGCCCCCCTTGACAAGTTTTTGAGCTTTTTCCCTTATCTTAATTGAAGATTGTCCCTCTCTGCAGTCTACCTGGGCATCTCCCTTCTGCTCTGGCTGAACAGGGGGGATACTTTGTTTGTGAATATCTCTTAAACCATAAAGGTTTGAGTGATAAGACATATCATTCTTCATGTTTTTTTTTAATGCCTACAAAATAAAATAAAGATATAAAGAAGTATTACTATCCCTTTAATGTAAACAACCTACATAACTAGTTAGTTCCAAGCCTCATATTCTACTATTGCACAGAAGGCTTATAAGAAACATATTAACCCCTTATAGCTTGGGATTGAACCATATTTTGTACATCCGCATACAACCCCTTAACGGTCCTTGACATGCCAGGACAGTCACGCCTGTTCTGCACTTAAGGAACAGTGACTGTCCTGGCACGCGACCATCTCCTTAATGGCCGCTCACATGATGTATCATGCAATAGTTAAAGGGTTAAAATGACCTCCAGGACATAATTTAAGATGGAGGTGTTTCAACCCTTTAGAAACTGAAGGGGTGCACAGCACATTGCTGTGCACCGCTCTGGCCAGAGAGGCTTAAGTAGGTGCATCCTCTGCCTTCTGCAGCCTGAATATCAAGCAACTGTTGTCTGCCTCCTACAGGGTTGACTGAAGTTCTCTTAAAGGTACAAGAGGAGAAATGTGATAGTGATAAAGCTGAGATGGCCTCTTTGTGAAACACTCCAGATCCTACGCTCGCTCTCTAACTTGAGATCTTGGTGCATAGGCTTCATAGAATGACCTAGGACTTGAGTTTCACACTGGATAAGTCCTCCCCACTTTATCGCCCCTTTATCACACCTTAGTGCATAACCCCAAGGGCAAAATCCATAGGGACATTAGGATTTTCTGACCATTGTAAGGCACGTGTGTGTTCTGCATTAACTCTCCAGAGTTCATCCTGACAAATCCCAATGTCATGGGATCCCAGAGGTCAGGTTTGAGAACTTCTGCTTTAAACTATGAAGAGGGAGAAGTGCAACAAAACACTGATCTGCACTAAATGTGTACGAACTATACACATTCAAAACTGAAGTATGAATGACTTGTCTTGAAAATGGTATGTGGATTTAGACTTCCAGCCCACTGAAATGTCAAGATGCACAACTAGATTTGACTCAAAGGGATTTGTTAATGTGAGGAAGCTGCATCGGTGAGTCTCTAAACCCCATGACCCTGTTTCTTCATGATGGAGAGATATTAAGGAGCAATCAAACTGAGCCATAAGGGAAAATTAGTGGCTGTTTTAACTGATGCCCCAAACTACTCCTTCCTGGTGAGGCCTTACCAAGTTTTTCTAACCTTTTTACTAAAGTATAGTGCCCTATTGGCTCTCGCAGTGGCTGAGTGACGCTCCTAAGTCTCTCAAAGATTGTTGGCTTGAATATCCATCATGCAACAGTGGGTGATATTATTCATTAGGAGTGGCTCTAAGGGCCCTAGAGATGTAAACCTGGTAATAGATGAAGGTTGTGGTTTGGCTACTTGGGTTAAAGTAGACTCTTGTTTCCTCTTCTAGGAAACCAAATTGAAGGGAACTCGTGCCCGCTTGGATTTCTCATTAAGAGATGAAAGCACCTTGGAGGTGAAAAGTGACCACTCATTTGAGTGCACCTTCCCCCCAAATACAAGTGAGTAACTTCTCCTATGGCCAGCTACTAATCATCCTGTCAGACTCTGGACACTTAAATCTTAGGGCTATATTTGTTTGATCCAGGATTTTTTTTGTTTCCCAGTCATAACAAATTCATGTAGACTTCAATGGGGCTTTAAATCCCTTGAAAACTAACCAGTCTCTTACTCTACAGTCTGCTTTCCTAATGGGACAGTGGTGGCCACCGTAAACGGTTCTCACACCAAACCCCGCTTTGATCCCAGAGAAACACACTTAAGGGACCCAACATGCAAACCACAGGAGGCAAATGATGACCTTGCCCTGTTCTCCTTCTCTGTCTATACCTGTGGTACAACCAGGCAGGTGAGTCTATTTGGGGCAGGAAAAAACAATTTTAAAAATCTGTTCTAAATCCTAGTTTAAAAAAAAAAAAAAAAAAAAAGTTTTAACTTTTAAATATAGTCAGAGAGGCTCAACTAGGCTCAATAGCTTGCAAGGGTATGCAGAGCTCACTAGGACTGTCCTGCACCCAGGGTGTGATCTTAGTTCCAAAGTCCCATATACAGAGAAGAGAAATTCAGAAGCATATCACAGGTCCTGCCAAAATGAGTCCAGCTATGAAATGCCAGACAATTCTTCTCTGAACAAGGGAAACAGCGAACCACAGATGTACGTTTCAGCCTTGTTGGGCTTCTGTGGTGAGATGCAGTTGATACCTCCAGGCACTGGAGGAATCCATACGTGGACTCCTTGCTCACAAGTGCCTAGTCTGGTGTTATCTGTTTCCCATGTTCAGAGAACAATTGTCCAGCATTTTGTGGCTGGACTGTATGACAGGATCTGTATGATATGCTTCAGAATATTTCTTCTGTATATGGCACTTGGGAGCTTAAAGGGACAGTAATACTTCGTTTTATTTTTTATTTTTTTTTTATGCCTACAAAATAAAATAAACATGAATAGAAGTCTTCTCTCAAACCTCTATGGTTTGAGATATTCACAAGCAAAGTTTCCCCTCCCGCCCCTTTTACCTAGTGTAAGCCATCTCTTCTCAGATGTGGAATCCAGTCCATAGACCAGACAGATAACAGAAGGGGACAATCTTCTTCCTATGAGAACAATGAAAGCCCTGCCCCCCCTTGACAAGTTTTTCCCTTATCTTAATGGAAGATTGTCCCTCTCTGCAATCTACCAGGGCACCTCCCTTCTGATCTGTCTGAGCAGTGTTACATCAGTAAAAGGGGCGGGAGGGGGATACTTTATTATTGAATTACTCTTGAACTACAACTCTGACAGAATTGAAATAACACTCTCCAAAGTCCAAATACTATGATGATTAATTAGAGCTGCTTTTATTATGAAACATTACTATCCCTTTAAAGATTGCGCTTGGTCCTAGTGAGCTCTCTGCACACCCTTGCAGGCTCATGAGCTTAGTTGAGCAGCTCTGACATCTTCTCTATACACTACACTAGTTCTATTAACTAGCAAAAGCACGGTGTTGCCCATGCAAGATGTAAGGAATGGTCAGAGACCTGCACACAGTCACCCCAGCCTTGTCCCATTGGTAGTCACAAACCTACTGGCTGGGACTCTAGCCTTGTTCCACAGTAAGCCAAAACAGTGCATACTACTGCTTCCCCTGATCCTGGCTAAAATATTTTTTATAGTTTGACAGTGACTACCTGGTATATGAGAATGAGATTACGTTTGATCTAAAGGGTCTACCTTCACGAAAACCCATCATCTCCCGAAACTCCACATACAGGTAATGTTTTTCTGAGGAAACGAGTGGAAAGAGCAACTCTGCCTCATTTTCATATTCAAACCCTCCTTTCACCTTAACCCCAAACATTTTAATGATGCAATAAACTAGTATGAGAGCAAATGTTATAGGGGGTCTTCCTGCTCTGTCCAAAAGGCAAATGATTGACTCAAACTCACAAGGGGAACATGTAAATATCAATCATAATTGATCAATAACGGCACTTGGTGGCAACAATAGAAGGTTTGAGCACCAGAGGGGTAAACGGAGGTCTCATTACTGGAAAAATGACAACCTAAATTCATAGCTTACAATGAGGCAGTGTGTGGCAGTAATCTGGCCTGATACTGAGG
This sequence comes from Rhinophrynus dorsalis, assembly GCA_037306005.1. NCBI lineage: Eukaryota > Metazoa > Chordata > Amphibia > Anura > Rhinophrynidae > Rhinophrynus > Rhinophrynus dorsalis. Next base: position 538,596,771 of record CM074721.1, on the reverse strand, counting down.
GATGTTAAAGGTCTCATGAAAATGTCCTTCATTCCACCATCCTATAGGCAGACTGTGCGCTGTAGATACCCTCTCCAGGATTCTCAGAGACTATACGGCAAATACAACAAGACTCGCTATCCCTTAAGAAGGTTTTCAGCACTTTCTACTGGCAACAATGCTAAAGGTGACTAATCTAAAAGGGAAGGGGAGGGCCAGCAATGTGTAGGGCCCACAAACATTGAATGCTGAGCTTGTGTCCACCACTCCAGGGGTGTGCAGTGTACAGCTGTTGTACTACCCACAATCCTCAGATGGATGATAGGAGTTGTAGTCGGGCAGCTGGGGTCACGTGGGATGATAACTGCTTTAAGCTGTTGCATGATGGGTCTGGGTTGTTTGATTCCCTTCCCTTGTGTGTTGTGTGTTGTGTTTTTTTTTTTTGTTTTTTTTTTTTTACACACCAAACAAAAACGAATTGTCCTTTTCAACCTGTAAAGCTACATGTCCTTTGTGTTAACTATGGTGAATTTATCGCCTGTCAGCTGTACAAAAACGTATTTATTAGAGTCAATATTTATATTTAACGGACATCTATTTAATCCCTTAAAGGGATAGTAATACTTCATTTTATCTTTATTTTATTTTGTAGGCATTAAAAAAACATGAATGATATAAGTCTTATCTCTCAAACCTTTATGGTTTGAGAGATATTCACAAGCAAAGTTTCCCCTCCCGCCCCTTTTACCTAGTGTAAGCCATCTCTTCTCAGATGTGGAATCTAGTCCATAGACCAGACAGATAACAGCAGGGGGCAATCTTCTTCCTATGAGAACAATGAAAGCCTTGCCTCCCTTGACAAGTTTTTCCCTTATCTTAATTGAAGATTGTCCCTCTCTGCAGTCTACCTGGTCACCTCCCTTCTGATCTGGCTGAGCAGTGTTACATCAGTAAAAGGGGCAGGAGGGGGATACTTTGTCATCGAATTGCTCTTGAACTACAACTCTGACAGAACTGAAATAACACTCTCCAAAGTCCAAATACTATGATGATTAGAGTTGCTTTTATTATGAAACATTACTATCCCTTTTAAGGACCCCTGATGAGCCAAGACAGTCAAGGGTAACCTTGCCATAAGGACCAGTGATGGTCCTTGCTCGTCATGGAATTCAGGGCTCCCTGAATGGCTGCACACTGTCCAGGGAACCCAATGGTCCTTAACTGCCGGCCGCACTGCTGATCCTTAAGGGGTTAACGGTACTGTCAAGCAGGGGATTGGGTCTTACTGGCCTACTAGTTCATGTGTGCTAGTTAATAGTTTAAACAATTTTCAAAAAACCTCAGGCCGGCCGCACATTGGACGCCCCTGGTATCAGCTGTGTGTGTAGAATATAATCTGTGACCATTGCAGAAACTTTTCCCAGGCTTATACATACAACTGTAATACAGAATTTTTGTTTTCTAGTGGTGAGGAGGTCCCGGAATGCACAGGCTGCTGAGCTGAGAGTTGCTAAGGGTAAGACTTGGAACAGCGTATTCATACGGTGTCATGATGAAAATCATATGGTAGGGGGTCCTGCATCAACAGTCTTAGCAAGGTCTAAAATTTACTATGGACTTGCAACTTTATGTATGTGCCAGCCAAATAACCCGAGGCAGGTGTGTTTGAAATTTGGACCTGAAGGGGCTGTAAACCTATCTGGATTTAATCCTCTAAAGGCCAGATGTGCATATAGCTCTATACAGTTATTTTTAATGGGTGGGTGTTGAGAATTTCTCTGAGGATAAGTGACTATCGGAATGAAGGATTAACAAATAAAACTGCCTGTTTTATTTGGGAAATCCTTAACCCTTTGAGTACCCAAAAGGTATCCAACACATTGCAATGCGTTGTATACCTTTCTGGTGCTCAAAGGGTTAAATCCTGGCATGTTTGCAGCCCTTGAAGACTGAACTCTTGCTGCTGGGAGAAACTTAATTTGAAACTTATTACAATCCATTCAATTTCCTTCCACTTAAAGAAATAAGAGGATTCTTTGATTTTCTTATTTCCTTAATCATACACTTGATTGATCAAAGAACCATTTGACTCTGGTCTGAGCCAAGTCTACTCATCTAGCAACAAGAACCAAATATCTTGGTAACTACCACAGAACAACCAGTAAATTAACAGAATGAAATTGGGCAGCAAGACATTTTGGGAGGAAAAACTTATCCCTTCAGTAGATTTTGCTTTAGACCCATATCATTTTTAATGGCAGGAAAATGTAGTACTTTTTCATTATACATTTTTCAGACAGCCTCTTTTCTACCAAATCTGAAGGGTTATGGGTAATGGAATTTACTCAAGCACACGTTTCAGCTTTGACAAACTGTTCAAATGATGGAACGGACATAAATGTTGAAACTATTTCAGCTACAGTGTTCATACCTAGATAACATGAAATAATGTTAAGGGGAGGGTGTAGTAATTTTGCTCTAGACCAGGAGATGATTAACTTTAAAACACAACAGGAAGAGCTGAGTGCAGCAAATTTTTTTTTCTACACTCTGCACGTAGGTCTTATCAAAGAGTTTAGAGGGATGGAACCTTTTAAACAGGCCTGAAGTTCACACACTTTTGTACAATTGCCCTATTAAAAAGGTGCAGCTATCACATGGATAATTTGCTATCAGATCTGCCACTGCAGTCTGCATTGTATTGAGCCCCGGGACAGGATAACAAGAGGCTGAGGAGAAGATGTTTAGCATCTATCCCCTACCTTGTGTGGAAGAGGTCCCTATAGACCCCACCAGACTTGAAAATCTAGAATAGCAGGTCCATGGAGCCTGTGCATAACACATGAAGTTTATTGTCTGACATTTCTGCTGTGTGTTCTAGACCAGGTGCGATTGTTTTCTGGATAGCCCCCACACAGAGAGCTGATATAAGTGGTTTTGAGCTGCACTGCTTTCTACCACGGGGGGGGACCCACACATTTGTCACACATAGTAGCCCTTTAAAACATCAAGCAGAGAACGTATGAAATTGTGGCAATGTACAGTGATCACCAACTGCACCTACAACTCAGGAAATCAACTCAATTCCATGTGTATTAGGGGTCTGACAAGCAGTTTTCAGCATGCTCTGCCATCAAATATAAATGGAGGCTACACGAGCAGATTGTTACCTTGCGTGTATGAAGTCTTTTTACCAAGGGCACCAGGAATAACTGCCTGTTGCTACCATTTTGGTGCAAGTATGACATTGAAAGTAAGCATACAAAATGTGAGGCTTCTGAGGACCAACAGCAGCACAATGGCCTGGTCTACACTAGTCACCGCTCAGAAGAATCATGTTTTAGCTCTAGTGCCATTACAGATGAGAAATTTCCATGTACATATTAGATTACTCCCACCCAAAAGGGCAGTTCAGTGCCAGAATGACAGTCAAGTCCCCCCTGCATGGGAACACCAGCCACCCCCCCACCCCCCCACACACACACACACACACACACTTATGTTTCATCCTTGTTGGGCCTCGTCAGAAGGGTGCATCTAGATTACCTAGACACGGAGACAAAGGGTCCACATCTGGATTACCCTTCACTCACATCTTGAATGCTTATTTTGAATACTCTTAGGGGGTCTCCCTAAGAGTTAAGGGTAATCCAGGTGCAGGTGCATTCCCTAGGTACTCACTGACTAGGTCCAACAAGGCCAAAATGTACGTCAGGGGTTAGCTGGCGTTCCTGTGCAGAGGGGACTTGCCTGTCATTTTGGAACTGGACTGCCATTCTGGGCGGGATTAGTCTAATATGTACGTGGAAATTTCTCCTCTGTAACGGCACTAGAGAGCTAAAGGTGACACTTCTGATCGGTGACTAAGCTGTAGAACAGGCCGTTGTGCTGTTCGTCCTCAGAAGCCCCTCACATTTTTAATGCTCAAGTATGACATTGAGAAATGTTAACTTAAAGTGAGCAGTATTTTTTCTTTCATAAAACCTCTATACCTTAGGACTTGGAAAACAAACTTAAAGGGATAGTAATACTTCGTTTTAACTTTGTTTTTTTAATGCCTACAAAATAAAATAAAGAATGCTATAAGTCTTATCTCTCAAACCTTTATGGTTTAAGAGATTCACAAGCAAAGTATCCCCCTCCTGCCCCTCTTACTGATGTCACACTGTTCAGCTACATCAGAAGGGAGATGCCCAGGTAGACTGCAGAGAGGGACAATCTTCAATTAAGATAAGGGAAAAACCTGAAAAACTTGTCAAGGGGGGCAGGGCTTTCATTGTTCTCATAGGAAGAAGATTGTCCCCTGCTGTTATCTGTCTGGTCTATGGACTGGATTCCACATCTGAGAAGAGCTGGCTTACACTAGGTAAAAGGGGCGGGAGGGGAAACTTTGCTTGTGAATATCTCTTAAACCATAAAGGTTTGAGAGATAAGACTTATATCGTTCTTCATGTCTTTAATGCCTACAAAATAAAATAAAGTTAAAACGAAGTATTACTATCCCTTTAATTGTTTTAAAGGTATTAAATGGTTACCAGCTGTGTCATCTAGTTGCCCAGCCTAATACTGTTGGGGGTAAGCCGCTGGGTATAGTTCTCATTAGAATGTGCATTCCAGGGCTGAGGAAAGGGAAGTGGGCTAAACAAGGTTTATCCTTTTACAGCCCATGGGGAATGTCAACCCAGTCCCCTGTAAAGATTCCTTACAGGTAATCTAATTCACAAATTCTGATCACAAGCAGTCTGCAAGTCAAAACTTACGTCTCCTTTCCCACCCCCACCCCCCATTCTGTAATCTACCTAAAGTCAAAAATGGAAATGTGCACAGATCTAATTTTCTGCTTGTTTACATAAGATGGAAGATCTAACCCCCTCGACACACACAACACAAACTTTTAATGTTAAAACTATATTCTTGGTAAAACTTGGCCAAAAGGGTACGATCATGTGGTCTATAAAGGGGTATATTATAATCTAGATTCTTGAACAAATGATTACAGCTACACTTCTGGCATTCATCAATCCATAGCAAAAAGCCGATGTGACTTCATAAATACTTTATTGGAACATGTTAAAATCAGAACAAAAGGCAGAGAAGGGTTGAGGTGAGGGGAAATGGCAACAGGGGTCCCTGTTTATCTAACACGTTTCGCGCTTACTCATAGACTAAACACCTACAACATACCGTGTTTAAACTCAACCAGGGTGGTGGTCAATTAAGTTAAAAAAAAAAAAAAAAAAAAAAAAAAAAACTGAAGGGATTCAAAAACGGGAGGAACCCCTTGTATCTTCAATCACACATATATGGTGTGTCTGAGTGTTTTTTGTTTGATAGATTCTCACCCTGTGCCCATGCTCTGATGCATCTCTGAATAAGTATTGGTTATGATGTGAATACTGATTTCGCATTGCTTTGTTAATCTTCTTTTGATAGTATGTTCTGTGGTAGCTCTATTGATATGCCAGACAGTCATATATATGTGTGAATGAAGACACAGGGGAAGGAGAGTTTCCTCCTCTTAACTTTTAATTTATTACCACCCAGGGGAAGTTTACTTAAACACGGTATGTTGTAGGTGGTGGTTAGTCTGAGCAAGTGCGAAAAGCGTTGGGGCAACTGGGACCCCCATTGCTGTTTCCCCTCACCTCAACCCTTTTCTCTACCTTTTTGTTCTGATTTTGACAGGTTCCAGTAAAGGATTTTTTTTTTTTTTTTTTTTTTTTTTTTTTTTATATAGTTGCCTCTGCTTTTTTGCTATTGATTGATGGATGCTGGAAGTGCAGCTGTAACCACTTGTTCAAGCGTCTCTACATTTCCCAACTGGAGGAGAACTGGGAAGGCTTGCACCCAGTGTTTGGAGCTTTTGAACAGTTAGGAATGAGGATGGTGTAAAAGGTACCTTTTTATTGTTTGACGTATCGGCGTACATGTTTTTTTTTCTATATTATAATCTATCTTTGGTAAGGCCTCATCTAGAATACGGAGTACAGTTTTGGGCACCAATTCTCAGACATTACTAAACTGGAAAATGCAGATACGTGCAACAAAACTGTGATAAAGGGATTCGAGGATCTGCGTTAGAGACTAGCCAAACTGGGTTTGCTCACTAGAGAAGAGATGTCTAAGGGGTGATTACCATTTAAATATTCAAGGTCAAATCAAAGAATTAACAAAGGAACTATAATCAGAGCTGATCAAAAAAAGGTGTTTAAGAGTAGAAGAGGCACATCCAACTAAAACAAAAGCAGGGATTTTTTTTATAGCAAGGGCAGTAACCTGGACACATGTCTTTTCAGTGTAATCAACCATGTTAATGTTTACTATGTTAAGTGACCATCTTGAAACTCTGCCATATGGATGACCCCTGTTTTTCTCTACTCTACAGACTATTCCTTCTCTTCATTTTACCTGGCTGGAGAGTTCCCGGTGTCTCTCCTGCGGGCGGAAGGCCTTTATCTACAGGCAGATGGGAGATCTAACTCATCTCAGGCCAAACTCCAGGAGTGCTGGGCTACAAACACCCCACAGGCGGATGGTTCCCCACAGTGGGACTTGATAGTTGACGGGTAACTGAGGGAAGGGGAACTGGTTCCATAGACAAAATCCTGATGTGAGGCAATTGGTGAAACTGAAGTTTCTCAGTTGGTCCTTGGGGCATGCATGCATCAGGATTTCAGGGTATCCCTGCATGGTTAGAGATCAGTAATCTGTAGATCAGTCCATGATCAGGTTAAAGGAGCAGTAAGCTATTGTAATGAGGGCCTTTATTGTAGGGCAGGGATAGGCAGCCTTTGGCACACCACCTGTTGATATAAAGCTCCCATCGACTCCAACCAGCCTATGGCTGAGGATGATCAGAGTTGTAGGTCCTCAACTGACATGCCTGAAGATTGTAGGGCTTTCTACCAAGTAACACAATGGTATTCCAACTGCTGGGGAATACAAATTTCAGAAAACTTAGTCTGAAAACAACCTATCAAAATAGCCAATTGACACCAGACTGTATCCTATAGAACAGGTGAACCCCAATATGAAGATTAATTGGAGCAGTTTTTGTGAAACATTACCATCCCTTTAAGTAGGGAAATGAAACCCAGGGCCATCTGAGGCATAGAACCATAGTATTTGTAACGGATAAGAACCATTCGACCCATTTAGTATACCCACTGTTTTCTGTAACCAAAAAAAAAAAAAAAAAAAAAAAAAAAAAAAAACTAAACCTTTATTTAGTCCTTGGTCTTGTCTTCTATTCAGGACACCCTTATCCCTATCCCATACATGCCTTCATTCCCTCACTGTATTGAAGCAGAACTATCCTCTATCTTGAAAACCTCCCGCATAAACCCAAATATATTAAAGCTTTAGTAGTCCAAAATGGACAGTTTTACCATTACGGTTTAGTCTCCCATACTCTGTCTGATAGTGTGGCATCGGTGAGAGAGCGCTGCCATCTATACTACATACACCATGATTGGCACCGCTCACCCATCCTAATCCCTATATGCGCCTGCCTTTTCTCTCTGGGGTCGGTGCTCAATGTGGAGGAACATGGCATTCTTTGTGTGGTGGCAGACAAATCAAACTAGAGGTGATGGCCATCACTGCAATTTTTCTGGGGTATAGCTTCCACTGCAGACACCCTCCTGTCTGTCGCTATCCTAAAATTTGTTAATTTGTTTTAATGCATAGCAGTTTAAAAAAAAAAAAAAAAAAAAAGCATAAAACAACTCTATTGAGACTTCACTGTAGTCTGCTCTTTCACCTGTGACAAGGAACCATACAGGACAAACTTCCACTTTAACCTCTACCCCTTGAATAGTGTATGGAGGATACCATATTTGGTCAATAGTTCAGTCAGTGGAGTAAAGCCATGTGTACCACTAATGGCACTAAAGATGCAGTATCAAAATGAGTGGATCAAACTACAGCACTCCGCTTCGCCAGTATTTGAGACCCATAATATATATCTGTTAACAAATTAAAGAGCGCTTTTTTCTTTTTTGCGCAGGTATCAATTTTGATCTCACACCAAAAAAATCTTACTGTAAAATAACATTGGAGCTAAAATAATCCCTCACCTCTAACACTTCTTGGCACCTATTCAGCAGTGTGCTACACAACCTCACAATGAATGGTAATACAAGTGGCTGTTGTGACCAGTGTAGCATAACCAAACAGATGAGCATGATATAATCCAGTACAAAGTTGATGCATAAGCAGTGTTATTAATGGTCTTGAATTGAAAGTGACTTTATAAGGCAAGCATGGAAGGCATAACTGAAATGTGGTGCCATCTAATACAAAGCACGCAGCGTTCGAAAGTCCCTTTCAATGGAGAGCTTAATTGAAGTGCCAAGTGTGAAATGTCTAGCAATAAACTGTGGATTAGACTGCAAGTATCGGTGTTAAATCAGTGTTTATTACACTTCAATACACACAAATCCAGCCATAATGCAAGAGTAGCATATTAAGATGAAACTGCCAGAGCATAGAAAGTGAACATTGGTCACAAATTCGACTGATCTCGCCCATTTGTGGCACTGTAGTCTATCAGATGACCACCTCCACTGCTGGCTTTCATATCCATTCAGCATCCACTTCAATTCCATAAATGCTCCATTGTTTTGCTTGTAGCACAATGAAGTTGCACATTTCATAACTATATTGTACCATCGACCAGAAGCATGGTTGTAAGTGCATGGGAGCAAGGGAGAGCAACAAGGTGCTTAACCCCAGTATTTTGGGTTTTATCAAGGTTGTCATCCATACGAACTACTAAACCTTTAAACAAGAAGTACTCGTTCCAATTTAACATGTAACTAATGCTTTGTTCCAGCCCCTCCCTCCATTGCTTTTCCTACCAATGTAACTTTGAGGTGTATCCAACCATGCATAGTAGTAAAATCAATTGGATATTACGCTGAAATCATATTATAAAGCTTACGTCCATAGCTGAATGTGGAACAAATGGATACTACAAAAACAAAGAATGTGGTGAACGCACACCCATTACAAAATTAAGTAATTTGCCAAGGCATGTGTGGCAGGCACGTGCAGACATTTTGGGGGGCAGGGGCTCAAATGGGGGAAAAAAGGGCACTTCTCATATTTATTCAAAATATATATTTAAAAAAGGGCACTTTGGACAAAGGGCAGGTGCTTAAGCCCCCCCTTGGTGTCTGTGTGCACGTGCCTGATGTGTGGCCTCTCATGTGCTGCTCAAGTCATGTTTTCTCGCTCCCATGTGCCATTACAGAGAGGAAACTTCCATAGTGATATCAGTCTGCAATATTATATATTTGATATATTTGATTACATTGTTGAAAGTCATTCTTATCACAAGCTTATTCGTACAATATTATGTCCCTTTTGAGGTTAGGGGCATAGTTTGTATTATATTCACGATATCACTCACAATTAAATTAATAGGTCAAGGGGTTAAATTTGCTTTAGGAGATAGTATTGATTTCCACTTTAAATTTAACCCCATAATCACCTAAAAGATAGTTTCTATTGAAGATGTAACAATTACTCATTCACCCATTTTGGATCCAGTTTTTGGATTGGACTATTTGAATTTTAATTTAGCTGGGTGATTGGTTAATGTGTTTTTGTTGTAAGTTAGGTCTTTGTGTATATAAGATGTCAGGACACGAGGTTCAAATAGCCTATGATTAAGTGATATATTCACGAAACGCGTTAGACGCTTCGTTTCCTTGCACATCTACTATTTGTAGTCCATCAAAAACCCGTTTTATGGAATGATGCTCTTAACATGGAAGAATAAAATTGTGTTTTATTGAATACGGGTTGAATTTTTTGGCTGGGGAAGCATGGCGGTTCCGTTGTAGCACCTCCTCCTGTGTCTTCTCATTTGCTGAAGTCCGTGGCCAGGACTGTGGGGGTAGCTCCGGATCCGCAGCGGCTGTAGCCGTGGTGAGTAGATCACATATTGGGGAAGGAGTTCTCTTTTTAGATGCATTGAGTAGAGATCCTTTGTGTTTTGTTTTTTTTTTTTTTTTTCCTATTGTTTTTGTCCCACCCACAGGCAGTCCAGCCCCAAAATGTCAGGCAAATCCTCTCTACACAAGAGAAATGGCACAACCCCAGATGTACGTTTTGGTCTATGTGGACCTTGTTAGTGGGGTGCATCTGATTCCCTCTAGACACAAGGAAGCAAGGGCCCATGCCTGGGATGTCCTTCCACTTAGGGAGGCTACAAAAACAAAGAATGTGACAAACACACACTGAGAGAACCAAATGAAGAGGTTGTGCTGTTTCTCTAGTGCAGAGAGTATTTGCCTGACATTTCAGGGCTGGACTGCCTGTGGGTGGGACCAGACTATGAATATGGAAATTTCCTCTCTGCAATGGCACATGGGAGCAAAAAATGAGTTGAGCAGCACCTGAGAGGCCACACATGGCTTGAGCAAACCACTATTTTGCCCTCTTGGTATGCGTTTGTCACATTCATTTTTTTAACCCATTAGGTCTCTTAGCATCCAGCTGGTCTCTTTTAAGTAAATGTCACCCCTTTGAATTATTTAATTGAAACCCCCTCCCCCCAATGACCATAAAGATTTGTGAGGAACCACCATGTTTCTCCCAAAAATGTTTGGCAATGGGACTGTGCATCCTTTTAACTGCCCCCATGTGTTCCAGAATCCTTTCCCTTAATTGCCTTAGGGTTTTTCCAAACTTCATATATCCACAAGAACTTATTGGATATACAACCCCCCTTTCAGATATGCAGTTAATAAATTGTCTTGTTTTGAACATTTGTAAATATTACTGTTTTGACATATCTACATGCCTTACATGTTACACGTCTGTGCATCCCAGATACCTGCTTGATCTAAACCGTTCCCTAGGTGTGATCACTGCTAACTGCACCAAACTAAATTAGAGGCTTCTTTAGGAATCATCGATGGACATTCTCCTACAATTTCATTAGCTGATAATTGATCTTGCACATCATTGGCTTTCAAAACATTGAAACTGTACATGTTTATCACTCTTTAATTTCTTTACATTGTCGCCAAAATCAGGTTATCCCTATTGCTTTGCAATGTTATTTAACATCTAAAACTACTCTAAGCAAGTGCACGAAACCTCAATGTTATCTTGTAGAATGGTCTCACACTCTTATAAGAATTAGTGAGTACAATGAGGGAACAAAGAAACAAAATATTACAGTACAACTATAATATCTTACAAATATATTATAGTATGACTAGACTAAACAGTTACACAACACTACTTACATATTGGATTCTGTATGTATAATACACATAATGTATTTAATGTATTGTATTTTATATAAAAAAAAAGTTCAATGCATGCAAAAAGTGACAAAGAATATCCTCTTGATTCTCCACATCTGTTCAATATGAACTCATCTATACATGATCAGTATGACGTAACCATCTGGACCATTAGCCACCAACTATATCCATTTAAGCACAACCAATAACTGTCATTGTGTCACGCATGCACAAAGGTCAGAATGGGTTTTACTCTCTGAAAACTGAATTTACTGATCAGTCGCAGGTGTATGGACCTTCCTGAAAATTGTTTCTGTGCAGCTAGGATAAAATTAGATTATCGTACAGGATATGTATAGATGTCATTGGCTTATGTCCTGTAATCAGCAGCTTACAGTTGAAGTCAGCCTATTAAATTCTTTTAACCCTATTGTGGCTGTTCTAAAACTACATGGTGCTTATAACACAAATCAAATGGTGCCTAATATTTAAACCTGCACTGTTGTGGGGGTGGGAACAGACCATTCCCACGTCTGAAAGGAAGCGTTGAACCCTTTGAGTGCCAGAGAGGTACAGGATGCACTGCAATGTTGTGTACCCCTCTGGCACTCTGTTAACACCTTGAATACCATGTCTCTAACACATTGCTTCTCAAAGCAAATAAGATGTTTGTGTTTTTTTTAACGCTTTAGGGGTACGGAACTCCTCTGGCACTCAAAGGGTTAAGGACCAGAGGATTTTGCACACCTGTCTGGTCTTTGTAGTGTTAAAGGGATAGAAGGCTAACCATCCTTTCTCTTAGGTGTGCCAAAAAGGGGGTAGCTGTGTCTACTGTAATGCAGAATGCAGAAGATTCTCCTTCACGATTTCAGGTGACGATTGAAGGAGACCTTGGAAAGCAGGTGAGAATCTTGGACTTGTTGGTTTTTCCTATTGTCCTTCAGTGTAAACGTACGCTTAAATTGGAAATAACCACCTACCAACCTGACTTCATTTGAAAGAGCTTTCAAAGTAGCCTGGTGGAGAAGACTTGCACACAGAACGGAGTCACTGACAATTAGGATTTTCTGTCAAGATTAACCCTTTGAGTTCCAGAGTGGTACGGAATGCATTGCTTTGCAATGCATTCCGTACCACTCTGGCACTCAAAGGGTTAAGGTGTTTAAGGATTTCCTGGCACACTTATGCATATGCACGGTGTACAAGTCTTCTGATCATTTACTTGACTTGCCAATTGGATCAAACAAGGTGATCTTCCACCTCTAATGCTGGAGGTCATAACACTTTGAGTGCCAGTGTTGGATACCTCTGGCACCCAAAGGGTTCAATTAAATCTGGTACCAAGTGGTCTGGCTGGTCAGACACAGGTCCAGTATTAGAAATCTGCTCCCCAATTGCATACCTCCCAAGCGTCCCTCTTTAGGAGGTATTGGGAGTCCATACCTCCCAAGCATCTCTTTAGGAAGGACATTCCCTCTGTCCCCCTTTCCCACCCTGGTGTCCCTGTGATTAGGAGATCAGACTGTGTGGTGTGTATATAAGCGTATCACCCTGGTGTCCCTGTGTTTAGGAGATCAGACTGTGTGGTGTGTATAGAAGTGTATCACCCTGGTGTCGCTGTGTTTAGGAGATCATACTGTGTGGTGTGCATAGAAGTGTATCACCCTGGTGTCCCTGTGTTTAGGAGATCAGACTGTGTGGTGTGCATAGAAGTGTATCACCCTGGTGTCCCTGTGTTTAGGAGATCAGACTGTGTGGTGTGTATAGAAGTGTATCACCCTGGTGTCCCTGTGTTTAGGAGATCAGACTGTGTGGTGTGTATAGAAGTGTATCACCCTGGTGTCCCTGTGTTTAGGAGATCAGACTGTGTGGTGTGTATAGAAGTGTATCACCCTGGTGTCCCTGTGTTTAGGAGATCAGACTGTGTGGTGTGTATAGAAGTGTATCACCCTGGTGTCGCTGTGTTTAGGAGATCATACTGTGTGGTGTGCATAGAAGTGTATCACCCTGGTGTCCCTGTGTTTAGGAGATCAGACTGTGTGGTGCGTATAGAAGTGTATCACCCTGGTGTCCCTGTGTGTAGGAGATCAGACTGTGTGGTGTGTATAGAAGTGTCACCCTGGTGTCCCTGTGTTTAGGAGATCAGACTATGTGGTGTGTATAGAAGTGTGTATCTCATTTCTCCACAGCAATACAACTCTCATTCATTTATAAATGCACATTCTGACGTTTAAACATGCACTAGTATGAATAAATTAAAATACTTTGTTCATTTTATACTTATTTTTTCAGTTAGAGTTGTTAATAGGTCATCACTGACCTAAGTATTAGGTTATCAGAAGTGTCCCTCTTTTGTCAACTTCAAATCTAGAGGTATGCAGTTGGCTAGAGCTAATCTGTACACAGTTTTAATCTGCAGTACCCAGCAGTGGTCAGTCAGAAGCTGACCGTAATGCAGAAAGAGGCTGCACAGCATTTTCATGGCTGCCCTGTCTCTGCCATAATGAATGCCTATGGGTTTTTCTGTCTTCATTGTAAAGATGACTTGTATAGTAAGTGTTGTGGGAAATGAGGTGGCAAGGTGGGTAAGTCAAGCAACTATATATTCACTTGCCTCCATTGTAACAAGCTACCAACTTTTTAATCTTTTTAATTAACCAATATAATTTCTTTAAACATGGAAAGAAACATAGGCTAGTGTTAAATATGGTAGGCCCGAAAGTCAGGTTTTCTTCTATAGTGAATATGGACTTTTTTTCGTAATTCTACCTCTTATGACATAACTTGATCACCTTGAGCTTGTAAGGTCACTTGTGTTGTGTGCAGCACTTTATTGGAAGGTGGGGAAGGAATGAATTGGTAAGAGCAGACTTGGAGATAGTGTTATAAAATCACATATATTCAATGTTTTAGTGTAGCTCAGTATGTTTTTACTCATGTAAAAGTAGCTCCCATTAAAAGGTTGGAGACCCCTGATCTAAATAGTAGAATATTGGACTGCCATCTGTTGAGGACTGATCACCTTGTGATCTGCTGGGCAATGTCTGCACTCCACTCATTGGTTCTAAGTCAACATCACTGGTCTCCATTGAAGCTTGGTCAGCTTTAGTGGACAATAGGACAATTTACACCATCCAGCTCTTCAGATCACTGATCTTCACAACAAACAAGGTGTATGGCAGTGTTGCTTTGGGCAAATCCTACTATAGGAGTAGGGTTCCCCTAACTACTCACACCTTAAATACTTAAAATGACTTATTCTCCTGACCCATCTACTGCCCCTTTAAAGGGATGGTAATACTTTGTTTTATCTTTTTTTTTTTTTTTTTTTTTAATGCCTACAAAATAAAATAAAGAACGATAGAAGCCTTATCTCTCAAACCTTTATGGTTTTACAGATATTCACAAGCAAAGTTTCCCCTCCCGCCCCTTTTCCCTAGTGTAAGTCATCTCTTCTCAGATGTGGAATGCAGTCCATAGACCAGACAGATAACAGCAGGGGACAATCTTCTTCCTATGAGAACAATGAAAGTCCTGCCCCCCCTTGACAAGTTTTTCAGGTTTTTCCCTTATCTTAATTGAAGATTGTCCCTCTCTGCAGTCTACCTGGCACCTCCCTTCTGATCTGGCTGAGCAGTGTTACATCAGTAAAAGGGGCGGGAGGGGGATACTTTGTCATTGAATTACTCTTGAACTACAACTGACAGAATTGAAATAACACTCTCCAAAGTCCAAATACTATGATGATTGATTAGAGCTGCTTTTATTATGAAACCTTACTATCCCTTAAGCTGACTCTTGAAGACCAATGTGAACAGACTTTTGGTTCAAGAGGATCGACCTGTATGCTAAGAGTAACAATTTACTTTTAAATAGGAATATAATATAGAAAATATAATCTTTATATATTTTCCTAGTTTTATGTTCACTGTCGGGTTTTGCTGTGTGATCCTGACCTTGAGGCTGGCTGCAAAACAACCTGTATCCAGAAGGAGCAAGGACTGGGTATGTGTGAGTTATCGGGAGGAGCGAGGACTGGGTATGTGTGAGTTATCGGGAGGAGCGAGGACTGGGTATGTGTGACTTATCGGGAGGAGTGAGGACTGGGTATGTGTGACTTATCGGGAGGAGTGAGGACTGGGTATGTGTGACTTATCGGGAGGGGCGAGGACTGGGGATGTGTGACTTATCGGGAGGGGCGAGGACTGGGGATGTGTGACTTATCGGGAGGAGCGAGGACTGGGGATGTGATTTCTTAGCACAAAGTGGTACTTGAACAACCAAGCAATTTACAGGTTAAACTGCACCCCAGGGAAAAATGTCAAAAATGTGATTTTTAACCACTTGAATGTTAGGTCTCAAACACATTGCATAGCAATTCAAGGGGTTAAAAGCACCATTTAAATCACTGGGGAATTATAACCCATGATGCACTTGGCTTGCACTACTTCTGGACAAGACCTCATTCTACCAACTTCTCTTTCAGAGAGACGCGAGTTGCCCCAGGTTCAGAAATACGAATTCGTATCTGCAGGTCCTTTCCAGGTTTACACTACAGATGTTGGCATTCGCTACGAGCATGTTGGTGAGTATGTAGATGTGGGGTTTGGCTCTTTATCAATAAGAACAGATCCCTTAAAGGAGCAGTAATTTGTGTTTTCATAAAAAAAAAAAAAAATTTACAGACCATTTCCTGCTGAATAAAACAAGGTCACTCCCATCGCTGTCTGTTTTTATTCAAAACTAGTTGAACAGCCTGTTACACGGGCCACAGTGCCGCTGCCACCCGGTCGCGGGGCAGTCACACGCCGTAGAGACTGCCAGCACCACGGCTGATACAGAGCTGGACGCTCCTTCGAAGCGCCCAGCTCTGTATCAGCTGCGGTGCTAGCAGCCTCTACTGCGCATGACTGCAGCATGCGCAGCAGTGTGTACTGCGCATTTTGTGGCGTTGCACATGACTTAGCGAATTATTATACAGGATTTATCAGTTCAAATAACCAGGAAGTGAATTTACTGTGTTTACTGTGTTTACTTCCTGATAGTTCTAAGTGACAGCCAGTTTTATCACATTCTATGGAGAACTGTATGTCACTGACTTTCTTGACTTTCCTCTCCATTAGAATCTAACAGGAAATCAAATTAGAATTTGACCACTAGAGGGCACTGCTAATGTAAAAAAAACATGGGTTTAAACTGTAATAACTCTGGAAATATAAATCTCTCGGCACTGGGAGTACTCATATTTTAATCAATAGGAAAATCCCTAAAATATATATATATATATATATATATATATATATATATATATAATATATATAATATATAATTTTTTTTTTTTTTTTTTTTTCATGAAAAAAGTTTACTGCGCCTTTAAATACTTGCATTCATATGGTATATTTTCAAAAATCCTGCTGGGAGATGCAGATTCCAAAAGTGCTTACAGTTCACTCTTGGCAGCTGCACAAACTGGGGTCCAAAGGGCAAAATTATATTTGTTGCTGTCTGTGGGACACATTGCATCTTGGGCTACAGTTAATACATAGAAGGTGAAACTGCAGGGTTATTTAAAATTTGAGCTATAACAACTTTTTGAATTGAGAATCTTCCTACTGGCAGGAAATGTTTAATTATAAAAAATACTAGTGTAAAAGCCCATGTACAAAGGTCAAGGTCCAGGTGATAACCCCTTGAATACCAGAGGGGTACACAATGCATTGCTTTGCAATGCGTTGCGTACTCCTTTGGCACTCAAAGGGTTAAGAGGCTGGTCCTGCTCTGTGTCCTGCACTGTAGAGACTGCCCGAAAGCACAGAGCGCCCTGCGTTCCGCGCGTTCGGGCAGTCTCTACTGTGCATGACTGCTTCTGACAAACATCTTAGTGAATTATTAGATGATATGCTTTAAGAGGCTCCCACACAAATTTCTATAGAAGGCTGGCTGGGGTCCCAGGTCTAACTCCAATCTTCCATTGCAGGACAGAAGACTTGGTCCGCATGGACGTGGGTCCTGGCACTCGGACTTGGCCTTATCGCAGCTTTCACTGTCGGGTTGGTCATCCTGGCAGTACGTCTGTTTGTTCACTAAAATAAATAACTTTTCTAATTTCTGTATCTTTGTCTTTATTGGTTGCATGTAATACAACTTGGAGACCATCAGATCCTGCAATGCTGCAAAAAGGGATGACAAGCCAATAGAATGGGGTAAGCAGCCTTAACCCTTTCAGGGCACAGCAATGTTTTGTATACCCCTTTCTGAACTGAAAGGGTTAACACTACAGCTGTATTTCCCAATGGCTGGAGTTACTGGACTAAGGGAATAGTTTCTAAATCTTAAAACCCACTTGCCCTACAGATAATCTGCAGGGCTAGGGGATATCAAAATTCACTCTGTACTTTTGGGAAGGGGTGCAACATAATCTCCTCCACTGAAGCCCTGTAGGCAAAATCACTAATGGGTCTTAATAGCATGAGTTCTCTAAAAGATGGCATGAAATGCTGATATCACCAGCCCTGCAGATCAGATCACCAAGGAGAATTGGGGGGGGGGGGTTTGAATTGGAGGCTTGCACAATTTAAGCTATGGGAACTCCATTTCCAGAACTGTCCTATAAGTATAGTGACATCCCCTTACCCTGACATCTTACTGCCCCTTTAAACCTTTGGATGATTGGTCTTCAATTCGTTGGATCCCTAGTATCCAAAAGATTATTATTAAATACACCCATTAAATACCAAACCCTTAAACTCCAGTTGGAGTCTGACCTTAGAGTAGGGGTCTGATCTTTAATTCTCCAGCTCTTGGAGACAATGCCCATCAAAGCCAGCCAATGGATGGCTGGGAATGATAGGAGCTAGAGTAATTTTAATCTCCTAGAAAGAATTAACTCCCATCTTATAATGGTTGAATATTTATACAAAATGTAAAATTTTCCATCAGGTTCAGCCTTTGTCATCTCATTTTTGATCCAGTGGAAGGCAACAAACCCCTACTGAAGCAATTTCTAATGTCATATGGGGGTGTAAAAACTCCTGGACCCTAAAAGTAGCATACCTCCTTGGAGAAACATCCACCTCTGAAATGACAATCTAGGAGGGAAGCCAACCCCGGTCCTCTACAGTTATGTTCTTGCCTTCAGCATTTCCCACCTGGATCCAGGTGCACCAATTGGTGTCATGCATCTTAAATGGTCTACCTGTGCTCATTCACGAATATCCTGAAAACCTGCGCTGTTGGGATCTCTTGAGGACCAGTGTTTGGATACCTTTGGTCTAGGGTCACTCTTACCTTAGAGGACAAGCTGCAGGTGGTGTCTTTTGGCCTTTGACTTTCCATGGGCAGAGGATTGACTCCCCAGACAAAATCTTTCAGAACATATCTGACTTTAGAATGTTTATGGAAGCTGTTGGTTTCATGAAAGAAATTCATGGAAATATGCACATTTTGAATAGCAGTCTTGCAGTGGTAATATGACAATCTGATTATTAACTCTAAATTTATCATATCCCACCTAGTTTTGGACATGGCAGAGTTTACAATTTAAAGCGGAGCTATCGCCTAAAACCAAAGTTTTACCATGCATTTTAATGTTTAACCTGACATTAGTACTGCGTATGTGTTCAAGTCGCCTGGTAGTGGAGATATTTGCCCCTGCAAAATCGGGCACTTCTGCATTCTGCGGAACTCCATGACGTCTCAGGACTTCCCAGCTGCCCCAGGGAGTGTTCGTGCTACCCTTCAAAGCTGGATTTCTGTGATGTAGCGTTACAGCAAACTGTTTACAATGCTACTGAGGTTGTATAGAGTTGTAGTACAGGTTGCAACCTCAGTAGCATTGTAAACAGTTTGCTCTAACACTACATCACTGTAATCCAGCTTCGAAGGACAGCGTGAACACTCTCCCTGGGGCAGCTGGGAAGTCCCACGTTCTACGGTACCCTGTACCTTCTGAGAAGTGTCTGATTTTGCAGGGCAAATATCTCCACTACCAGGCAACTTGAACACGCACACAGCACTAATGTCGGGTTAAACATTAAAACGCATGGTAAAACTTTGGTTTTAGGTGATCTGCTTTAAATGTAAGCTCTGTGGTATCTCATAGCTTGAATTGAAATGATTCACAGCTTACAACTGAAATTGAGATGCTAGTGATATCATGCTTACAGTTGAAATGAAGCTAAAATAGTGATGCAACAAATTACAATTGATAGTGGTTAATGAGAATTTGGACGTAATTGGTGTAACAAAACATGGTGGGATGATGCACATGATAGGATTGTAAATACAGAGGGCTATTGCCTCTTTAGGAGAGACAGGATTGATGGATGAGGGAGAGGTGTGTGTGCTTAAACTTGGATTTAGATCTGGTTTAAAATAAAAGGGGTGATATTTGTGAGGAAACTAGCCATAATGTGGAGTCCATGTGGGTAGAAATTGAGGCTGACTGTGGCATGAAAGAGAAAAAGTTAGGGTGTATATGCGACAAACCACCAAATATTGAAGAGAATGTTGATGCCCAACTGTTGCGGCACATCTTGGTCTTGCTAGAATTATGGGAGATTGTAACTCGAAATAAACTAGAGAAATGAGACCTGTCAGAGTGCTAAGGGAATATGGTTTGTGAGCATGCTTATGGATGGCTACATGTTCCAAATGGTGGAGGTATCAATGGATAACATTGTATTGGACTTGGTGATAACCAGTAACAGACATGTTGTCCAATATTAATGTCTGAACACTTGGGAAATGATCAACACTTGATCAGACTGACAAAGCAACGGAGTATGTGTTCAAACAAAACACAACATTTTGAAGTTGTGTTTTTTTTTTTTTTCTTTTATAGCATTAAGGCAGTGGTTCTCAATATTTTTTTGTTTGGAGCACCCCTAACACATAATCTAGAACACTTGGGGCACCCCCTAACATATTTAATGTACTTTATCAAG
Source organism: Rhinophrynus dorsalis (assembly GCA_037306005.1). Classification (NCBI taxonomy): domain Eukaryota; kingdom Metazoa; phylum Chordata; class Amphibia; order Anura; family Rhinophrynidae; genus Rhinophrynus; species Rhinophrynus dorsalis. Next base: position 538,576,583 of record CM074721.1, on the reverse strand, counting down.
GGAATAATGAAGGGTACAATACATAAATATACAGTTATTAGGTCTTACAATTGTCGTAACAAAACTAAACATATTATGCAAAAAATTTCTATTAATCTTTATTTAAAAGTCCATTGTTAGCCTTCGTAGAAAACGCAGGGCACCCTAAGATGTCCGTGGCACACCTAAGTGCCATGGCACCCTGGTTGAGAATCACTGCATTAAGGCAACAGACTGGCATAAATTTATTTAGGAAAGGCTGAGGGGGGGGGGGGGAATAGCCAGCATTTAAATTTATGTTGCATAAATATATCCAATAGAAATACAGTTACAGCTGAAATGGAGCTAATATACTAGTGTAAGCTCTCTGGTAACCCGTCCCCACACACACACACACACCCACACCCCCACCCACCTGCGGAGTATATCCAGTGGGTGGTATGTTTTGAATTTGCTTCCAGCTTAATTTCTAGTCCTGGCTTCAAAGCACACAATTCAGTGTAATTCATGATGGAGGGGATGTAATTAAGTGGGAAGCAAATGCTTACTCCACCCTCCACATGTATAGGATGGTCTGTTGGGCTACAATTACATCTTGGGCCAGTCATGGACAGGCACCTCTCCTGCTGTTCTGCAGAGATGGAGTTGGGCAGCAGCGCTCCAGGCCAGACTTCTGGCCAATTTTCCCAGTCCACTTTGTCCCTGTCCACAGCCCAATTATATGGCAACAAGTGGGTAGTTGGGTATGTGGACACTGGGCCCCCATATGCCTTCATTCTCATGTGAATGTCCCAGTATCTCAGAGGAGACTGATAATTGCTTCACTGATGCTTCCCAACAAAGACATATTGGTGAGTAAAAGATGCTTGGTATCCTAAAGGGAGAAGTGGCATTCCTCTGAATATAATAAAGGAATGAGAACACTACCCAATATCCAATCACAAGCTTGTTTTACTATGGCCAGAAAAACAAAATGGCCTCTTTGAATTCTAGTCTTTTGCCTTTGTGTAAGACAACATCTACAATCTGTTCTGGTCTTGTCCATGCAGGTACACTGACTTTGTGGTAGGATAGGGATGTACATGCACTGTTCTAATGAGTCCATGCTCCAAGATTTCTCTAGTTGGACTACAGTTCAATCATACCCAGCCAACTCTTAGAAGTCTAACAATTTTTAATATTGGAATTGGTTTCTCAAATTTCTCACACCTTGGTACATACCCCCTGGACTCTCTATTATGCCCACTGAGAAGCTGACATCTGCTGGTTTTTGTACTCTGCCTCCTTCAGGCTGGAGGAGTATTATTTAGGGGCCAGGAGTCCTGCCAAAAAGGTCATAACCATCTCTAGAGGTGTGAGACCTCTAACATCTAAGGGTTTAATGCGTTCTCCAATCTGCAAGGCACACAAACTGGTCAAGTTGTAAGGATATGACCTATTTCGTCACCGATTCATAATCGGTCTTGTGTCCAGAGGACAAATACTGGAAATTTCTGCTCTGCCTAATAGGGGTTATATACCACCACACAGGGCAAGAAATATTCATAAACACTATGAAGAGGCAAAATCAAACCTAAAAAGATGCCTTCTGGTGTATTATCCCAAGAATACTGAACAATAACCGTGACTACTCCTATTTATTTTTGTTTGCAAATGTAATACTTGTGACCAAAGGCAAATCGGACCCTTGTAGCTTCTGCTAAACAAAATCAATATAGTTTGATCTTCTCCTGCTTTAAACTGGATGCTACTCAATTTCTGGCAAAGTTCTCCTCTTCCTCGAGCTTTCCAACATCTAACAAAACAGGATGAGTGAAGGGTGGACACCATATAATCTGGTCACCTGCTTTGTATTATTGTGGAGAGGTCTAGACACTTGCAATTTGAGGTTAGTGATACCAGTTATACTGGGATGTGGCATCTGAGAACAGATATCCAGTCTTGCTCAGGAAACTGATTAACGGGATAGTAATGTTTCACAAAAACCAGCAGCTCCAATTAATCTTCATAGTATTTGGGCCAATATATACAGTTTTTAGTATGGGTTTTGGTGTGCCATCTTCAGGAACAATAGAATTGCTATAAGGGTTCTTAAAGGGATAGTAATGTTTCAAAATAAAAGCGGTTCCAATTAATCTTCATAGTATTTGGGCAACGGAGAGTGTTATTTCATTACTGTCAGAGTTGTAGTACAAGAGTAATTGAATAATAAAGTATCCCCCTCCCACCCCTTTTACCTAGTGTAAGTCACCTCCCCTCCGATGTGGAATCTGGTCTCTTGACCGGACAGGTCACAGCAAGGGACACACTTCTTACTGTGAGTATAAGGAAAGCCTTACACCCCCCCTTGACAGGTTTTCCTTACACTCACTGAAGATTGTCCTTCTCTGCGATCCATCCGGACAGTCTTGCTGCTCTGAGATGAGCAGTGTTACATCAGTAAAAGGGGCGGGAGGAGGATACTTTATCATTCAATTACTTTTGAACTACAACTCTGACAGTATTGAAATAACACTCTCCAAAGTCCAAATACTATGATGATTAATTGGAGCTGCTGTTTTTGTGAAACATTACTATCCCTTTTAAAGCTGTAATCCTAATAGCCACAGATTTCTGAGTAGAGAAAATGACCAAGATACAAAAACTACAAATTGCATTTGTTTTTCTCTTAAGTTAAAGGGATAGTAATACTTAAAATGTAAAAAAAATGTTGTAGGGTTTATCCCCCTGAGTAAAACAAGAGTACTCCCACTGCTGAAAGGTGTTTCATTCAAAAGTTATTCATTTTCAAAGTTGAATTTTTTTAGGTGCAGTATCACAGTGGCCTGAAATTGTACAGTGGTGCTGTTGCTACACCATCCTATGGAGATTTATGGTCCCGGGACCAGAGCTGTCCATAGGCTCGTGTAGCAATAGCGCCACTGTACAATTTCAGGCCACTGTGATATTGCACCTAAAAAAATTCAACTTTGAAAATTAATAACTTTTGAATGAAACACCTTTCAGCAGTGGGAGTACCCTTGTTTTACTCGGGGGGATAAACCCTACAACATATTTTTTTACATTTTAAGTATTACTACCCATTTAATTAGAGCTGCTTTTATTATGAAACATTACTATCCCTTTTTAAAGCTGTAATCCTAATAGCCACAGATTTGAGTAGAGAAAATGACCAAGATACAAAAACTACAAATTGTATTTTTTTTTTCTCTTAAGTTAAACATGGCCTCTACATATTTATTGATTTAAATATGATTTCATCAGTTTATTATTTTAGGTAAAACTGCAGAAAATCATGCCTGTGGCATATCATGTAGCTGCATCCTCAGACTCAATACAGCGTGATTTGCTGTTGTGGCTTTAAAGGGATAGTAATACTTCGTTTTAACTTTATTTTATTTTGTAGGCATTAAAAAAACATGAAGAATGATATAAGTCTTATCTCTCAAACCTTTATGGTTTATGAGATATTCACAAGCAAAGTTTCCCCTCCCGCCCCTTTTACCTAGTGTAAGCCATCTCTTCTCAGATGTGGAATGCAGTCCATAGACCAGACAGATAACAGCAGGGGACAATCTTCTTCCTATGAGAACAATGAAATCCCTGCCCCCCTTGACAAGTTTTTCAGGTTTTTCCCTTATCTTAATTGAAGATTGTCCCTCTCTGCAGTCTACCTGTGCACCTCCCTTCTGATCTGGCTGAGCAGTGTTACATCAGTAAAAGGGGCGGGAGAGGGATACTTTGTCATTGAATTACTCTTGTACTACAACTCTGACAGAAGTGAAATAACACTCTCCAAAGTCCAAATACTATGATGATTAATTAGAGCTGCTTTTATTATGAAACATTACTATCCCTTTAACTGTTGCATATACCTCCAGCACTCAAATGGTTAAACAGGATAATCTGCTGAAAGACAAGCTATTGATTATTTCTGACGTGCCTCAGTATAGCATCATATGCTAACCAGGTATGGGCTGTTATCAATGAGCAGAGGACCCATTCAGAAAGTAAACTGCATTTTGGCCATTAGAAGCCCCTTTTCCAGGTGTCTGGTAGGTCCTCTCCTTAGTCACAGTATTAGAATGAATCTATATCTTGGGGTTTCTGGGATGGAGAGGGTTACAGGGGTTATAGATCAAAACTTCCTTTTTTTTCATCACAATATAAAGGACCCGCTGTGGGTGGCTTTTGTATTAATAGGGGCCCTTAGAATTTTCCGACCATAGAAGTGTAATTGGAGGGTTGTTATTATTAGGAGGGGTTAATCCTGTTTTCATTGACAATAGGGGCAGGGAAGGTGGCTGACTCCTACTATATTAACCCTTTGAAGACCAGTGGATTGTGTAACGCATTGTGCAGTGCTCAAGGGGTTAACAACTGTATTACTCATTTACTGGCATTTGTGGTACCTGAGCTGGGTAGGTAATGGGTAATAAGCAGCACTGTGGTGGAGGAGGGAGGGAGGTTAGATGAACAGAGGTGGGAGGGTGAAATGAGAGAGAGGAGGAGAGGAGGAGACTAGCCGGGATGCACTGCAGGAAGAGGATGGATTCATCACAAGTGCTATATGGAGAAGGAGACAGACTGATGGAACAACAGACAGAGACAGTGCAGAGAATACCTAGAGACAGCCGGACAGAGAGAGAGACTGACTGAAGGGTTTAATACTGCAGCCTCCAGTGATCCTGTCTACAGAGATAGGAGCAGCGTCATGATAAACAGAAGTGTGAGTGAGACGTACATATCTATCTGTCTGTCTGTCTCACATCTATCTATCTACTTCATATCTATTTATTTCATATCTATCTATCTATCTATCTATTTACTTCATATCTATTTATTTCATATCTATCTATCTATCTATCTATATCATATCTATCTATCCATATCTATCCATCTATCTATCTATCTACTTCATATTTATTTATTTCATATCTATCTCATATCTATCTATTTCCTATCTATCTATCTATCTATCTATCTATCTATCTATCTATCTATCTATCTATCTCTCTATCTGTTTATTTCATATCTATCTATCTATCTATCTAATAGATATCTGTATCATATCTATCTATGTACCTATCTCATATCTGTCTATCTCATATCTGTCTGTCTCATAGTTATCTGTATCATATCTTTATAATATGTATCAGTATCTATCTATCTGTCTATCTATCTACCTACCTACAGCTATCTATCTACCTACCTACAGCTATCTATCTCCTCTCTACCTATCTACAGCTATCTATTACCTATCTATCTACCTACAGCTATCTATTTCCTATCTATCTACCTACAGCTATCTATCTCCTCTCTACCTATCTACAGCTATCTCTTACCTATCTACCTACAACTATCTATTTCCTATCTATCTACCTACAGCTATCTATCTCCTCTCTACCTATCTACAGCTATCTATTACCTATCTATCTACCTACAGCTATCTATTTCCTATCTATCTACCTACAGCTATCTATCTATCTATCCAGGGCTCAAAATTTCCACTAGCCAATGGCGAGTGGAAATTTAGCCCTGGCGAGTAGAAATTCAGCCCTGGTGGGTATGTTATGGCTTGCAGTGGCAAGAAACTTTTCAGGTCTGGCTAGTAGCAAAGGACATCAAATTTTAAGCCCTGTATCTATCTCATATTTGTCTATCTCATCTGTCTCTCTCTCTCTACCGCTCTCTCTATCTATTTCTCATATCTATCTATCTGTCTCTATCTATCTATCTATCTATCTATCTATCTATCTATCTATCTATTTCATATCTGTATGTCTCATCTATCTACCTCATATCTATCTATCTATGTATCTATGTCATATCTATCTATGATCTATCTATCTATCTATCTATCTGTATTTCTCTCCACCTGTCTGTCTCTGTCCCCTTATATTCCTATCTAATCCATCTATTCTTTTCATTTCCTAGGATGAAGAGAAGCAGAGGTTGGACCAGTTTCTCTCTGATTTGGCCCTCCTTGGGTCATTACAAGTAAAATAATTTCTCTCTCATATATTTCTCTTTATACAGCGAACCTAGCTGTGGCCTAATTATCAATATTACCTCTATTCTTCACACACACAGAGACTTCAAAATAACATTTTCCCTGAGGCCTATTTATAATATTATGCGGTGCTGGGGTGGGGCCTGTTTACATTATGTGATGCTGGGGTGGGGCCTATTTATAACCGTATGTGACACTGTTTGGGGCCTGTTTATATTATGTGATGCTTGGCATGGCAAATAATATACTATGATGCTGGGTGGGGCCTATTTGTAATACTATATGACACTGGGTGAAATCTATGTTTAAAGGGATAGTATTACTTAAAAAATACTAATCCCTATGTTAAAGCCCTTGAATAAAGATGAAAAATGCCCCCAGCGGCATCTCTCAAACCCTTATGGTTTGAGAGATAACCGCTTTCAAAGTTCACCTCCAGCTGACGTCAGCATTCTAGCTGAGAGCAGGGGAATCCTCTCCTGAGATCAGCTGGCGGCTCTGCAGCAGAGCAGCGATCGCGTTAATAAAAAAGAAATACTTTACTAAAAAGGTCCTCTACGTGTGCTTGGTTTGCAAGCACATGTAGAAGACCTTTTAAGTGAAGGATTTTTTTGTAAATGCGATCTTGGCTCTGCTGCAGAGCCGCAGACGGTCCCAGGACTGGATTCCCAGGCTATCAGCTAGAATGCTGACATCAGCCAGGGGCGAACTTTGAAAGCGGTTATCTCTCAAACCATAAGGGTTTGAGAGATGCCGCTGGGGGCATTTTTCATCTTTATTCAAGGGCTTTAATATAGGGAGTAGTATTTTTAAGTAATACTATCACTTTAATAGTACTGTATGTGAAACTGGGTGAAATCTATGTATGATAGTACGTGATACTGGGTGAAACATAGAATTTGACGGCAGATAAGAACCCTTTCGGCCCATCTAGTTGCCCATTTTCCTACTGTAAAAACCCCAAACCTTCTTTAGTCCTTGGTCTTTTCTTATGTTAAGTACAGCCATATGCCTATCCCACGCATGCTTAAATTCTGTCAGTGTATTAACTTCTACCACTTCTGCTGGTAGGCTATTCCACTTATCTACTACCCTCTCAGTGAACTAAAACTTTCTTACATTACGTCTAAACCTGTGTCCCTCTAGTTTTAGACTATGGCCTCTTGTCCTAACATTTTTACTCCTATGAAATGTACTCCCCTCCTGCACTTTGTTGAATCCCTTCATGTATGTGAATGTGTCTATCATATCCCCTCTCTCTCTTCTCTCCTCCAAGCTATACATGATCAGATCCTTTAGTCTATCCTGATATTTCTTTTCCTGTAAACCAGTCACCATTTTAGTAGCCCTTCTCTGAATTCTCTCTATAGTATCTATATCTAGGTCTCCGGTACTGTACACAATACTCTAGGTCTCCGGTACTGTACACAATACTCTAGGTCTCCAGTACTGTACACAATACTCTAGGTCTCCAGTCCTGTACACAATACTCTAGGTCTCCAGTACTGTACACAATACTCTAGGTCTCAGTACTGTACACAATACTCTAGGTCTCAGTCCTGTACACAATACTCTAGGTCTCCAGTACTGTACACAATACTCTAGGTCTCCAGTACTGTACACAATACTCTAGGTCTCCAGTACTGTACACAATACTCTAGGTCTCCAGTACTGTACACAATACTCTAGGTGATGTCTAACTAGAGATCTGTACAGTGGCATGACCACTTCTCTTTTTCTGCTACTAATGCCCCTAGCTATACAGCCCAGTACCCTGCTTGCATTCCCCACCACTTTATTACATTGCCTGCCTACCATTAAGTCATTAGAAATAATTACTCCCAAATACCTTTCCTCTGTTGTCTTTAACAGCACACTACCCTTGATAGTATATTTTTCCTTTGGATTTTTATGTCCCAAGTGCATTATTTTACATTGATCAACATTAAACATCAGCTGCCACACTCTTGTCCTTTCTTTTAATTTACCTAAATCATTTGGCTTATTCCCCCTGGAATGTCTACCCTATTGCAAAAGGGCATACCTTACCTTGAAGACCTTTTGCAATATCACTAATAAAAATATTAAAAAGAATGGGCCTTTCGCCCGAACATTCTCCTTTGACTACCACCCTCTGTCTCCTGTCACTCAGCCATTGCTTTATCTATTTAACCATTTTCACATCCAGACTAGTGATGAGCGAGCGTGCTCGGCCGATGCTCGGATCGGCTCGAGCATCGCTCTGCTCGGCACATGGCGGTACTCGTCGAGTACCGCCATGTGCTCTCCCGCCATGTTCGGGTGGCGGGGATCTGTGCCGGAAGAGGCACAGATCACAAGACGCTCCGCTGGACCACCAGGGACTGGAGGTACGGGGGCATTGCGGAGATGAAGGGGGCATTGCGGAGATGAGGGGGGACATTGTGGAAGAGGGGCATAGACTCTATGCCCCTCTTCCACAATGTCCCCCTTCATCTCCGCTATGCCCGTCTTCCACAATGTGCCCCTTCATCTCCGCTATGCCCCTCTTCCACAATGTGCCCCTTCATCTCCGCTATGCCCCTCTTCCACAATGTCCCCCTTCATCTCCTCTATGGCATAGAGGAGATGAAGGGGGACATTGTGGAAGAGGGGCATAGCGGAGATGAAGGGGCACATTGTGGAAGAGGGGCATAGCGGAGATGAAGGGGCACATTGTGGAAGACGGGCATAGCGGAGCTGAAGGGGGACATTGCGGAGCTGAAGGGGGCATTCGGAGATGAAGGGGGCATAGCGGAGATGAAGGGGGCATTGACCAGGCACCCTCCCCTCATCAGAGCAGGGGGTGCCTGGTGTCGCCCCATTCATTCCAATGGGGCTCGGGTGCTCGGCCGAGCACTCGAGCCTCAGGGGGTGCTCGGTCAGAGCACCCGAGCACCCGAGCATCGGGGTGCTCGCTCAACACTAATCCAGACCCAAACACTGCAATTTATTAATGAGTCTTCTGTGAGGGACATTGTCAAATGCTTTACTGAAATCTAGATAAGCTATATCTACTGCTCCCCCTTTATCTATTATTTTAGTTATTATATGAGGTTACTTTGACAAGATCTCCCTGCTGTAAACTAATGTTTGGTATCTTGCAAGTAATTCAAATTCAGATATTCAACAATTCTTTCCTTTAACATATTCTCCATTCATTTTCCCACTACTGTAAGACTTACTGGTCTGTAGTAACCAGACTCTTCCCTGCTACCTTTTTTGTGAGCGGTACTACATTTGCTAACTTCCAATCTTCTGGAACTATTCCTGTCGATAGTGACTGATTGAATAATTCTGTTAAAGGTTTTGCCAGAACACACTTAAGTTCTTTTAATAATGTATAATAGTATGCAGTGGTGGGTGAAGTCTATGTATAATAGTATGTGACCTCCCAAGTGTCCCTCTTTAGCCGATATTAGGGCTCCATACCTCCCAAGTGTACCTCTTTTGGAGATATTAGGGGCCCCATATCTACCAAGTGTCTGTCTTTGGGAGATATTAGGGCTCAATACCTCCCAATTGTCCGTCTTTGGGAGATATTAGGGGTCCATACCTCCCAAATGCCCTTTTTTAGGAGATATTATAATTCCATATCTCCCAAATGACCCTCTTTAGGAGATATTGGGGTTCTATACCTCCCAAGTGTCCCTTTTTAGGTGATATTGGGGGCGATACCTCCAAAGTACCCCTGTTTCAGAGATATTAAGGGTTTGTACCTCCCCATTGTCCCTCTTTAGGAGATATTAGGGATCCGTACCTCCCATGTTTCCCTCTTTTGGAGATGTTAGGGGTCTGTATCTCCCAAGTGTCCCTCTTTAGGAGATATCAGGGGTCCACACCTCCCAAGCGTCCCACTTTAGGAGGAGCAATCCCTCTTTGAGACGCAAATCTTTATGTCCCTCTTTGCCACCCTGGTGTCCCTGTGTTTAAGAGATCAGGCTATGTGGTGTGTATATAAGTGTATCACCCTGGTGTCCCTGTGTTTAGGAGATCAGACTGTGTGGTGTGTATAGAAGTGTATCACCCTGGTGTCCCTGTGTTTAGGAGATCAGACTGTGTGGTGTGTGTATAAGTGTATCACCCTGGTGTCCCTGTGTTTAGGAGATCAGACTGTGTGGTGTGTATATAAGTGTATCACCCTGGTGTCCCTGTGTTTAGGAGATCAGACTGTGTGGTGTATATAAGTGTATCATCACCCTGATGTCCCTGTGTTTAGGAGATCAGACTGTGTGGTGTGTATAGAAGTGTATCACCCTGGTGTCCCTGTGTTTAGGAGATCAGACTGTGTGGTGTGTATAGAGGGGTATCACACTGGTGTCCCTGTGTTTAGGAGATCAGACTGTGCGGTGTGTATAGAAGTGTATCACCCTGGTGTCCCTATATTTAGGAGATCAGACTGTGTGGTGTGTATATAAGTGTATCACACTGGTGTCCCTGTGTTTAGGAGATCAGACTGTGTGGTGTGTATATAAGTGTATCACCCTGGTGTCCCTGTGTTTAGGAGATCAGACTGTGTGGTGTATATAAGTGTATCATCACCCTGATGTCCCTGTGTTTAGGAGATCAGACTGTGTGGTGTGTATAGAAGTGTATCACCCTGGTGTCCCTGTGTTTAGGAGATCAGACTGTGTGGTGTGTATAGAGGGGTATCACACTGGTGTCCCTGTGTTTAGGAGATCAGACTGTGCGGTGTGTATAGAAGTGTATCACCCTGGTGTCCCTATATTTAGGAGATCAGACTGTGTGGTGTGTATATAAGTGTATCACACTGGTGTCCCTGTGTTTAGGAGATAAGACTGTGTGGTGTGTATATTAGTGTATCACCCCGGTGTCCCTGTGTTTAGGAGATCAGACTGTGTGGTGTGTATAGAAGTGTATCACCCTGATGTCCCTGTGTTTAGGAGATCAGACTGTGTGGTGTGTATAGAAGTGTATCACATTGCTCCACAGCAATCAAACTCACATTAATGTTTGTGTATAAACTTCAGTATTTGTATTTATAAATTGTTCTGTGTAAATAAAACACTTTAGTCTTGTCCTAAGTCATTTATTCAGTTACACAAAGAGGTGTCAATAGGTCATGGAAATTCTCGGTAATGCTCCGCCCAGCAGCCACTCCCCCTAGCAAAAACCTCTGAACACAAGTCTCCCTCTTTGGCCTTTTGAAATGTTGGGAGGTATGGGCACCTACATTATCGTGCCTAGGGGCAACAGAAATGTAAATACAGCCTTAAATCCTAGATTTGGCACCTTTTGATTAAATTACTTTCTATTTTCTTCCCAGGGATTCAGATACTTTCAGCCTTGGCTCCGCGGGAGGGAAGAGATCCTTCTCACAGTAGTAAATGAGGATCTGGTAAGGACAGATGTGTATGGTAACTGTACCTCTCTACCACCCAAATAACAGGCCTCCAACACAATTCTGACCTCTCCAAACCTCTCCTCCTTCCTTTATCATCCGCTCTACACATGCAAACTATAAAATAGCCGGTTGCCTCAATATCATAAAAGTTTTATTATGAAAAACAAAAAACATATATCAAATGAGTTTTCCTGCTCAGTAAAACAAAAGTGCACTCTCGTTGCTTGGAGATCATTCATCCAGAAGTTATAACAATTCAAACTGTCAGGAAGTGATGAAGCTTTTACTTTCACATTCCATGGAGGCTTGCAGTCAGTGACTGACCTCCCCCTATCACGGTGCCCGTGATTGCTGCCTTTACATGTCAGTTACCTGTAGGGGGCTCTCCATTGGCTGCTTGCCTTCAGCCCACCCTGCATTGCCTATTTAGACTGAGCTTGGGCACCTTTGGTTGCCCTTTCGTGTTGTCTCTATGCTGTTTGCACCTGCATTGAGTTCTTGAGATTCCTGGGCCTTGTCGCTGTTCCTGCTTGCCTGTGGTCATCCAGTTCCTGCTTCCTAGTCACCTGGTTCCTGCATCTGTTCCAGATCTGGTTGGAGTTGCTGTACCTGTTGCTGTTTCCTGCTACCGTTCCAGATCCGGTTGACCGTCTGCAGAGCTGTACCTCTCATCCTCGGCTTGGTTCCTGCTGTATCATCTATCGGGTGTCTGTCTCATCATGAGGACTGGGCGACATTTTCATTCACTTGTTGGTTTCCCAGTACACGGGTACTGGTTCGCTCCACTGTAACCAGCTGCTGATGCACCGGTAGAGTCACTGCTTACTCCAGTACGTGGGTACTGGTTTGCTCCACTGTAACCGGCTGCCAATGCACCACTAGAGTCACTGCTTACTCCAGTACGCGGGTACTGGTTCGCTCCACCGCAACCGCCTGCTGTTGCACCAGTAGAGTCACTGCTCACTCCAGTACGCGGGTACTGGTTCGCTCCACTTATCGGAGGCTGTTCAGTCCTAGACAGCCTGACAGATTGAAGGTTTACTCCAGCATGCGGGTACTGGTTCGCTCCACTGTAACCTGCTGCTGATGCACCGGTAGAGATATTGCTTACTCCAGTACGCAGGTACTGGTTCGCTCCACTGTAACCGGCTGCTGTTGCACCGGTAGATTAGTTGGTTATTCCGGTACGCGGGTACTGGTTCGCTCCACTGTAACCGGTTGCTGTTGCACAGGTAGAGTCTTTGGTTATTCCGATACGCGGGTACTGGTTCGCTCCAATGTAACCGGCTGCTGATGCACCGGTAGAGTCACTGCTTATTTCAGTACGCGGGTACTGGTTAGCTCCACTGTAACCGGCTGCTGTTGCACCGGTAGAGTCACTGCTTACTCCAGTACGCGGGTACTGGTTCGCTCCACTGTAACCGGCTGCTATTGCACCAGTAGAGTCTTTGGTTATTCCGGTACGCGGGTAACCGGCTGCTGATGCACCGGTAGAGTCACTGCTTATTTCAGTAAGCGGGTACTGGTTCGCTCCACTGTAACCGGCTGCTGTTGCACCGGTAGAGTCTTTGGTTATTCCGGTACGCGGGTACTGGTTCTCTCCACTGTAACCGGCTGCTGTTGCACTGGGAGAGTCACTGCTTACTCCAGTACGTGGGTACTGGTTCGCTCCACTTATCGGAGGCTGTTCAGTCCTAGACAGCCTGACAGATTGAAGGTTTACTCCAGTACACGGGTACTGGTTCGCTCCCTGTTTATACCGGTAGCTAATTGCTCTAACAGTACCGGTTGTGACTGTGGCACGCTGCTGGTATTTGTTCCATTCATGTGTGGCTGGTAGTCTACTCCGTTCTGTATATCCAGTGGGCCTTGCTTGTCATCTTAGGTGACTGGTGTCTCCACCTAGCTAGTCACCTCGGCCACCTGTGCTGCCACCATTGTCAGCAGTCTAGGCTGCCTTGCCCCGGTATTGGTAAGGCCGGTAGAACCTGATCGTGTCCATTCCTCCTTGGGTTGCCTTACCCGGTATTGGCAAGGCCGGTAAAGCCATATTACTTGCAGTCTCAGTTTCTTGGCTGCCTTGCCCGGTATATTGGTAAGGCCGGTAGAGCTTTGTTCGTAGTACCTGTCTCCAGGCTGCTTTGCTCGGTATATTGGCAAGGCCGGTAGAGCCTCTTTTTCATTGCACTAGCCTCCAGGCTGCCCTGCCCGGTATATTGGTAAGGCCGGTAGAGCTTTGTCTGCTCGTAGTACCTGTCTCCATGCTGCTTTGCCCGGTATATTGGCAAGGCCGGTAGAGCCTCTTTTTCGTTGCACTAGCCTCCAGGCTGCCCTGCCCGGTATATTGGTAAGGCCGGTAGAACCTGTTACCATCTTGTGCCAACTAAGGTTGCCTTACCCGGTATTGGCAGGGCCGGTAGAGCCTGTATCTCATCCCATGTATCAGTACTATGCTACTATGTAAATCGCTCTATATATATATTGTATGTGTTTTTACCTAACTCTGTGTCTGAGAGTCATAACAAACCGTGACACCCCCATAGAGTAACTGTCTGGACATCGGGTAAACTGTCTAGATAGTTTAAACAGTAATAACTTAGGGACAACACATCTCCCATAAGTAGGAGTACCCTGGTTTTACTGAACAGGAAAACACCCTACAATATATACATTTTCATAGTAAATGTTTAATACATATTTAACCCATTGAATGCATCCAAGCATTTAAATAATAAATACCTGTTTTCACATCCTGCTACTCAGACTTAAAGCAGCAATATATAATTCTGGGACACATTTACTAAAGCAGTGCTAGTGGGTATTTAAATCTTTTGGGGGGGTTTTGCAAGAAAATGTGCATCCAAAAGAAAATGTTAAAAATGCAAAATTGTACTTTTGCACTTTTATTGTAATAGATATTAAATTAAAAAAAGATATTTGCATTTATGTGTGATAGCCTAGAGGGTTAAAATCAAAGCTTAGCTTGATTTTTATATTGGCACTAAAAAAAATTCTGATCGTTTGGTAGTTTTAATTATTTGCAATTATTTGCTCTCATTTATTACAGATAACGTGCTGTAATGTTAAGTCCCACCAAACACAGATGCAATTTAGCTAATTTTTTGTTTGTTTGTTTTTTTACAAAACGCAGCTTTTTTTTTAACCAGGACCTTAATACATGTGGACCTTTGAGCTAACATTATGTTCATAGAATGTTGTATTCACACCTAGGTTCACGCGATATTAAGCACTTAAATCTAAACAAAACAGGCTCCCTTATATCACACCGCTACTAAATGTATTTCTATACAGATTCAAGTAGTCTTCATTAAATACAAATAATCGCTTTATTGTGAAAAACTTAAAAACATACTTGTTTTCCAATGCTTCCAGAAGTTGACAGATGAAAAAGGTGAGACTTACAGAGTGGGTTTTAAGCAGCTCTTACGAGTGATACATAAGATCAACGCGTTTCACCCAGTTGTAGTGTGAAACGCGTTGATCTTATGTATCACTCATAAGAGTCTCACCTTTTTTTATCTGTCAACTTCTGGAAGCACTGGAAAACAAGTATGTTTTTAAGTTTTTCACAATAAAGCGATTATTTGTATTTAATGAAGACTACTTGAATCTGTACGGAAATAAATTTAGTAGCGATGAGATATAAGGGAGTTTGTTTTGTTTAGTTCTATGTACAGAAAGTTTGCCTAACGTGCACTTACTATATTTTCAAAAACCTCCAGGAAGGAAGGTATTGTCTGTGAGTCTGAGTCATATTTCATGAGAGAATATTTACAGTTTATTTTGAGCCTCTAAATCATCGTATGGATTGTTGTATTCATTAAGCACTTAAACCTGCCATTGTTCAGCAAAATACTAACACCCATCTTCACACAATGCTGAATTTTTACTTCTATCTTCCCACAATATTTAGTTTCATCCTCCTCCTCATACAGAGTTGAGTATCCACACGCATCTGCACATAAAGCCAAGCATCCACCTCCATTTTCATGCAATGTTGAGTTTGCGCATTCATCCTTGCACAATGCTGAGTTTCCACCCATATTCATGCAATTCTGAATTCACACCTGTCTTCACACAACGCTGACTTTCAACATTCATCTGAACATAATGGTGAATTTCCACACCCATCTTTGCACAATCCCCTGCGACCTCCCCCCGCCCAGCGCCTGTGACAAGCTGAGGTCTGTGCCTCCTTTGGCATAGACCTCTATTAGCAGCTGAGCTCCCTCTCTGTCTCTGGCACTCTAGTAATGACATCATCTCCCAGCGCACTGCATTACTGGAATGAGGACCGCGCGGGAGCTCTGAGCTGCTATTAGAGGTCTGTGCAGAAGGAGGCACGGACCTCTCCTGCAACGCCACGGACCACCAGGGAGATAGGAGGTGGACACTGGGGGGGTCAATGTGGAGGTGGCCATTGGGGTCAATGTGGAGGTGGCCAATGGAGGGCAATGTGGTCGGGTGGGGCCCCATGGCAGTATTTGCACCAGGACCCGGTGGCTTCTCGTTACGCCTCTGCTCAATCTATATTTTTCTCTCTCTCCCAGAACTGTCCATCTCTTCGGTCTCCTGTCTCTCTCAGCAGTGACTCCAGCTGTCACATACCAGTCATCGGCGCTGATCACACACACAGGTATCCATGTCTACGTCATTAAATGAGAAGCAACACCTCTTGATGATAACTCCCTACTTACCTTACTATGTCCAGGAAATCCTAATGGCCCTTACAAATTTTGCCTTTGTTCAAGAGAACTGCTTCCTTCTACATACAGCTGCTGGTAGTGTGTTATTTAGACTGAAGCAGGCAGAGCCAACTTAACCATGTGTGTGATGCATTGCGCAACCTTAAAGGGGAACAATCACCTCTTAAAAAGTGTTTAGCATGGGTTTAGTTATTAAAGTAATTTTAGGAAATATATTTTTGTTTTCTTTTCACGTACATATTTTACAGATATTTAATCTTCTGTGCTGTGCACGTCCACATAATGGGCAAGCTGACTCTTGGGCACAGCTCTTCCCCTCCTCTCACCTCCCTCCCAGCTGCCCCAGGAGCCGCGTTCATGCATTCCTTCTGTGTGGTGTGAACGGCTTCTATCGTTACATCAAGCTCCGGTAAGCATTATACTGAGGTTGCAACCTCAGTATAATGCTAACTGGGCAACCACCGTATAATGCTTACCGGAGCTTGATGTAATGATAGAAGCCATTCACACCACACAGAAGGGAAGCGTGAATGTGTTCCCTGGGGCAGCTGGGACGGAGGTGGGAGGAGAATTAGGCAGTCAAGAAGAGCTGTGCTGAAGAATCAGCGTGGTACATTATGCTGACCGGCACAATTTGAAGAGTAAATATCTTTAAATGTACGTAAGTAACAAAAATAAAAAATTTCATAAAACTACTTTAATAACTAAATCTATGCTAAAAAGGATTTAAGAGGTGATTGTTCCCCTTTAGAGGGTTAAGATTACCATATGCAGTGGACGGGTTTTGGGTCCTGTGGTCCCCCAGCAGCTGTCACGGTTTGTTTTGACTCTCAGACACAGAGTAAGATAAAAAATCAAACTTTATTGAAAAGTTTAATGGGAACCCTCACGGGTCCTAATCATACACGTAGATAACACATACAAAATGGGTACAATCAGCAGTAACTGCAAGATTCACAAGGGAGGCTCTACCGGCCTTGCCAATATACCGGGCAAGGCAGCCTAAAGGGTTAACAACAATCTGAATGTGGCTCTACCGGCCTTGCCAATATACCGGGCAAGGCAGCCTGGAGAGTACACAATGACAGATAGTGGCTTTACCGGCCTTGCCAATATACCGGGCAAGACAGCCTGGAGGTTTACACGACAAGCTGGTTGTGGCTCTACCGGCCTTGCCAAATTACCGGACAAGGCAGCCAAGTGGACAGAGGCAGCTCCACTAATGCTGCATAGATGGAGCAACAGCATAAGATGGAACAGTGGAGCAAACCAGTCTCCCAACCAAGGAGACCCAACCGGTTAGCAACAGACAGCAACAACCGGTGCATGTACAGTAACTCAGTGCCATGTAAAGAAGAACAGTAAAGCCACCCGGTTCTACACAACTAGATTAGCAACCGGTGGATGTGGAGTAAACCAGCAAGGCGTACTGGACAGACAAGTGCTTAACCGGCTCTATACAGCGGAATCAGCAGCCGGTGGATGGTGGAGTAAACCTGCACTGACGCTGGTCAACAATAGCGCACACACGGCTCTAAACTAGCGGAATCAGCAGCCGGTGCATGGTGGAGTAAACCAGTACCGTGTACTGGATAAGTGAATACCCAACCGGTTCTATACAAGCAAATCAGCAACCGGTGAGAGTGGAGTAAATCAGTACCGCGTACTGGATAAGCAAATGCCCAACTGGTTCTATACAAGCAAATCAGTAACCTGTGAGAGTGGAGTAAACCAGTACCGCGTACTGGATAAGCGAATGCCCAACTGGTTTTATACAAGAAATCAGCAACCGGTGAAAGTGGAGTAAAACAGTACCGCGTACTGGATAAGCGAATGCCCAACCGGTTCTATACAAGCAAATCAGCAACCGGTAGAGTGGGATACTCATTGAGTTGTTAGCAGTGGAGTGGAGGTTATATTTAGTATGGAGTCAGAGTGATCATACTACTCAGGTAGTGTGGAATAGTCAGTGAGTTGTTAGCAGTGGAGGTTATAGTAAGTATGGAGATCTGGAGTGATCATACTGCTCAGGTAGTGTGGAATAGTCAGTGAGTTGTTAGTAGTGGACTGGAGGTTATAGTTAGTATGGAGATCTGGAGTGATCATACTGATCAGGTAGTGTGGAATAGTCAGTGAGTTGTTAGTAGTGGAGGTTATAGTTAGTATGGAGATCTGGAGTGATCATACTGATCAGGTAGTGTGGAATAGTCAGTGAGTTGTTAGCAGTGGAGGTTATAGTTAGTATGGAGATCTGGAGTGATCATACTGCTCAGGTAGTGTGGAATAGTCAGTGAGTTGTTAGTAGTGGAGGTTATAGTTAGTATGGAGATCTGGAGTGATCATACTGCTCAGGTAGTGTGGAATAGTCAGTGAGTTGTTAGCAGTGGAGCGGAGGTTATAGTTAGTATGGAGATCTGGAGTGATCATACTGCTCAGGTAGTGTGGAATAGTCAGTGAGTTGTTAGCAGTGGAGCAGAGGTTATAGTTATAGTTAGTATGGAGATCTGGAGTGATCATACTGCTCAGGTAATGTGGAATAGTCAGTGAGTTGTTAGTAGTGGAGGTTATAGTTAGTATGGAGAGCTGGAGTGATCATACTGCTCAGGTAGTGTGGAATAGTCAGTGAGTTGTTAGTAGTGGAGGTTATAGTTAGTATGGAGATCTGGAGTGATCATACTGCTCAGGTAGTGTGGAATAGTCAGTGAGTTGTTAGCAGTGGAGCGGAGGTTATAGTTAGTATGGAGATCTGGAGTGATCATACTGCTCAGGTAGTGTGGAATAGTCAGTGAGTTGTTAGCAGTGGAGCAGAGGTTATAGTTATAGTTAGTATGGAGATCTGGAGTGATCATACTGCTCAGGTAATGTGGAATAGTCAGTGAGTTGTTAGTAGTGGAGGTTATAGTTAGTATGGAGAGCTGGAGTGATCATACTGCTCAGGTAGTGTGGAATAGTCAGTGAGTTGTTAGTAGTGGAGGTTATAGTTAGTATGGAGATCTGGAGTGATCATACTGCTCAGGTAGTGTGGAATAGTCAGTGAGTTGTTAGCAGTGGAGCGGAGGTTATAGTTAGTATGGAGATCTGGAGTGATCATACTGCTCAGGTAGTGTGGAATAGTCAGTGAGTTGTTAGCAGTGGAGCAGAGGTTATAGTTATAGTTAGTATGGAGATCTGGAGTGATCATACTGCTCAGGTAGTGTGGAATAGTCAGTGAGTTGTTAGTAGTGGAGGTTATAGTTAGTATGGAGAGCTGGAGTGATCATACTGCTCAGGTAGTGTGGAATAGTCTGAGTTGTTAGCAGTGGAGTGAAGGTTATAGTTAGTGTCTATAGGGATGCGCTCGCATCAAAACGAGACTGACTAGGGAGACTATACAGTGTTACAAATCTGTCTCTTCTCACAGGAAGTGCAAAGGAACACTGGAGGTCTCTTTCAGACATCCACCACGGATCCACAGGGGCTCGCAATGCAGACCTGGTCACAGCTGAACAGAACTGGCGATAGGGCATTATCAAAGTAATAGTTGCAATTTAATCCTTTATGGACTAGAGAGGGGGGTGAAACACATTGAGAAGCAACTTGTTGCACACCCCTCCGGTTGTTAAAGGGATAATCTGGGCAGAAAATACCAACATCTTCTACGAATCCGTTCCGAGTGGGTGGGTCCTCCCAGATGAGTCTATAATTAACAGTGGATGTTGAGGGCTTCAGTAGGAGTCCTGTAAGAAACAACCATGTCCGCCTCTGTGGACACAATATCTGGTACCAACTAAAGATTCATTTTGCAGATCCATTTCCACAGAGAACTGATTCATAGAGGACATTGAGATTTTCTGCTCAGGCTAAGGTAGGTGAGGTTTTTTTTTATTAGGAATTGTTCGTGATGCTTAAAGGTTTCTCTTTCTGTTCCCAGAGCATCTGGACACCTTCCTCCCGCTTCACCGTGTGACAGAGAAATCGCTATCCCGGTAAGAAGCAAAGCAGAACTTACTGTACTCAGCTTCCCTCCTACCCTGGAATTCCATGCGTTATACGTACCATTGCTAACGTCTCCTCTTCTTTCATAATTGTCTTCTCCCCCCACCCCTACACTCATTCTTACTTCCTGTCTCTCCATATCCCTGCTCCTCATCTGCATTTGTTCCCCAATCTCTGCCACAGCTTAGTGCAAGGATGGGGCGACATGAAGCCCTCCATTTGCTAGTAAACTACAACTCCCATCATGCCAGATGAGAAATGTAGTCTGGCCAGGGGAGGGCTGGCCTGGGGGGCAAAGGGGGCAATTGCCCCCTGGGCCAGTCATATGTCTGGGACATGGGGCCACTGCTGATCCTGATTGCTGCTATAAATCTTGCTCCACTAGTGATACTACAGAGCTTGCAATTGAAATTGAGTTACACAAATTATACCACAGAGCTGCAATCCAAACGGAGCTACATTACACCTATTTCCATTGTAAGCTCTATGATACCATTAGTTAGCTTTAGATAAATTGTAAGCTCTGTAGCATCACTAGTGTAGCCCAATTTCAACTGTAAACCATGTGGTATCACTTGCCTTCACAATATTAATGCCAATTTTAAAATAAACTAAAGGGGTGGGCCTGGACAGTGGGAGCAAATGATAGTAGAAATGGGCCACGTAATTGTATTTGCCCACTGGGCCACAAGTCGCCAGCCCTCCCCTGAGTCTGGAAGTAGCTGGAGAGCCTCATGTTGTCCACCACTGCCTTAAAGGAATAGTAATACTTAATATGTAAAAAAGTATATATTGTAGGGTTTATCCCCCTGAGTAAAACAAGGTCACTCCCACTGCTGAAAGGTGCTTTATTCAAAAGGTATTACAGCTCAACGTTGTATATTTTAGTTGCAATAACCAACAGTGGCGCTGTTGCTACACGATCCTATGGACAGCTCTGGTCCCAGGACCATAAATCTCCATAGGATGGTGTAGCAACAGCGCCACTGTACAATTTCATGCCACTGTGATATTGCAACTAAAAAATACAAATTTGAGCTGTAATACCTTTTGAATGAAACACCTTTCAGCAGTGGGAGTGACCTTGTTTTACTCAGGGGGATAAACCCTACAACATATTTTTTTTTTACATTGTAAGTATTACTATCCTTTAAGGCTAAACAGGGGAAGCTTAAATATGAGCAAACCAACTACACTGTAAGGAACATAGGAAAATTACCCAAATCCCTATTCATTTATCCTTGAATGCTATAGAAATCTCCAGACATACCTGGTATGGTCGGTAAAGCAAGTCTCCAATGCATTGCTTGTTTTAACCCCTTTAGCGTCCCTTGACGGTCCTGGTACGTCATGGGTAAAAGTGACTGAACAACCCATGACGTACCAGGACCGTCATGGATTTCAGGGCTCCCCGCGTGGCTGAACGCTGTTCGGGGAGCCCTGAGTCGGATCGACAAATAATAAAAAAAAAAAAAAAAAAAAAATGCTCCGTGGTCCTTTAGTGACCGCCGCGTACCTGGTTGGCTGGTCGTTAAGGGGTTAAAAATGATTTAAATCAATGGGAATTTCTGTCATATGATATAGTTTACTTCAGAACTGGTCCCACTCCCTTAGTACATCAGCCTCAGTAGGGTGGTATATACATATCCGCTAGTGTAGCTCATCCACTGGGGCGTTGGCTTCCTACTCAGGCACATGCACTTCGGGGTATGCAATATAGTGTATCAGTGCTTTATTACATAGTGATACGTACAATCTGCCACCGCAAGCAAGTCCCAGGAAAATGGTTACCCTAATTTCTCTCCAGTTTGTTAGTACATAGCATGAAACAAGTTGCAGAAGAACAGAACACACATAGACAGGCCCACTGCCCTCGCCTTGGAGCAAGAAGCCTACACAGAACCATTTGCAGAGCTAAAATGGAGTTTAGCAGTACATTGGCATTTAGTTTAATAAATTGGCATTTAACGGAAGTAAATTGGCGTTTAGCAGGAGTAAATTGGTATTTAGCTTAATCAACTGGCGTTTAGAAGGAGTAAATTGGTGTTTAGCTTTATAAATTGGCATAAATTACTGTTTAGCTTAGTAAATTGGCATTCAGCAGGAGTAAATTTAGCAGGAGAAAATTGGCGTTTAGCTTTGTAAATTGGCATTTAGCAGAAGTAATTTGGCATTTAGCTTAGTCAACTGGCGTTTAGCAGGAGTGAATTGGCGTTTAGCAGGAGTGAATTGGCGTTTAGCAGGAGTAATTTGGTGTTTAGCTTTATAAATTGGCGTTTAGCTTTATAAATTGGCGTAAATTACTGTTTAGCTTAGTAAATTGGCATTCAGCAGGAGTAAATTTAGCAGGAGTAAATTGGCGTTTAGCTTTGTAAATTGGCATTTAGCAGGAGTAAATTGGCATTTAGCAGGAGTAAATTGGCATTTAGCAGGAGTAAATTAGCATTTAACTTAGTAAATCTGCATTTAGCTCGAGTAGATTGGCATTTAGCCTAGTAAATTGGCATTTAGCTGGAGTACATTGGCTTTTAATTAAAGGGATAGTAATACTTCATTTTATCTTTATTTTATTTTGTAGGCATTAAAAAACATGAAGAACGATATAAGCCTTATCTCTCAAACCTTTATGGTTTGAGAGATATTCACAAGCAAAGTTTCCCCTCCCGACCCTTTTACCTAGTGTAAGCCATCTCTTCTCAGATGTGGAATGCAGTCCATAGACCAGACAGATAACAGCAGGGGACAATCTTCTTCCTATGAGAACAATGAAAGCCCTGCCCCCCTTGAGAAGTTTTTCCCTTATCTTAATTGAAGATTGTCCCTCTCTGCAATCTACCTGGGCACCTCCCTTCTGATCTGGCTGAGCAGTGTTACATCAGTAAAAGGGGCGGGAGGGGGATACTTTATCATTCAATTGCTCTTGAACTACAAGAATTGAAATAACACTCTCCAAAGTCCAAATACTATGATGATTAATTAGAGCTGCTTTTATTATGAAACATTACTATCCCTTTAAGTAAATTGGCATTTAGCAGGAGTACATCGATGTTCAGCTTAGTAAATTGGCGTTTAGCAGGAGCACATTGACATTTAGCAATAGTATCACTAAATAAATCTGTGCCAGCTCCTCTATTACAACGGAGCCATATTAATCCATCCCCACTATTGTCTTCTCACCTCCATAGTCTAACATAGGGCATGTCAGTCCAGCATACAGAAACAGGGACGCGTCATTTCTTCATAGGACTGCAGGTGAAAATTATGATATGTGTTTTTTTTTACTGGAATTACATTTTCGATACATATAGTGTAGAGGATGGAAAAATGCAGCGCTCAGAGTTCGTTTTAACCCTGTATCCCTTTGAGTGTCAGTGGGGTACGCAACACATTGCTTTGCAATGCGTTGCATACCCCTCTGGCACTCAAAGAGCTAAGGACCAGAGGTGTACCCAACGCATTAAAATAAAGCTGTGAGAGGCCCAAAACAATGATTGTATCCATGCCTTCCGATGACCGGTAATGCCACTGACCAGTCCCCTTGTTAATCTGGCCCAGTACAGAAACAGTGTTTCTTTGTGTTCATTTATTGATAAACTAATTGAAGATCCCGTATACACGGGCCACAGTGCCACCCAGCAATGGTCGCGGTGCAGTCATGCACAGTAGAGACTGCCCGCGCCGTGGCTAATACGGAGCGGGGCACTCCGAATTCAGACCGTAGTCCTCTCCGCGTACCGAATTCCGTTATCAGCCGCAGAGTGGCAAGTTTGTATTGCGCATCACTGCAGCACATGCAGCCGTCTCTACTGCGCATGACGGCTTCTGACACACACTTAGCAAATTATTATATAGGATCAGCACATATAATGTACAACACAACTAATCATAAATATATGAATGTGAAAAATACAAAGAAATATATTTTGCACCTTGATAAATAGATTACCTCAATCCATAAAAGTCTTCTTTCTCGCCATTACTGTAATCTACCTGCATCCCGCCTCTTTTGCCTAGGAAACGCACTGCACTCTTTTCTTGTTGGCCGCATATGCCAAGTATGGCCGCCCGTACGTTTGGGTGAGATCCAATCATCAGCGTCTGACTGGAATCGAGCAGTGCGATTGGCCACTGAAGGATACACCCCTCACACTTCTGTCTACCTCTGAGTGGGACAACAAAGGTGAGTGAGACTGAGACTTAATGGATTTTCAATTGTTGGACTTCAGGCTGTTGGGTACTACAATTTCCGTTATCCCCTCCAATCAGTCAAGCTCTTCAGCTAAGTTCTCTTCCCAGGTAGCACTGTACACTGTGATATCCTCTAGATATGTGCGGGAACGGTGATGTATCATACCAGCAGCTAGTCTACCAGTGTCCAGAACATTGCTGGGACATTATTTCTGAGAAGCATGACAAGAAACTCTTTCAAGCCAAATGCGGTGATGAATGCCAGTTTTGGCCAGACTCGGTCAGACAAGAAATAATGAAACATAGATTTTGATGGTAGAATATAACCTTCTGGCCTTTTCAGTCTGCCCATTTTCAAATAATAAAATACAGTCTTGCATACTTTTCAGATTAGCCTTATGTGTGTCCCCGGCATTTTTTAATTCCCTAAGAGTACTTGACCTTACCATCTCTGCAGTGAGGTTGTTCTATTAGTCTATCACCCTGTCTGTAAAGTAATACAAGGGGTTCGGCCAGTTACCCTTACTTAAGTCAAGTGTGATCACATTTCAAGCCCAGGTTTGCTGCTCTTTCGGTTTGATAATGTTGGTCATGGGATACGTAACGGTGACTGTATGGTCATTCAGTCATCGTAGACCAATCCTTTTTGGCCACCAGGACAACTACAGTGAGGGAAAAAATTATTTGATCACCTGCTGATTTTGTACATTTGCCCACTGACAAATGATCAGTCTATAATGTTAATGGTAGGTTTATTTGAACAGTGAGAGACAGAATAAAAACAAAAAAATCCAGAAAAACTCATTTCAAAACAGTTATAAATTGATTTGCATTTTACTGAGTGAAATACATATTTGATCCCTTTGCAAAACATGACTTAGTACTTGGTGGCAAAACCCTTGTTGGCAATCACAGAGGTCAGACATTTCTTGTAGTTGGCCACCAGGTTTGCACACATCTCAGGAGGGATTTTGTCCCACTCCTCTTTGCAGATCCTCTCCAAGTCATTAAGGTTTCGAGGTGGACGTTTGGCAACTTGAGCCTTCAGCTCCCTCCACAGACTGACTAGGCCACTCCAGGACCTTAATGTGCTTCTTCTTGAGCCACTCCTTTGTTGCCTTGGCCGTGTGTTTTGGGTCATTGTCATGCTGGAATATGCATCCACGACCCATTTTCAATGCCCTGGCTGAGGGAAGGAGGTTCTCACCCAAGATTTGACGGTACATGGCCCCGTCCATTGTCCCTTTGATGCAGTGAAGTTGTCCTGTCCCCTTGGCAGAAAAATACCCCCAAAGCATAATGTTTCCACCTACATGTTTGACGGAGGGGATGTGTTCTTGGGGTCATAGGCAGCATTCCTCCCCCTCCAAACACGGCGAGTTGAGTTGATACCAAGGAGCTCGATTTTGGTCTCATCTGACCACAACTCTTTCACCCAGTTCTCCTCTGAATCATTCAGATGTTCATTGGCAAACTTCAGACGGGCCTGTACATGTGCTTCTCGAGCAGGGGGACCTTGCGGGTGCAGTAGGATTTCAGTCCTTCACAGCGTAGTGTGTTACCAGTTATTTTCTTGGTGACTATGGTCCCAGCTGCCTTGAGATCATTGACAAGATCCTCCCGTGTAGTTCTGGGCTGATTCCTCACCGTTCTCATGATCACTGAAACTCCACAACCTGAGATCTTGCATGGAGCCACAGACCAAGGGAGATTGACCGTTATTTTGTGTTTCTTCCATTTGTGAATAATCGCACCAACTATTGTCACCTTCTCACCGAGCTGCTTGGCGATGGTCTTGTAGCCCATTCCAGCCTTGTGTAGGTCTACAATCTTGTCCCTGACATCCTTGGACAGCTTTTTGGTTTTGGGCATGGTGGAGAGTTTGGAATCTGATTGATTGATTGCTTCTGTGGACAGGTGTCTTTTATACAGGTAACAAGTTGAGATTAGAAGCACTCCCTTTAAGACAGTGATCCTAATCTCAGCTTGTTACCTGTATAAAAGACACCTGGGAGCCAGAAATCTTGCTGATTGATAGGGGGTCAAATACTTATTTCACTCAGTAAAATGAAATCAATTTATAACTTTTTTGAAATGTGTTTTTCTGGATTTTTTGTTGTTATTCTGTCTCTCACTGTTCAAATAAACCTACCATTAAAATTATAGACTGATCATTTCTTTGTCAGAGGGCAAACGTACAAAATCAGCAGGGGATCAAATAATTTTTCCCTCACTGCAGTAAGGCCCAGGCACTAGCCAATGCCTGAATGACCCCCAGCCCCAGCATCTCCTCCATTTATTCTGACAATATCTGTCGGGCTGCAATAGGGGCTTGATATGGGACTGATCAGGTGTCTGTAGTTGGTGTGTTGATAAAGGGGGTCAGACCCGATCAAGACATGAAAAGCCCTGCTCTGCTCTCAAGCAAAAGCTACCCCTGCTGCTTGGCACTCATCTGGGAACCCACCACAATGTCCTGCACTAGTCGCTTGATGGCTACCAGCAAATCCAGCTGTTTTGTCTCCTGGTCCAGCAGATCGACATCACTGGGATCCCTCTCTCACTGTATTCTTTGAGCATACTAAAGTGCAGAGTCTTCTGACTCTACCATCCCGGGGTCAAGCAGGCAACGTAATTAGTGTCAGAGAGTTTCTTGACCAGCTTCAATGGATCATTCCAACTTGTTCAGGGCTATGGCTCAAACAATAGCACATGCTGTCTTTCCTGCTACTCCACAGCACAAGAAACTTGAGCATTCCAGATCTTTTGCTTGGTCTGGGCCACTCGAAGATGTGTCTTTGCTAGTCCAGACAGCTATTCCAACTGGTTGCAGAGTCTTAATATTTATTGCACCATTGGTGTCCCCAAGATCTGTGTTGCTCCTTCCCGTATTACCTCGGTAATATTAGGGGGTCTTCTCACCCTTCAATCATACAGGCGCTCAAAGGGACAGAAGCTGGTGAATTCCTGAGGCACCTCCCAGTAAGCAAACAGGAGGTTTGGCAGGTAACTCTCCCAATCACTCTGAGTGTGAGGATGCCTGTAGAATCCTTTTCATGGTGCTAATGAAACATCTGCACAGTCCATTAGTCTGAGTGTGATATGGAGTAGAACTGATCCTCTGGATCTAGCATATTTATCTCATTTTCTGAACCAGGTCAGATGTGAATTAGGTCCCCTGGTCAGAAAAAATCTCATAGGGAAAACCAACCCTGGTGAAAATGGATACCAAGGTGTTCGCCACCGTAGCAGAAAATATTGTGATTAAAACCTCAGCTTTTGGCTACAAGATGGCATAATCTACCTCTGTGAGGATGTACCCCTTCCACTCCCGGCAGGGCTTAGGAAGTGGTCCCTCAATATCTACCTTTACCTTCCTGAAAAGCTCATT
This sequence comes from Rhinophrynus dorsalis, assembly GCA_037306005.1. Classification (NCBI taxonomy): domain Eukaryota; kingdom Metazoa; phylum Chordata; class Amphibia; order Anura; family Rhinophrynidae; genus Rhinophrynus; species Rhinophrynus dorsalis. The sequence continues at coordinate 538,548,927 of CM074721.1, read as the reverse complement.
AAACTTTGGTAGGGGCTGCAGGGGAGCCTGAAAATGCCAGCCAGTTAGCCCCACTCTCTGGCAGATAACACTGGTACAGCAAAACCTGTCTGCATCCCTTGAAATTTGGGTCCAGCAGTCCTGTGTTGCTTGGCACACGATGTTCTACATATCTAACATAACCACCCTGCAGTTTATATTGAATGTATGTATGTGTATCTTCATTTATATGGTGCCACACAGTGTGCACAGCACCTTACAATAGTAGTAGGTTACAATAAATAAATGCGGATAAATAAGTGTCATAGTCATAGAAACAATTTGAGAGAGGGCCCTACCCCAAGGATCTTACAGTTTAAATGGGTAATAGGAGGCAGGGTATGAGAGTGTCAAGTGCTGAGAGTTCAAGTGCTGAGTTTGCCTGAAGGTGGTGCATGGTCCTAGTGCCTGGTGTTGGCAATGTTAAACAATCCCCCTAGGAATCAGGTGTTTTTTTTAAAGGGGATATATCACCTTATACAATTTTTTTTTTTACCATAGCTTTTGTTAATAACATAGTAATAGGAAAGCTGTTTTTTCTTGTTGTTTTTTTATGTGCGTACTTTGAAAGCTATTGCTTCCTCCCACCTCCCTCCCAGCTGCCACAGGGAACGCGTTCACCCTTCCCTTCGGTGTGCTGTGAATAGCTTCTATCATTATATCAAGCTCCTGTTAGCATTATACTGAGGTTGCAACCTCAGTATAATGACAACCGGAGTCTGATATAATGCAAGAAGCTATTCACAGCACACTGAAGGGAAGGGTGAAGGCGTTGCCTGGGGCAGCTAGGAGGGAGGTATGAGCCGTGCTGCGCACATTATACAGAAGTGCACAGCAAAGAACACTAAATATCTTTAGAAGTACTTTCCTACTACCACGTTATTAACAAAAACTATGGTAAAAAATTGTATAAGGTGATACATCCCCTTTAATTCTCTTTAAAAGCAGCTATCTATATCTCAAGGTCTACTTTAACCCTTTAACTCCTAAGAAAGTATACAGAGGTGATTATTTGGAAATGTGAGTAAGTAAGTATGCAGCGCTCTCTGACCACATGACAGAACAAAGATCAGCTGAGTTTAGATTCCCCAACTACTAAATCAAAAATCTTTGAAACCATTGCCAAATTGCAAAATAAAAAATCTCAAGTTATATAGGCAGTTTACATACATACATTTAATGAGACTAAAAGCTGTGTACATAACAGTTCTAATTTAACCATTTGAGTGCTAGAGGTGTGTGCAACACATTGCTTAACCCTCTGGCATTTTAAGGGTTAATGCAGCAGGTGCAACTCGCTGGGGACCAGCTACTTTTAGACGACCCATTGAATGTTGAAAAGTTTCAGTCTAGAGGGACACAGGATTAGATGTAATGGAAGAAAGTTTTACTTCACTGAGAGGGTAGTGGAATAGCTTACCAGCAGCAGTGGTAGAGGTTAATACAGTGTAAGCATGCATGGGGTAGGCATAAGGCTGTCCTGAACATAAGACAAGACCAAGGACCAAATAAGGTATTAGGTTTTTACAGTAGGAAAATGGTTCTTATCTGCTGTCAAATTCTATGTTTCTATGAAAATAGAACATGTTTAGGATTTGACAGTAATTTGCAGTGAATTGAGACCCCAAAAAAATTATTTTTGAGCAGGGCCCTTATTCACTAAATCCACTACTGAATTTACTCTTTCAGCAATGATGCCTCTCAGCAAGTCTTTCTCTGTCTCTCTCAGACGTGGGTGTTTGGCACGTGGTTTGGGATGTAGTCAGCTCCTGTGTCTCCCCGCCCCCGAGGAACCCACTTGCTGTGGACTTTGTTTACCTCCGATCTCTTCCTCTCTCTGAGCGCTGCCTCTCTTCGGGGGCTCTTATTGGGTTTTTTCATCGCCTGTTGCGACAAGAACCTCCAGGAACAACAATGTATTCAAATGGTGGGTATATCTCTCTCATCACCCTCATTCTGTGTTCATCTTGTATCTTTCTCTATACATTTATCCATTTTACCAATAGAGGATACTGTCCCTTATGCAGAAACCTAAATATAAGATTTCTGGAGGAAACCAATTAAACCATAAGTATTACATAATAATTCCCAATTAATTAAATGGGGCATTTAAAGGGATAATAATACTTAAGGATTAATAATCCCTATATTAAAGTCCTATTAAAAATAAACGTATTGCCCCCAGTGTCATCTCTCAGACCTTTATGGTTTGAGAGATGATCGCTCCTAAAGTTGCCCTCTCCCTCCCCCTTCCCCGTAGTTGGCGTTCTAGCTGACTGCAGGGAAGAGAGTCGTACGACTTTCAGGTGGCTCTCCAGCACAGCCGCGATCGCGTTAATAAAAAATAAATCTTTCACTAAAATGGTCTTCTACGTGTGCTTGGTTTGTGCTTGGTTTGCAAGCACATGTAGAAGACCATTTTAGTGAAATATTTTTTTTTATTAACGCGATCGCGGCTCTACTGCAGATCCGCCTGATGATCGTAAGATCGGATCTCCCTTCAGTCAGCTACAACGCTGACTTCGGGGAAGAGGGAGCGAGAGGGCAACCTTAGGAGCGATTATCTCTCAAATCATAAAGGTTTGAGAGATGACACTGGGGCAATACATTTATTTTTAATAGGACTTTAATATAGGGATTAGTAATACTTAAAGGGATAGTAATACTTCGTTTTAACTTTATTTTATTTTGTAGGCATTAAAAAAACATGAAGAACGATATAAGTTTTATCTCTCAAACCTTTATGGTTTAAGAGATATTCACAAGCAAAGTTTCCCCCTCTCGCCCCTTTTTCCTAGTGTAAACAATCTCTTCTCAGATGTGAATCTGGTTGTCAGACCAGACAGATAACAGCAGGGGACAAGCTTCTTAATTGAGAACAATGAAAGCCCTTTCAGCTTTTTCCCTTATCTTAATTGAAGATTGTCCCTCTCTGCAGTCTACCTGGACACCTCCCTTCTGATCTGACTGAACAGGGGGCGGGACACTTTGCTTGTGAATATCTCTTAAACCATTAAGGTTTGAGAGATAAGACTTATATCGTTCTTCATTTTTTTTTATTGTCTACAAAATAAAATAAAGATAAAACGAAGTATTACTATCCCTTTAAGTATTACTATCCCTTTAAAGGATAACAGAAACATACATTTTGACTGCAGAAAATAACCCTTCAAGTCTGCTCATTTTCTGATCTATGTGCGTCCCAGATTTGAAATGTCTATCCCAGGTATTTCTGAATTCCCTAACAGTATTTATCCCTACAACCTCTGCTTTGAGGCTGCTCCATGCGTCCGTCACCCTTTCTGTAAAGTTACACGCATTACTTCTGAATTTTCCAACCTGTGACTTTAAATCTTGACGGTTTTTTTTTTGTTTTGTTTTTTTTTTTGTTTTTTTTTAATAGTTTCCTCCTGAACTATATTAAATCCTTTAAAGGGATAGTAATATGTAATAGGTAAAAAAATATATATTGTACTGTTTATTCTCCTGAGTAAAAGAAGGGTATCCTTACCGCTAAGAGGCATTTAATTAAAAAATTATTGCAGCTCACACTTGAATTTATAGGTGCAGTATCACAGTGGCCTGGACAGCTCTGGTCAGTTGACCATAAATCTCCATAGGATGGTGTAGCAACAGCGCCACTTTACAATTTCAGGCCACTGTGATACTGCATCTAAAAAAATATACGTTTGAGCTGTTATACATTTTGAATACAACACCTTCCAGCAGTGGGCGTTCCCTTGTTTTACTTAGGGGGGATAAACCCTACAACATAGTTCTGCTTTAAAATGTAAAGAAAAAATCATCAAGCTTAAACTGAGCCCTAAATCCTTACTACCATAGCATTATGCGGATACATACTTTTATTTTGCTGAATAATTCCGGCATTAGTGAAAAATAAAAGTTTGGCAGGCATCGGCAGGCAACGGCGCAGACATGTGGCAGAGAAGGCATCTTAGAGTCTGCACTGTCGGTCCCCTTCACCTCCACAATTGGAGAGTTGAATTCCTTGGTACCTTAAGGTACAGGAAGGGACAGACCGCACAGATGCAGACAATACCTATAGCAAGATCCCTGCAGCTGCTGCCTGCCGAAAAAGTTATATTTCTCACTAATGCCGGACTTATGCAGCAAAGGAAAATTATGTGTATGCATATCGCTGTGGTAATATGGGTTTGGGGCTCAATTTAAGTTTGATGATCGTTCCGCTTTAAGTGTTACTATATAAAGGTTTCTGTCATATCCCTCATCTCCCTCCTTTCTTCCTAGCGGTACATATATATTTATTTGCGTCTGTCCTGTTACCCTGTGTCATGAAGACCCTGCACTATTTTGGTGGCTCTTCTTTGAACTGTCTCTAGTTTATTACAGTGGAACTATCACCTAAAACCAAAGTTTTACCATGCGTTTTAATGTTTAACCCGACATTAGTGCTGTGTGTGTGTGTTCTTCAAGTCGCCTGGTAGTGGAGATATTCGCCCTGCAAAATCGGGCACTTCCGTGTGCTACGGTACCCTGTACCATCTCAGGACTTCCCAGCTGCCCCAGGGAGCGCGATCATGCTGCCCTTCGAAGCTGGATTTCTGTGATGTAGCATTACAGCAAATTCCGTTTGCTACGGGTTGCAACCTCGGTAGCACTGTAAACAGAGGTTGCTGTAACGCTGCATCAAAGAAACCCAGCTTCGAAGGGCAGCATGAACGCGCTCCCTGGGGTAGCTGGGAAGTCCTGAGAAGTCATGGAGTCCCGCAGAATGTGAAACTGCCCGATTTTGCAGGGCAAATATCTCCATTACCAGGCAACTTGAAAAACACACACAGCACTAATGTCGGGTTAAACATTACAACGCATGGTTAAAACTTTGGTTTTAGGTCATAGTTTTGCTTTAATGTCCTTCTGGAGAGGTGGTCTCCATAACTGTACATAGTACTCTTCATAATAATAAACCCCTACTTATCTTACCGTGTCCAAAAAAGCCAAATAGCTTCTCTGACTTTGCCCTTGTGCAGTGGTTACATAGTAACATAGTAATAACATAGTAAATTAGGTTGAAAAAAAAACACAAGTCCATCAAGTTCAACCTTTCCCTCATAACCCAGAGAAATGAGAATTATGTAGCTTTCCTGCTTCCAAATAATTTAGTCTTTATCCCTGTTTTGCCTACTAATATACAGTATATCCCTGTATGTTCCCCTCTTGAAAGAAATGTATCTAATCTTCTCTTAAATAAATCCATTGTATCTGCCATTATCACATCCTTGGGCAAGGTATTCCACAATTTAACAGACCTTACTGTAAAAAAATCCTTTCCTCTGCTGAAGTCAAAATCTTCAATCAATCCTGGATTTCATGTCTATGGAGGACGACATAACAGTTGGTTACAGGTCACAAGCGCCACCTACTGCCCATGGTAATCTTGAAACTTTGAGGACAGAATGGTGAGCAATGCATTGCAATGTATTAGACGCATCACTGTGCTTAAAGGGTTAAGTAGGTTCAGGTACTAGCCTCCATGGACCTGAGCTCCAGGGCTGATTGAAGCTGTTTTCTCTTGAACAAAGGCACGAGGGCAGAAAAAATGTTTTTGTTTGATCTTTCTACTCCCCCCCCCCAGTCCCGTTCCTCTCCCCTCTCCCACCCTTCCTATCTCAGCTTTCAGTCTCTCTTACCTTCCTGATCCTGCCCTTTCTTTTCTCTCATATCCTTTCTGTCTTACTCCCATCATTTCTCACCCACCACCATTTCTCTCTCTTTCTACCCCACGATTCCTCACACCCTTTCACTAGCTCACACTCTATCTCCTGTCTCCCACCATCTCCACTCGCCATTTATCTCACCATCTCCCCCCATCATCTATCTCTCCATCCCCACCACTTCTCTCTCCCACCATTTCTCTCTTTCTACTCCACGATTCCTCACACCCTTTCACTAGCTCACACTCTATCTCCTGTCTCCCACCATCTCCACTCGCCATTTATCTCACCATCTCCCCCCATCATTTATCTCTCCATCCCCACCATTTCTCTCTCCCACCATTTCTCTCTCCCACCATTTCTCTCTCTCTCTCTCTCCCCCCACACCATTTCTCTCTCAACATTTCTGTATCTCCCACCATTCATTGCTCTTTCCTTGTGTTACCTATCCCCTGCCATTCCTCTAACACCCTTTCACTCTCTCCCACACTCCCTCTCTCCCACCCGTCTCCTATCATTTTTTCTATCGCCCCCATAATTTCTCTGTCTCTCTCTCCCACCATTCCTCTCTTCCCCCCCAATTCCTTTCTTCCCCACCATTCCTCTCACACACTTTCAATCTATTTCACTCTTTCTATCCCTCCTGTCTTTCTTTCACACTCCCGTTCTCTCTCACATTCAGTCTCTCTTCTCCTCTATTTCTCTATTTAACTCTCTCTTCCCCTGCCTTTCAATCTCTCTTCCCTTCCCATTTTCCTTCTATCCTCCCTTTCTCTTTATTTCACTATAATTTTTACTCTACTCTGTCCAACTGTCGATTTATAACCGACCCTTACTCACCTATCTCTCACCCTTTGTCTCTTTCCCATCTCTACTCTCCCTTATCTCACGCTTCTTGTCAGTCTATCCACCTTTCATTCCTCTCCTCCACCCTTTATGTTCCAACCTTCCTCTCTCACCAGCTTTCTGCCCCTTTCTGTATTGTCTTTCATCCCTCTTCTTTTTTAAACCCTTTTTATCTCCCTCCGTTATTTTATATTTAATTCCTCATCCACCTCTCCGTCTGTCTGTCTTCTTTTACAGTCTGGGAGCAGATAGGAGAACTCACTCGTTTTCATGCTCAAACGCTACGGGATCTAAAGGACCAGCAGCTGATTCAGAACCATACCTGAAACCCATTCCTCAACGAAACCAGAATCCAGTCCACATTTAACTGTAGAACAGAGGACAATGTAGAATTCTCTGCAGGAACCAAGATGCCCTTTGTCCTGATATTGATTCCGCATCCGAAGAGTAAAGCAGAGAGCAAGTTTCCAGTTGCCCAGAAACACTCTTGTGTTCTTGTTGGGTATATGACTATGCTAGGAAGGCAACCAGCTTCCCGCCAGCTGTTGTTGGGCTACAGTTCCGATCATCCCTTGCTGGCTGTTGACCAGCTGATGATGGGACTTGTAGTCCAACAACAGCTGGAGGGATACAGATAGCTTATTCCTGGCCTATGCACAAGTCAACATATTTCACAGAAAGAATCCATTCACCTCTACTTAAAGGAGCAGTAAACTTTTTTTTTATGAAAACACATATTTTACAGAGCTTTTCCTGCTGAATAAAACAAGGTCACTCCCACCGCTGTCAGATGTTTTATTCAAAATTTATAGCAGTTTAAATAATCAGGAAGTGAATTTACTGTGTTTACTTCCTGATAGTTCTAACTGACAGGAAGTGAATTTACTGTGTTTACTTCCTGATAGTTCTAACTGACAGGAAGTGAATTTACTGTGTTTACTTCCTGATAGTTCTGACAGGAAGTGAATTTACTGTGTTTACTTCCTGATAGTTCTAACTGACAGGAAGTGACAGGCAGTTTCTATCACATTTTATGGAGAACTGTATGTCACTGACGTTCCTCTCTATTAGAATGTAACAGGATAACTAATTGGAATTTGACCACTAGAGGGCACTGCTAATGTAAAAAAAAAACATGGGTTTAAACTGTAATAACTCTGGAAATATAACTCTCTCCTCAGTGGGAGTACCCTTATTTTACTCAGTAGGAAAATCCCTACAATATGTATGTATATATTTATTTATATGGTGCCACACAGTGTACGCAGCGCCTTACAATAGACAATATATATTTTTTCATAAAAAAGTTTACTGTTCCTTTAACCTAGTCTAGAATTAACTCTTTGAGTGGCAGAGGGTGTGTTCCCGCTAGCAACTGTCATGTCCGTTTCCACGGACATATTTTATTAGGAAAATAACTGCCCAGTAACATGAAAAACTAAAAAAATAGTCTCCCCCCAAAAAAATCACTTAAATAGCGAGATGCACACTATGGAATAGAATAATCCATAAGATAATATGGGCACCTGCTAAAAGGATGGTGCCAATGACCCCATAAAGAAACCCTATACAAGAGGCACTCAAATGGCAGTTACCTAAAAGTATACAATATCATTATATTTATTGGGCAACAATACATCAAAATGTATCATGATCAATAAAAATAGATAAAAATAAAGAAACATAACCCACATTCAAAGTAAGGCCAAGATGTTTGACACCACGGAAACACACATCTTGTGCCCTAGAACCTGCTATAATAAATTAATCCCATAAACCCTTTGAGTGCCAGCGTTGCTTATCACTCTGGCACTCAGAAGGTTAAAGGGATAGTAATACTTAAAATGTAAAAAAAAAAAAATATGTTGTAGGGTTTATCCCCCTGAGTAAAACAAGAGTACTCCCACTGCTGAGACATGTTTCATTCAAATGTTATTAATTTTCAAAGTTGAATTTTTTAGGTGCAATATCACAGTGGCCTGAAATTGTACAGTGGCGCTGTTGCTACACCATCCTATGGAGATTTATGGTCCCGGGACCAGAGCTGTCCATAGGATCGTGTAGCAACAGCGCCACTGTACAATTTCAGGCCACTGTGATATTGCACCTAAAAAATTCAACTCTGAAAATTAATAACTTTTGAATGAAACACCTTTCAGCAGTGGGAGTACTCTTGTTTTACTCAGGGGGATAAACCCTACAACATATTTTTTTTTTACATTTTAAGTATTACTATCCCTTTAACCCCTTAGTGACGGCCGCGTGCAGACCCGGCCGTCACTTAACGCCCGTCTAACTTTTTATTTATTTATTTTTTTTAAACAATCCGGAGTCCCCGAACGGCGCGCAGCCGCGCGGGGAGCCGGATTTCCGGGACGTACATGTACGTCCTCTGTCACTAAGTGACAGCCACACAGGACGTACATGTACGTCCTGTGTCACGAAGGGGTTAAGAATTTTCTATACACCTAACAAAGAACAGTATGTAAACATCAGTTAATGCATCACAACTATGAAAAATAAGTGTTAGTACAGTGTATGAAAATTCCCTAATGCATAACCATATAATAATTAAGCACAAATAACAATAAGACCTAATTGGTGTACAGTACCCTGTGACAAAACCTACAAACAAGTTCAAATAGCACTAGAGGTGACCAGGGTCGGCCCAAGACATTGTGTTGCCTGGGTCCAAGAATGAAATGCTGCTCCCCCCCCCTCCGCACACCAAAACCACACCTACCAAAACATCCCACATCCTTAATTATATTAACCCCTCTCCTGCCCCTAGAACCACAAAGAACTGTAATTTTTTTTTGTTTTTTTTTACACCCCTTGTACCTCTTTCTACCCCCTTACCTTTTTACACCCCTTGTGCCTGTTTTACCCCCTCTTTTCACCCCTTGTGCCTTTTTACCCCTTGCCTGATTCTCTTCTCCTTCTGGCTTCCGTTTGGTTTTCACTCGGTCTCCCCACTGCCCCGCACTGATGACAGCCGGGACCATGTCACATGCAGAGACGCCACGTGGTGCATGCTGGGATTTTCTTTGTCAGTCTGGGCGCCAGTTTTGAACTTGCACTGGCCTCCGAACAGAGGAAGAAAACCTCGGCATGCTCCACACAGCGTCTCCGCTTCCCAGCTGCCATCAGTGCAGGCAGTGGGGAGATGCCGCGCACAAAATAGCATGCCTTGGGGCAGCAAATTGCCACCCCTATCAGAGTGCTGCCTGGGTCCATGGACCCACTGGGACCCATGTAAAGGCCGGCCCTGGAGGTGACAAACAAGAAAACGAACCAAGAGTCCAACGGACATGGTGTAGTGTCACCAACCAGAGCCAGCTCGTGTCTTCACTTCTGTGCCTTCGTCAGGGAACACATAATAGCAAGCTGGAGGGATTTAAATATGGAGAAGAAAAAAAAAATGTGGTCACCCTGAAAACAACAGCGCTATAACGAATGGACCAATACCTGAACTTTGTCTTAGGTTGTTATAGCTGCACAAGGTCATAAGGACATCATATATACATACTTCGGGACTCTCTCTGGAGCTGCCCCAGATTTAAAGAGAGAGTAATGTTTAGCTATTACTGCAAGCTCAATTCTTCAAAATAGTGGGGGGGTTTTTATAACAAAGCCTACTTTTCTAAATGTTCATAATGTTGTGGTCTCCGTTTTATTTTAATTAAAGGGATAGTAATACTTTGTTTTATCTTTATTTTATTTTGTAGGCATTAAAAAAACATGAAGAACGATATAAGTCTTATCTCTCAAACCTTTATGGTTTAAGAGATATTCACAAGCAAAGTTTCCCCCTCCCCCTGTTCAACCAGATCAGAAGAGAGGTGCCCAGGTAGACTGCAGAGAGGCACAATCTTCAATTAAGATAAGGGAAAAAGCTGAAAAACTTGTCAAGGGGGGAAGGGCTTTCATTGTTCTCATAGGAAGAAGATTGTCCCCTTCTATCTGTCTGGTCTATGGACTGCATTCCACATCTGAGAAGAGATGGCTTACACTAGGTAAAAGGGGCGGGAGGGGAAACTTTGCTTGTGAATATCTCTTAAACCACAAAGGTTTGAGAGATAAGACTTATATCATTCTTCATGTTTTTTAATGCCTACAAAATAAAATAAAGTTAAAAAAAAGTATTACTATCCCTTTAAGTGCCTCCCTCCCACCCCTTTTCCATACTTAAAGCTATGTCCCCTCAGAGAAGCAAGCCAGTCCAGATGGATGGTGACGACGAGAGACAATCTTCTGTCAGTGTGAGGAAAACCTGCCCTCCCTTGTTCGGGGGGCTGGGTTTTCCTTATACTGATAGAAAGAAGATTGTCCATCGTTGAGATCTGTTTGGTCAAGCTTGACTAGATTTCAGATCCGAGGGGAGGTGGTGTTTCGAATGGAAAAGGGGTAGGAGGGGTCAACTTTTAATTAAAATAAAATGAAGACTACGATGTTATGAGCATTTAGAAAGGTATGTTTTGTTATAAAAAAAAAAAAAACTATGACGACTCCAGCTTTCAGTACTATCCCTTTAATTACCATGTTTCTGGGGTGAGAGGCTAATTCTTCTTTAATGAGTTTCCACCTGCTTCTTGTCCATCTGCCTACTGTCTACCCTGTTCCTCCCACTCGATGTCCATTCTAAAACTAAACTCTACCTTTCCTCCTCTAGCTTCTGATTAAAGTGGTAAAGGTTTGAGAGATAAGACTTATATCGTTCTTCATGTTTTTTTAATGCCTACAAAATAAAATAAAGATAATTGAAGATTGTCCCTCTCGGCAGTCTACCTGGGCACCTCCCTTCTGATCTGGCTGAGCAGTGTTACATCAGTAAAAGGGGCAGGAGTGGGATACTTTGTCATTCAATTACTCTTGAACTACAACTCTGACAGAATTGAAATAACACTCTCCAAAGTCCAAATACTATGATGATTTATTACAGCTGCTTTTATTATGAAACATTACTATCCCTTTAACCTCAGATATTAAAACTGGATCAGAACACCCCCTCCTCTGATTTGTTTGCCCTAGCACTTTCTGTCATCATAGGTTGCAGATCTGTATTTCACTGAATATTAAATGTTCTTTTCAGTATAGTACGTATTCTGTTTTTCCCCTTCAATGACTGCATATTTTCATTACAAGATACTTGATAAGCAATTGTATGTTTCAACAAAGCTTTATTCTTTTTCGTATGTTTGTTTGTTTCTCCGAATTGTCATGTTTGTAAACTTTCAAGAAATTCAATAAAGAACTTTAATTTAAAAAAACAAAAAAAAAAGCCCTACTTGATCTGAGACTGACGGGCAGGCTTCTTGTTGTAGAGGTATCTGTGTGCCTGCGTCGTCAGTCACTTCCTGTACCTTAAAGGGATAGTAATACTTCGTTTTAACTTTATTTTAATTTGTAGGCATTAAAAAAACATGAAGAGCGATATAAGTCTTATCTCTCAAACCTTTATGGTTTAAGAGATATTCACAAACAAAGTATCCCCCCCCTGTTCAGCCAGATCAGAAGGGAGGTGCCCAGGTAGACTGCAGAGAGGGTCAATCTTCAATTAAGATAAGGGGAAAAAGCTGAAAAACTTGTCAAGGGGGACAGGGCTTTCATTGTTCTCACTGTAAGAAGATTGTCCCCTTCTGTTATCTGTCTGGTCTATGGACTGGATTCCACATCTGAGAAGAGGTGGCTTACACTAGGTAAAAGGGGTGGGAGGGGGAACTTTGCTTGTGAATATCTCATAAACCATAAAGGTTTGAGAGATAAGACTTATATCATTCTTCATGTTTTTTTAATGCCTACAAAATAAAATAAAGTTAAAATGAAGTATTACTATCCCTTTAAGGTACAATGCTGCTCCTCCTCACCAATCCTGGAAGAGACCTTGATGGACAGTGCAGACTCATAGATGTCTCTAAGGCAAGATGTCTGCGCTGATGCCTGCCTGTTAGTCTCGTATCAAGTAGGATTCTTAATAATGCCAGACTTATTCTGTATAATACTAATATTTCTATGCTTATCGCTATATCAATAATTATTTGGGGGGCACTTTATTTGGACGGATAGTTCTGCTTTAAGCCCTGCCTACCCATTTAAGCCCTGCCCACTTTATGGTACGATTCGTTTCATTTAGACATCCCATTCCCAGCCTATGAGCTCTGTTTTGGGGCCCCAAAGAAGAAAGTTCCCAGGTATGCACATATAATAAGAGGAACCGGTGTGCATGTACAATAACCCAATTACACTAATACTATTATAAAAACCCATGTGCACGGGCCAGCATTCTGCTCATTCAGGCAGTTTTAACTGCGCATGCCTGCATCAACAGTCTCTACTGCTCATGACTGCTTCGGACAAACATACATCTGGCCTTTTATATTATAGGATGATGATGGACTCAGCGTCTTTATGGCATTTCAGATCCCTCTTAGTAAAGCCTAGCCTTCCAACATTCGTAGATCAATAAACATTAAAGGGATAGTATACTTAAAATGTAGTGTTTCTACCCCTGAGTAAAACATGCTGAAAAGTGTTTTCTTCCAAAGTTATTACAGCTCAAACATGACTTAGGTGCAAGTATCACAGTGGCCTAAAATTGTACAGTGGCACTGTTGCTACACCATCCAATGGAGATTTCTGGTCACCTGACCAGAGCTGACCATAGGATGGTGTAGCAACAGCGCCACTGCAACATTTCAGGACATTGAGATACTGCACCTAAAAATTTCAAATTTGAGCTGTAATAACTTTTGAATAAAACACCTCTCAGCAGTGGGAGTTCCTTTGTTTTACTAAGAGGGAAAACCCTACAACATGTTTTATTTTTTTACAGTTTAATTATACTATCCCTTTACTAAAGTACTTGTAAAGAGCAAGACGTGATGGACATACCTGGGAACTCTCAGAATTTTCCCTGGAGACTCCAGTACTGAGATTGAATTACCGGGTCTCTGATGCAGAGACTGATTCTCCGAATATGGGGAGTTTGCTTTTAAACTCTGCCCACTTCTGCTCCTTCCCACCCAGTTCCTCCCACTTTTCCTCCTTCCCTACCCAGCTCCTCCCACTTTTCCTCCTTCCTCCACCCAGTTCCTCCCACTTTTCCACCTTCCCTACCCAGCTCCTCCCACTTTTCCTCCTTCCTCCACCCAGTTCCTCCCACTTTTCCACCTTCCCTACCCAGCTCCTCCCACTTTTCCTCCTTCCTCCACCCAGTTCTTCCCACTTTTCCTCCTTCCCCACCCAGTTCCTCCCACTTTTCCTCCTTCCCTACCCAGCTCCTCCCACTTTTCCTCCTTCCTCCACCCAGTTCTTCCCACTTTTCCTCCTTCCCCACCCAGTTCCTCCCACTTTTCCTCCTTCCCTACCCAGCTCCTCCCACTTTTCCTCCTTCCTCCACCCAGTTCTTCCCACTTTTCCTCCTTCCCCACCCAGTTCCTCCCACTTTTCCTCCTTCACCACCCAGCTCCTCCCACTTTTCCTCCTTCCCCACCCAGCTCCTCCCACTTTTCCTCCTTCACCACCCAGTTCCTCCCACTTTCCCTCGTTCCTCCCACTTTCCTCATTACCCACCCAGTTCCTCCCCCTTTTCCTCCTTCTCTACCAGTTCTTCCCACTTTTCCTCTTTCCCACCCAGTTCTTCCCCCTTTTCTTTTTTCTCCACCCAGTTCCTCCCACTTTTCCTCCTTCCCCACCCAGTTCCTCCCACTTTTCCTCTTCCCTGCCCAGTTCCTCCCACTTCTCCTCCTTCCCCGCCCAGTTCCTCCTACTTTTCCTCCTTCCCCACCCAGTTCCTCCCACTTTTCCTCCTTCCCTGCCCAGTTCCTCCCACTTCTCCTCCTTCCCCGCCCAGTTCCTCCTACTTTTCCTCCTTCCCCGCCCAGTTCCTCCCACTTTTCCTCCTTCCCTGCCCAGTTCCTCCCACTTCTCCTCCTTCCCCGCCCAGTTCCTCCTACTTTTCCTCCTTCCCTGCCCAGTTCCTCTCACTTTACCTCCTTCCCCACCCAGTTCCTCACACTTTTGTGATGCCACCAGAAAGCACCGCTCACTGATAAACCACGCCCCCTTTATGCAGAGATGCATGGCAATTCTATCCCCCAGCAGCACCAGAGGAGTCCAGAAATGGAGTTCCCAGGTATTATGACGGACATATTGGGAAAAATTGAAAATAGGGTTGCCACCTTTTCTTAAAAAAAAAATACCGGCCAAGGCATTCCCTCCATAGACTTAACATTGGAAGGAAGACCATGTTTTACCGGCCTGCTGGTAAAATACCGGCTGGGTGGCAACCCTAAATGAAAATAGATCTTATGCGATCTGTTACAGAACAGAGACCTAGAAGTGTACAGGATAAACATTATTATGTGAACGTGTCTACATGGACATGACATCCAGGACTAATTGAAGTGTGGGGGTTATTATTAGGTGTTGTCCTCCTTTAACCCTTTAGGTGCCAGAGAGTTAGCCAATGCATTGGCTTGAGTGCCAGAATGGGGTGCCCAACTCATTGAAAATGGGTTAAAGGGATAGTAACACTTAATATATATTAAAGTTTATATTGTTATATTTATCCTCCATTGTACAATAAGGGTACACCCACTGCTGAGTGGCGTTTTATCGAAAAGGTATAGCAGCTCAAACTCACATTTTTTTAGGAGCAATATCACAGTGGCGCTGTTGCTATGCCATCCTATGGAAGCTTATGGGCAACTGACCAGAACTTTCCATAGGATGATGTAACAACAGCGCCTCTGTGCCATTTCAGGCCTTTGAGATATTGCGCATATAAAAAACAATTTTGAACAGCAATAAAACACCCCTCAACAGTGGGGAGTACCCTTGTTGTACTCAGGAAGGAAAACCCCCCAAAAATTTAAAAAATTGTGTTACTGTCCCTTTAAACCATTACAGAAGCAGTGGGGGTTCATGACTGAGATTGTTTTGCGGCGAGAAATGTAGTTTTTCCAGTAAGACTAGAACGAGATCAAAAACAAATAAACCCAAATAGTTTATGTTCAGCCTATTCATGTTCTTTCTCTCTTTTTTTTTTTTTTAATCTTGTTAGATTTTCTTGAAAGGGATAGTGTTGCGTAATATGGAAAAATATATTTTGCTAAGTAATACCTGGGTACCCCCGCTGCTGAGAGATGTTTGATTAAGATGTTATTGCAGCTCAATCATGCATTTTTGGGTGCAGTACACCTTAATGGCCTGAAATTTTACAGTAGCGCTGTTGCTACAGTATCCTATTGAGGTTTATGGTCAACTGACCCGAGCCTGCTATAGACTGCTGTATCAAAAGCGCCACCGCAACATTTCAGGTCATGGTGGTGTACTGCACACAAAAGAGTTGGAGCTGCAATAATTTCCCAATAACACATCTCAGCACTGGGAGTTCCCCTGGTCTTACAGTTCACAAGCAGAGATTTTTTTTTCAGTACTACATTAGGGATAGGATGTCAAAGACTGATCAGAGTGTAGGCCGGTGATTCTCAACCAGGGTGCTGTGGCACTTTAGTGTGCCACGGGCATCTACTTAGGGTGCTGCTTCTTTTCTATAAAGATTTTGATAAAATGTGAATACTGAGTTTCAGTTGTATATTTCTGGACAATTGTCTGCACAATATATTTGTTTCTGTTGTTCTGATTGTGAGACCTACAAACAACTCTATATTTATGCATCTGTATCTTCATTACTTGCTTGACAAATGACCTGTAAAATGTCAGGTGTGCCCTGAATCTTGCAGACTGAATATTAGGGGTGTCTTGACCAAAACATGGTTGAGAGCTATTGGTCTAGGCCCATCCTGCAACACAACCCAAAAGGATATCTGACTAGAACCGGTCCAGTCTCTAGTAGGATAAGTGACCAATGCAGAGCGGTCAGGCAACCCTGGGAAACCAAAACATCCAATCCTAGAGAAATCGGGATTGCAAGTGATGAACAGAAGGGCAGCTGAAAATCTCTCATCTCCCGTAGCCATGGCTAGCTCTCAACCCCCCACTCACCGCCTGGGACCATAAAACCAATCGGGTGTTCCAGAAAAAGAACCTATTACTCCCCCTGGAGGTTATTCATGTGCCTCCAGATTAGATTATGTGAAGGTAAGTGCCGACTGTTGCCTGAGTGATGTTCTAAACCACCACAGCGTGTACAATGTCCATTACAGTACAATCCACATACAACGTTCACACCCAGGGTGCTTTAGAAATGAAGGGAAATGAGAATCTACCACCTTTAGAACCAACTCCTGGTCCATGAACTGCTGTAGGGGACGGTGACAGAGAGCTGGGCTTGACCATCGTTTATAGGAGAGAAAAAAGGAGAAACACAACATCTGGATGCTCACATACTCATACCCCAGGCCATTAATATGTAATTGCCATCTTAATCACTTTAGCAACTAATGTTGATTATTATCTGTGCATTCACACTAAACATCAGGCTGCTCTCCTCAATGAACTCCATCTCCAGAAACAGCAAACATAAAAGAGAAGGCACCCAATGATTGAATATCATTTGGACCATAAAAATATATTAAAATAGGACTTCCACTCAAATTTTTGGCAGATCACAACAACTGACAATCATGCAGGCAGAGATTTTTCCCCTCTCTCTGCCCTGGCTCACAGGAAATCCATCAGCCTTGGACTCTGTGTGTTCCAGTATCCTAGGAGCCCTGAGAGGAGACAGGGGAAGATCTCATGCATGATTGTTCTGACCAGCCAAAAATGTGAGTAGAAGTCCTATTTTAATATATTTTTATGGGTGAAACGATATTACGGTATTGGGCGCCTTATCTGTATTTTTTCCTTTATTTAGTAAAACATCCACTGCAGCACTTTAGGGCCTGTCAGGCATGGCATTTATGGGTTGATGGACTGGTGAACCAAGGAAGAGGGCAGGTGGCTGGGTGCCCATGATGGGGCTACCAGATATATATATGGGCTTGGGCATGGTATCAAGGTGAAGTATTGGGATCTCCACAAATACACCCCCCTCCAAACCAGTGGGTCAGGGGGCTGGCCTTTTTCAGGTCATCTCATGACCCAAAACCCTCAAGTCCAACCAAAGTTCCTACTCCTCCTGACATTATAGTCCATCAATATTATAATGTAGACCTCCCTCTCCAATACTCTGCAGTGAAATTAGAAAGGTTGTAGTATTAGGCTCTACTTCAGTAATGGACCATTGTCCCCCACCACTGGGTTCAGCCGGGTGATACGGCTGTGATCAGTGACAACCATAAGCTGGTGCATACACAGGTAGGCCTGCAGTTTAAGTGCCCACACAATCTCCAGGCCCTCTTTCTCCACAGTAGCAAACCCAGCCAACTTGTCACATGTCTTACGACTAAGTTATGCCACTGGGTGCTCCTATACATTATCCACCACCTGGCTCAGCACAGCCCCAAGTCCATAGGTGGAGGTGTAAGTGTTTCAGTTCGTGCACGGCACCTTTGCAGGCAGGTGTCCACGATTCTTGCTTCTTTGTCAATTCGTTCAGGAGCTTGGCCAGGGCAGTTAAAATAGGGACAAGTATACAATTGAACCCTGTTGTCCCTAAGAAGGCCAGTGCTTGCCTCTTGGTATGGGCGGGAAGGCTACTGGTGAATAGTCTACACTCTAGCAGGTTCTGACCAAAGCTTTCCATTACCCACCCAATGCCCAAGGTACTGCATCTCAGCCATGCTCATCTAACATTTGTCTGTTCTAACGGTCAGTCCTGCTTCCTTAATTCTATTTAGTACTAAGGTCAAATGATCCTCCCAGGTGTTACTGTAGATCATGTCTAAATAGGAGCATACATCGAGTTGTGACCTATCCAGAAAGCAGTCTACCAGTCACTGGAAGTTGACTGGTGTGCTCATCATCCCAAAAGGCATTATGAGGAACCTGTTCTAGTCAAATAGGCAGATGAAATTTACCTTGGGATGGGCCACATATGAGAAGAAAATTTGCCAGTATATTCCGGAGTAAAACAAGGGCACTCAAAATACTGAGTGCTGTTTTATTCAAAAGTTATTGCAGCTGAAACTTGCATTTTTTTTAGGTGCAATTTCTCAATGGCCCGAAATTGTACAATGGCGCTGTTGCGTAACAGTGCCACTATAAATGTTCAAGCTTTTGAGATACAGCCCCTAAAGAAATCGTTTGAGCTGCCATTACTTTTGAATACACACATATAACTTCCCCAAGCGCTAATGCACGGTACACCTATATTATATTATGTCAGTCAATAGGGAAAATGTGACCTGTTAGATTGGAAAATTCACATAAAAGTCTTTCACTTGTTTCTGCTTCCCTTCTCTTGTAATCCTCCGGTAGAAAGTTCACTTCAAATGTACCAAAAAGAGAAAAAAAAAGTGCACATGATCTGTGTGTAGACAATCGGAATATAAAAACTTGGCACCTTCACCAGAGAGAAAGTGTTCCTCCTTCACCGTGATATTGCACCTCAGAGGAATGGGTGATTATTGGACGCCACTTAAAATGAGGCAAAACAAGCCTCTAGGTGTTTCACCATTCAATGGACAACCCCCAGTGCAGGGGTATCCTTTTAAAACATTTCATGCATAATAGCGAGAGGCTACACGCTGCATTCAGCATGTTGCCATAAAGAAAAGAATCTTGCCAAGCACATAAGTGTGAGGTTCTCATGTCGCTCAGAGAAGATGGAGAGAAGAAGAGAGAGAATACATTGATCAGGTTCTCTCGCTGCTTGATGGAATGCCTTACCGGTATTTCCCTCCCATGGGGAGCAGGGAAGAATTGGTTCAGCGTGTCAAACCCAAGAAGCTCAGCCCAAATGGAGTCTTCCAGCAACCACAGAATGATGGGCGTTGTAGTGCAACACGGTAAGGCATTCCATCAAGCAGCAGTGTAGGTGCCCAGCGACAGAACCTGATCAATGTATTCTCTTTCCTGTTCTCTCGATCTCCTCTGCTTATAATTAACATTGAAGGCGACCTTTCATGGCGCGACATGAGAATCTTGCTCTTTTATGCAGGGAGAGATTCTTATGTTGCTCTTGTCATTACAGCGACATGCTGAATGCAGAGTGTAGCCACATGCTATTATGCATGCAATGTTTTAAAAGTGAACCCAGTGCAGGTATCAGTGATTCTTTCTGGATTCCTTTTTTATCCAGCTGTCCAGGAAACAGGGTAAGCCCCAGTGCATTATCCCTTAGCCTTTTGCAATGCATTCCGTACCCCTCTGACACTCAAAGGGTTAATGGGAAACCCTCTATCTAGGGCCCTCTGGATCAAACAGGTGAAATTCCTAATAGGACAACAGGGCAGTGAGCACTATATGATCAATCCAAGTTTATAACAGATACCAAAAAATATATATATTTATTAAATAAAAACATATCTATACAGATATAATAAAAATAACTAAAATACAGAATATCTATGAAAGTGATAGTAATATTTAAAATGTAAAAAAAAAAAAACAATATGTTGTAGGGTTCATCACCATGAGTAAAACAAGGGAACTCCCGTGGCTGAAAGGTGTTTGATTCAAAAGTTACTACAGCTCAAACTTGAATTTTCTAGGTGCAATATCACAGTGGCCTGAAATTGTACAGTGGCGCTGTTGCTACACCGTCCTATGGAGATTTATGGTCTACTGACCAGAGCTGTCCATAGGTTGGTGTAGCAACAGCGCTACTGTACAATTTCAGGCCACTATGATACTGCACCTAAAAAAAAATTCAAGTTTCAGCAGTAATAACTTTTGAATCAAACACCTTTCAGCCATGGGAGTACCCTTGTTTTACTCATGGTGACAAACCCTACAACATATTGTTTTTTTACATATTAAGTATTATTATTTCTTTAAGAAAGCAGGCCCTGAATATTCATACACCCAACGCGTTTCCCAGCTTCATAATAACTTTTGAATAAAATACCCCTCAGCAGTGAGAGTGCCCTTGTTTTATTCATAAGTATAAACCCTACAATGAATTTGAAAGGGGTTGGAGAACCACTTATTCTTAGGGCATAATTTGCATTTAAACACAAAAGCAGTTTTATACTCTAAATAAAATCCCCTCTGTAATTAGCACAGAGGAAGAGCTAAGAATAGCAAACTAAACAAAATCAAGAGCGGGCATAGCATTTTGTTAAATAGGAAAAACAAATCTTTATCTAGTTTATCACCCTAGTCACCTTTAGCCTGCGAAGTGCTTCCAGAATTCAGAGAGTGCTGTTGCCTGGCCATCAGTCTCGGCACAAGTAGGATTTCTGACAAACACGGTAATTATTCTGGATAATAGTGCTATTGGTGAGCATACCCCTATATGGATAATTATGGGGGGGGGACTTTATTTGGGGTGATCACCTTCAACCCCTTAACACTTTGAGTGCCAGAGAGGTATCCAATGCATTGCAACGCAATGCACTGGATACCTCTCTGGCAATCAAAGGGTTAAGGACCCTTGACGGTCCTTGCTTTAAGGACTGATGATGTACCAGGACCGTCATGGAATTCCGGGCTCCCTGCGCGGCTGAACGCCATTCGGGAAGTCCGGAACCGGATTCTCAAAAAAAAAAAAAAAAAAAAAAAAGCTCTGTGCGTGTGCAGCCAGTCCTTAAGGGGTTAAGGAACAAAGAAGTAAGCAAAACAGTGACTCAGAGCTCTGATCCTTGGGACACACCAAACAGGACAGGTTTTAGGCATAATTATTCTGGATAATAGTGCTATTGGTGAGCATACCCCTATATGGATAATTATGGGGGGGGGACTTTATTTGGGGTGATCCCGTTCAACCCCTTAACCCTTTGAGTGCCAGAGAGGTATCCATTGGATACCTCTCTGCCACTCAAAGGGTTAAGGACCCTTGACTGTCCTTGCTTTAAGGACCGATGACGTACCAGGACCATCATGGAATTCTGGGCTCTCTGCGCGGCTGCACGCCATTCGGGGAGTCCGGAAAAAAAAAAAAAAACCTCTGTGGTCCTTAAGTGACGGCCGCGTGCATGCTCAGCCGGTCCTTAAGGGGTTAATGAACAAAAAAGTAAGCAAAACAGTGACTCAGAGCTCTGATCCTCAGGACACACCAAACAGGACAGGTTTTAGGCATAACCTGAATTAACCCTTTTAATGGCAAAGGGGTACGCAATGCATTGTTAACCCTTTGAGTGCCAGAGGGGTACGCAACGCATTGCTTTGCAATGCGTTGCGTACCCCTCTGGCACTCAAAGGGTTAATGCATTGTGTAGCCCTCTGGCGCTGAAAGGGTTAAGCACAGATTTTGTGCCATCAAAATGACTGAGCTGCTGCTTACCCGTCTGTGAATAAAGTGATCACATATCTCTTTAAATCAGCTAAAAATTAAAAAAAAAAAAAAACACACACTGCGGGCTCCACTGATTCCCGCAGAACTAAATGTTCTTAAAGGGATAGTAATGGAATATTTAAACTTAATTTAATATTGTAGATATGAAAAAAATAAATCCATTGATTCCACTCCGATCTCTCAAACTTGTATAATTTGAGAGATATAAGGTTCCAAAGGTTCCCCCCTCCAAAATAGCTTGATCTAAAAACAAATACTTCATTGGAACGGTCTACAAAGTGTGCATGCAAACCAGGCACATTTTGTAGATGTAGACCATTCCAATTAAGTATTTCTTTTCACCCACCAGCCATGTGAAATGTTGGGAGGTATGGTATTAAAAATCTGTTGGTGTGTCTGTAATGTGGAGAATCATTGCCTTAAAGGGATAGTAATGTCAACATATAAAGTAATATTTGATTGTTCATTCTAATTTAATGGAATAGACAGTACCGGTTTCAATGTCCTTATCATAGTATAGTGCTTGTAATTTGAATTGAAAGTTTCCAACTCTTGACCCTTTTCCCTATGTCAGTCATTAGGGTGACCACGGGTCCCGGAATGTCCGGGACTGTCCCTTATTTCAGGGCTATGTCCCGCGTCCCGGGTCATCTCCCACCGGGACAATGAAGTGTCCCGGAATGAAGCCAAGCCGCCCTGGATGTCAGCCTGCAAGCGGTGTGTCACATCATGGACGCCGCGAGGGAGCGCTTGGTAGCATAAATCAGCGCTCCCTCGCGGCGTCCATGATGTGACACACCGCTTGCAGGCTGACATCCAGGGCGGCAATGCAGCTGAACCTGATCTCCTGGAGGCAAGCGCTCTAGTAATACAGAGCGCTGGGAGATGACATCATCTCCCAGCGCTCTGCATTACTGAGCACATCGCGCGGGAGCTTCAGCTCTGTGCCGGAGGAGGCACAGAGCACTTTCCACACAGCTAGACCACCAGGGACTCAAGGTAGGGCATCAAGGGGCAATGTGGCGATGAAGAGGCTTTATGGTAGGGTGACCACGTCCCGGAATGGCAGAAGGGAAATGTGGTCACCCTATCAGTCATAGTTCACTCAGATCTGAAAGCTGTCTCTTGACAGGACGGATCACAATGAGAGACAATATTGTTTGTGTCTGTATATGGAAAACATTTTGCTTATGCTGAAACAATATTGTCCCTTGTTTCACTCAGTCCGGACCGGCTTTCAGATCTGAGAAGACTATCTGTGACGTAGGGCAGGGCTGTTCAAGTTCAGTCCTCATCGTCCACCAACAGGCCAGGATTTAAGGATTTCCTTGTCTGGTCTGGTGGGCCAATCAAAATGAATGATCCACTGATTAACTCACCTGTGCTTAATCAGGGAAATCCTTACATCCTGACCTGTTGGTGGCCCTTGAGGACTGAATTTGGACAGCTCTGACATAGAGAAAAGGGTCGGGAGGGGGGAAGTTTCAACTCAAATTGCAAGCACTATAAAATGGTAAGGACATTGAAACCGGTTCTGTGCATTATATACAACTAGTGTAAAAGCCAGTGTACACGGGCCAAGGTCCGATGTTGCAATGCGTTGCGTACCCCTCTGGCACACAAAGGGTTAAGAGGCCGGCCCTGCTCTGCGTCATGCACTGTAGAGAATGGCCGAAAGCACAGAATGCTCCCAGCACAGAACTCCCAGCATTCCTACAGCTCCCAGCATTCCATACTCCCAGCATTCCGTGCTCCCAGCATTCTGTGCGTTCGGGCAGTCTCTACTGCGCATGACAGCTTCTGACAAACATCCTAACAAATTATTATATAAGATTAGAATGAACAATCAAATATTACTTTACTAGTTGAAGAGCCCGTTACACGAGTCACAGTGGCACCGCCAGCCGGTCGCGGGTCAGTCATGCGCAGTGGAGACTGCCCGCGCCGCGGCTGATACAGAGCTGTACGCTCTGAAGCAGCGTCCAGCTCTGTATCAGCTGCGGCGCGGGCAGCCTCTACTGCGCATGACTTCATCGTTACATTTTAGCAAATTATTATATAGGATATGCTGACATTACTATCCCTTCAAATGGTTAAATAGCATAATTTTCCATTTTATAACTGTGCCAGTTTGCCTACAGTTCTCTAGGACATGTGCCCAAGAAAAGTGGAACAACTCTGGACCAGTACTGTACCACAGGGAACAAATTAAAACACCCCCTGCCAAAATCCCAATTTCTGTGTGCGCCATGAATCCCTTCCCCCTAATATACGTTTACTTATGGTCTCTTATTAATCCTTTTATCTCTCTCACTTTCCCTGATTCCTAGTTCTTGTCTTGCTCTTTCCTACCTCCCCTTCTCTCCCTCTCTCCACCTCCGCCCCCTTCTCCAATCACACACACATCCTCAGGGGTCAGTGCGGGCCCCTGTCCAATTCCCAGCCAGATGTTTGGGGTCACATGTTTGACAGGAACATGCAGCTCCCCTAAGAATCCCTCCTGAACTCCTGCTCACAATCCTTGGATGCACCTGGCTCCCTTCCCTGATTTAGGCCTCATTCAAGGTGAGAAAATATACGCAATCTAGCACTGAAAGAGTTAAGGGTAATTAAAGGAACAGTAAAAAATGTTCTATGAAAACATAAGTGATATGGATTTTCCTGCTCAGTTCAACAAGGGAAATACCACTGCTGTCATTTGTTTTATTGAGAAGTTATACAGTGTAGATGAGGCTGAAAAAAAGACTTGCGTCCATCAAGTTCAGCTTTTGCTATATACTCCTATTGATCCAGAGGCAGTCCAAAAGAAAACATGATTGACGCCTATTCCAATTCAGCCCTACATGGGTTCAAAAATGTCTTCCTGACTCCAATGATAGACTTCACAGGAGTGTGCAGAGTCACTCAGCTGCTGCAAGAGCATATATGGTACGATCCAGCACGAAAAGGGACATAGATGCACTGGAAGATAATATTATCCTACCTCTGTATAAATCATTTGTAAGGCCTCATCTAGAATATGGAGTACAGCTTTGGGTGCCAGTTCATAAAAAAGACATTGAACTGGAAAAGACTGCAGAGACATGCAACAAAACTGATTACCATTTACAAATACATTCAAGGTCAATATAATGAACTATTTAATGAATTATTTACCACTAGCAATTTGGGATGACTCAGCCTCACATTATTTGAGTGGCAGAGGGGACCACAATGCACTGCATACTATTCTGCCAGTCAAAGGCTTAAGCATTGTTTAAAAAAATAAACAAACAGATGGCCAATGCTTCCCACACTGCTAGTATCTCCTAAAGAGGGACACTTGGGAGGTACAGACCCCTAATATCTCCTAAAGAGGGACACTTGGGAGGTACAGACCCCTAATATCTCCTAAAGAGGGACACTTGGGAGGTACAGACCCCTAATATCTCCTAAAGAGGGACACTTGGGAGGTACAGACCCCTAATGTCTCCTAAAGAGGGACACTTGGGAGGTACAGACCCCTAATATCTCCTGAAGAGGGACACTTGGGAGGTATTTAGCCCTAATATCTCCTGAAGAGGGACACTTGGGAGGTACAGACCCCTAATATCTCCTGAAGAGGGACACTTGGGAGGTACAGACCCCTAATATCTCCTAAAGAGGGACACTTGGGAGGTACGGACCCCTAATATCTCCTAAAGAGGGACACTTGGGAGGTACAGACCCCTAATATCTCCTATAGAGGGACACTTGGATGTACAGACCCCTAATATCTCCTAAAGAGGGACACTTGGGAGGTACAGACCCCTAATATCGCCTAAACAGGGACACTTGGGAGATATGGTCCCCTAAAGAGGAACAATTGGGAGGTATGGACCCCTAATATCTCCTAAAGAGGGACACTTGGGAGGTATGTATCCCTAATATCTCCTAAAGAGAGACACTTGGGAGGTATGGAGCCATAATATCTCCTAAAGAGGGACACTTGGGAGGTATAGAGCCATAATATCTCCTAAAGAGGGACACTTGGGAGGTATAGAGCCCTAATATCTCCTAAAGAGGGATACTTGGGAGATATGGACCCCTAATATCGCCTAAGGAGGGACACTTGGGAGGTATATACCTCTAATATCTCCTAAAAAGAGAAAATTGGGGGTATGGTACATATAATCCCCGAAAGAAGTTCTGCATCAGCTGAATTTTTACACCAAAAAAACGCCTTTCCTTGTAGACATATGTGATTTGCAGATCTGCATACACATTGAAAGTACAGGATCGTACTGGTCAGTTGTTGTATGTGACTGAGAACTGGTCATTTGTCCAAAAGCTGATATTATACCCTGAGAGCTGATGATAGTAGAAGGATGTTTTGTTATACATATAATTAGGTAACTTTTGACTAAAACAAAAGCAGGGATTTTTTACAGCAAGGATGGTAAAGCTATGGAATTTCTTTGCCTTGGGATGATGGCCTTGTGAATTCTGTAACTGCTTTCAAAAAGTAATGGATGCCTATCTAGCACAGAACACTATTGTGAATGATGACAGTTGGCTTCAGTGCAGATAGGCTGTTGATCCAGGGAAATATCTGACTGCAATTTGGAGTCAGGAAGGAATGTTTTGCCCACTTGGAGCTAAATTGTAAATGGCTTCATTGTTTTTTTTTTTTTTATTATTTATTTATTGTAACGTATGTGTGACAAGTACACTTTCCGAAAGCACCTGTTTAAAGGGATAGATGGACATATACCCCACAGCTTCTGTGTGCATTATTTTTTCCATCATACCAGCCACACTAGTATTTTGCACGGCTCGGGTCCTCTATACCAAGTTCCAGCATATCCTTTACCAGTCGTTCACATACTACTAATACGGACTAATCAGCGTTCTCATTCAGTTGTATCCTATAGACACAACTGAGTGAACATCATTTATATTATTATATCTATGTAGAGCTTCATTTTTGTATTTATTTGAATGCTATATTTTTAGGAGCATATCTCCAATTATGTTCTTAAATTGCGTGAAAAAAAAAAAGCCCCATGGTATTTAAAGGGATAGTAATACCTAAAATGTAAAAAAAAATATGTTGTAGAGTTTATCCCCCTGAGTAAAACAAGGGCACTCCCACTGCTGAAAGATGTTTCATTCAAAAGTTATTAATTTTAAAAGTTGAATTTTTTAGGTGCAATATCACAGTGGCCTGAAATTTTACAGTGGCGCTGTTGCTACACCATCCTATGGAGATTTATGGTCCTGAGACCAGAGCTGTCCATAGGATCGTGTAGCAACAGCGCCACTGTACAATTTCAGGCCACTGTGATATTGCACCTAAAAAATTCAACTTTGAAAATTAATAACTTTTAAATGAAACATCTTTCAGCAGTGGGAGTACTCTTGTTTTACTCAGGGGGATAAACCCTACAACATATTTTTTTTACATTTTAGGTATTACTATCCCTTTAAGTGCCGGCCACGCACTCATATGGCCCCTCTTTAAGGGGTTAAGACTGCATCATGCTCCATATTTCTGGAATAATATCAGCCATTCTCATCCATTACTCTCATTTATTCATCACACCTTTATTACCATCTTGGACCACTAAAAGACTTTTCTATTATTTATTACATCACTCCATGATTACTGTCCATATCATTGTGAACTGTATGCACTTACCTTCTTTTCATTTTTCAGTTCTTTAAACAATTTTTTAATTCATTTATTATCTGCTTCATGTGAGTTTTACATAGAGGTATCTCAGACACTGAGCAAAACATAGTGGAGAGCATCCGCTTTAAAGGGATAGTAATGTTTCATAATAAAAGCAGCTCTAATTAATCAGCAAATTATTTGGACTTTGGAGAGTGTTATTTCAATTCTGTCAGAGTTGTAGTTCAAGAGTAATTCAATGACAAAGTATCCCCCTCTTGCTCCTTTTACTGATGTAACACTGCTCAGCCAGATCAGAAGGGAGGTGCCCAGGTAAACTGCAGAGAGGGACAATCTTCAATTAAGATTAGGGGAAAAACCTGAAAAACTTGTCAAGGGGGGCGGGTCTTTCATTGTTCTTATAGGAAGAAGATTGTCCCTTGCTGTTATCTGTCTGGTCTATGGACTGGATTCCACATCTGAGAAGAGATGGCTTACACTAGGTAAAAGGGGTGGGAGGGGAAACTTTGCTTGTGAATATCTCTCAAACCATAAAGGTTTGAGAGATAAGACATATCATTCTTCATATTTTTTTAATGCCTACAAAATAAAATAAAGTTAAAAAGAAGTATTACTATCCCTTTAAACTACACCCAGCAGACACAGGGGAATTCAATTATCCCCCACATTTATAGATATCAATTGATTGGATCATTTCGACTAAAATTTTATGTGAATTTCAACCATTTGTGTACAATTCGATTGGTTGGATTGTCT